>JAZHPD010000068.1:0-154160 GCA_037575805.1 Lecanicillium sp. G3
CCGCCCCCCCCCAAAAACGCCGCCACCCAGCCAAGACTGCCAAACACCACCCAAAGCCTGCCAAAGCCACTCTCACAGAGTCACCAAACGCTCACCAAACGCTCTGCAAACGCAATGCATGCGCACTGCCTCTCCTCCCTTGTTCCCCTCTCCTCTTCCTCTCCTCTTCCTCTCCCAATCTCTGCGATGCACTGCATGTCTCGTCCAAGATTGTAGTAACGCACCCGACGGAGCTTTCGGTCAGATGCATCGTCGCCAAGATATTCACCCCGACACCACCTGTACACTGTACGCTGCACGCTGTACACACCAGACAAGACACAAGACACATCCACCATGCGCATCCCCTCGCCCCCGGACCTCGACCTGTCGTTTGCTTCCCCGTCTCTCCATACCCGCCGCTGACAACGTCGTATTGGAACGACGCGGGACGAAAAAGACGAGACGATGAGATAATCAGCTCTCCCTTTCCTTCCATCCTGATTTCTTCCATCCTCTCTTCGGTGTACACGGAAAACTTGTCCGTCTTACAAACACCGCCGCAACCCTCGGCATCCGCGGCTTACACCCTACCGCCGTCACGCTTATCCAACTGCCGACTCAGCTATCTGCAATTACGCTCAACTCAATGCCATTCGTTCCATCCTCTCACCAACTTCAGTTCCATGCTTCGATGCTTCCATGCTTCCATGCTTCCATTTCTTCCATTGCCTCCAACCGTCAGCGTACCACGCTACAACATGACCATCTGCAACTAACCTTACACAACACGCACCTCTCTGCATAAACAGGCAAATCACATCCCTTTCGACGACCACAACCGCCTTCTCGACTCTCGGCCCTGTGCGACAATGTTACAGTTATAATTAGCACCTGCCTGTTTTAATCACCCTTTACGCTTTACCGCTGCGACACTTTTCTTTTTTGGCGCGGCCTCAAAGGTCACGCCGCTCAAACATCTTAGACATCAACAGCTCCAGTCCCTGCCGGACCCCGATCTCGCACCTCGAAAAACTACTCTCGCGCCTTGCCTTGCACCCTGTCTCGCCTCGTACAATTATAAACAAGTACGGAGTAATCAGTGCTGAAATGTTTCGTCCCGCCATCCTTGCGTCTCTCACCACTACACTCACCACTACAGTCACCTCAATGTCTCTCTATCCTGTCACGGCAGCTGTCCCGCCCTGTCCGCCCTGCCGACCATGGGTCTAGGCTCTCGCGTCTTTCCGGTCAGGCTAAGACAAGCCACGGGCCTCGATTCAGAGTTTACGTATACCACGATGCTGGAAAGGCCTGGGCCAGGCCAGTCCTCAATGGCAATAGCTCAACCGCCTGAAAATGCTATTTTACAACATGTACATCAATGTATCGCGCAAATCTCGCCAAACACTCTGCAGCTCCGAGGCCCAGTTTCTGACAGATCACCACGTACATGCGCCACCAGCACATAAGCCAATGGCAGCAGACACGGGCTACCAGAAAAAAAAAAGAGGGCTGGTTGGAGGCGCGATACTAACACGCTCGGCGACGTCACCACGCGGGGCATGCGGCATATTCTCAAAGGCACCACTCCGTACTCGAAGCACTACTGGTGCTGGTGCTGGTGCTGGTACTCGCCGCATGCTACAACACCCATCCACTGCAGACGCAGCCCTCATTTCATTTGGTTCGTATTGTCCTTGGCATGCAGCAGTTTCTCAAACCTGACGGTTGCAGATGAGATCCGCCAGTCGACTCCATGCAACCACCTGCCAGTACACCGATTTTTGTTCCCTCGAGTCGCCTCCCCGCTGGGTAGCACCGTTGCCCTCGCCGCACTGCACAGCGACTGCACAGCTGCATGCTGCACACAGCTGCTCCGCACCGCACAGCTGCTCCGCACCGCACATTGAACGCTGCGCCATGCATACCCAGTAGGAGCAGCAGCCATGTAAAAGTCACTAGTTAACTAATAATGCCCTCTCGAAGCGAACCCTTGCCCGCACCCCGGCCAGTCTAACCACTTGGTTCTTCGTAGGGTAAAGATTGTGGATGACAAGATGGATCCAAGATGGACCCAAGAGGGACCCTGTCAAACCCGTACTATGCCATGCCGTGCCAGACAACCATGAGCAGCCCGGCCAGCTCAGTGAAGCAACCCTTTGCCAGTCTTGTTGCTTCCAGAGGAGCGATCGGCCCAGCATCAGGAAGAGGCACTCCGAGCACGGCTGAGGAAACAGCTTGCTTACCCCGGACAAGGACGGCTTCTGGATATCCCGCCGCTGCCCTTACATATCCTGAACGCTGACCGCCTCTGCCATCGCTATTCGTTGCCGCTAGCCGTCTCTACTGCTCTCTGCTGGTCCCGTTTCAGCGCTCAACCTGCCCGTCTCATCGCATCCTCAGCGGCACCTGACTGGACGCCGCCTCGTTGATCAACAACTGGCTTGTCGCTCGCTCGTCTTCATTTCTAATTGAACCGACTATCCAAATCATTTCCAAGGTCATTCTCCTAGTCGCTCACAGCCAGTTCCATGCCATACGCCTTGGCCCCCAACGCTGCGCACCGCTCGGGTCCGTTTTCCACGCTTGTCGTGCTGTCGCACTAGCCTGCCAGCACAACCATGTACTTCCGTGTACAAGACAACGGGAAGCCACCGTCGACACCGTCCGCTCCCAGAAGCTCGCAAAATGGCCCCTGGGCTGAATAGTGGGAAGCCCTGCTCGACACGACCCTTTACGGCCCTTCTACCACTCCCCGCCAAAGCCTTGTCCACATCGGCAGGTTTTACCGTCTTGGCTCGCGCATGACTTTGCCTCAGGGCAGACAGCAGCTTCAAAACGCCACCTACTCGCTGGCGTTGCTGGGCGTGGTTGCTTGTTCCTCGGCACCCACGCCGGCATCACGAGCTGTGGCATCCGACCTGCAACAGAGAAAAGCTTGCCCAGCATAGAGGCACCAACTTGGCTAATCTAACCAGGCCATGCATGAAACGCTGTAATTGCACCGACTACGGTTCTGTTTAAGCTTGCTTTGCCGCCTCGCTCATCAAACTCCGTGCGCAGATTGACCAAGCGCCTGGGCGGCATCCTTTGGTTGGGGATGGGGACCCCTTGGCCGCGGGCTGAACTGTTACATGTTGGCGAGTCGCTGACATATTTTCTGTAGCACAATCAGTGCTCTCTTGCATTTGAGACACGCAGAGCGCAGCGTGCGTCATTATGCCCGGCATTGCCAGCCTTGGGTGTAAGTGAGAGCGCTAGCGGGTGATGGCTGTGACGTAGAGACGCTGTGGCACGCAAGTGTATGCAACGGCGCCCGGGAGCACGTTGCAAGGGGCTCAATCATCGCATGGCTTGGTTTATCTCGACAGAGTCGTGACTGCTCATCGTTGCCCGAATTCCCTTCAGGCCCAAACAGACTGATCTGCAGAGTCATCCCGGGACCGCATGCCAGAGCCGCTTGGCCCGGTGGTGGCGGCGTCGGCGGCAGCAAAATGACAGCAGACATGCTGCTGACTGCTTACAGAAACGACAAGTAAAATGGCCCAGAAATGCAAATCTGCATCATGTAACAGGGCTCTTTCGTCCGGCCAACAAATCAAATGTGGGAGACGAGAAGCAGGCGCCGAGCTTGTCCGTCTTCCCCGCACTGTATCAAGCTCACACACGACACATCACCGCGGCGCCCCTCCCTCCAGAAAAGCAAAAGAAATGAACCGGCTACGTCACAGCCGTGTACTGGCATCCCCTAGGCCATACCAAGGCCAAAGTCCGCCTGTCTTTTGTTTTTTTGCCCACACTATCAGCAATTGCGTTTTAGTTTACGGGGGTGGCCGCCCGGTGACGGACTTTCGGTGGCCCGGGAGCCGACCCAGAAACGACAAGTTGGTATTGCACAAACTACCTGCACGGGACACTCGGTACGACAAAGGCGGAAGAAGACGAAAAGAAGCGTGAATGTCAGACGGTGTCAGTGGTCACGTTGCACCCTGATCAACGGTGTCAATTATTCGCCGGCCGTACGATGCGGCAAATCAATGCTGCCAAACCTCCCCTCTGACACGGCCTTGTTCCTGTCCCAGCCCAGCCAGTCAATCGACGAGGATAAACCAGGGGAGGGGACCAAAATAAGCCTTGCGGGGTTCCCAGACGATTTGCCATGTGAACATTCTGGGCGGGCAAAGGAGAGCGAGCGAAGGGAGACCAGAGACCAAAAGCCCAAACTCTGTTCCTTCATGCCGCCTTTGCAGAAGAGCATTGGGAGGGAGTAGGGTAGTGAAATGCCAAGACGTGGTAAGTGGAGAGATTATTTCCGGGGCTTTTTCGACTATTTCTTTTATATTTATATTTATTTTTATTATTGTTCCTTTTTAGGATTGAGTTTTTGCTCCGTGACATGCTGGCAGGTTGTATTTCGGAGTCGTGCACCGGTCCTGCCGGTATCTTAAGTCTTATGTTTCTCTTGTTATTGCACGTAGACATCACGACATGTACTGACGATCAAAACCGTGACGGTTGACCTTTTTCTTCTTCTTTGTTTCAAGGAACCCAAGACAAATAACACGCAAGTACAAGCCACTTCGCAAGTAGATGCTCCGCCAGATTTTCCTCGGCAGCTTTATTGCATGTATCCACACCCGGAGGCCGCCCAAACGGCAAATCGAGCAAGGGATTCCAGAGCAATTTTTGTACTTTTTTTTTTGTCTCTTGCTGCCGAGATTCGTGTAGTTTTGGCTCTTGCACGTTTTTTTGCAAATGTAGGAGGTATATGCACATGGGCGTCAGGTCTTGCGGTATTAACGAGGGGTTTACTGTCAGGGGGGAGAGAGGCCTTGTCTGTACAATGCTCTGATTACAAGGGAAGGAAAGAATGAAAGAAAGTTGAATAGAAATAAAATCCACAATAGAAACAAGTGGTTCCTCCTCATGATACCCGTCGATGGGAGACATGGTGCATGACATGACGGACAAAAAAAAAAGGGAATTGGGCACCCGCCGCCGCAGCTACCGCAAACCGGGGGTCGTATCCCGGAATCCGGGATGAGGGGCGCTGTGAAACGAACGGAGGGGCGGACAATGTCAACGATGGCAAAGACGTTGCACTTTGTTTTTTCTTCATATATGTGTGTGTGTTATCGGTAAGTGAAGGTTTATTATTCCTAATAGATGTTTTCATTTCATGTCATTACGCATTACTGGAAAGAAAATTGCCTCTTTGCTGTACATATGATCATCCTCAATACATGTATATAAAAAAAAAGGCCGCACATCAAATTAAGTATTTTTATCTGTATATTCTAAAACAGGGTATCTAAAGAAAAATAAAATAAAATAAAGAATAGAAGAATGAAATAAGCTACTGCCGGAACACAATCCTGCGCTTCCCCGGCCCGGGAAAAAGGCAAGAGACAGACACCCTTGTCCGAACTCGTGGCCTCGCCCTCCATCATCACTGGTCCGCCTTGCATCAGGGAAAGGAAAAGAAAAAACCTCATCTGTACGGCGGCGCATGTACCCTGCCCTCCCTCTCGACAAACAACAAGCAAAAAACGTAAACGAAAGAAGAAAAAAAAAACAAACAAACCCTGCTTTGTGCATATGAAATGAAAATCCTCAACACTTTCCGCGAAGCCCTTGCTTGTGCAGCCGGGCCAGCCAGCCAATCTTCTTCTTCCCAATTGATATCACCCCCCCCATCTCACCGACAATTTCTCTTCTCTTCTCTCCTTGCTCATTCTCCGAAAAGGTCATGCTGTGCGACGTTGGGAAAGCAATTCATTTCCGTCAAGCCATTCCATCCTATCATGGCATCTCATGCTCCCTCGTTGACGCGGCTGTTGGAGAGGAATCGACCACGTTGACCATGCAGTGCGACGCCGCGCATCATAATCAATATCGGGAGGAACGGAAAGAATAAACGGGACGCCACACGCCGAGTCCAGAGGCGCGCAACCACAAACCACATCACATATCCGGGCGCGATATTCTGTTCACCATTTTTACCCCTGGCACTAAAAGTGTTTGCGACGGAGGTTGTACCTTTCTTGGTATCAGACATCTCATGTCAATGTGATACCGCAGCGAGGACATGCCGTGTGACGGTGTGGCATCTCCCGTGCCTGCTGATTCGGCGCGTTCCGTCCCGTCGTCCCTGTCGTCTCAAAGGTTCGTGCAAAGTTTTCACTTCCCCTGTCCTGCGTTTCACGATTCCGTCTTTTTCGTGGCATCGGCGACTGCGTCGACCGCTCTTTGCAGCATGGATGGCGCGGCGTCCGTCTTCGCACCGTCGTCGGCCTGTTTGCCCTCCCCATTCTCCTTCGTCTTCTCCTCCTTCGTCTTCTCCTCCTCCTTCGCCTTCTCCTGGTTTCCTTCGGTATGTTCCTGCTCGCTCTTCTCATCGGCGGGCGCGAGAGCCTCGAGGCCGCCGTTGCCCAATTCAGTAGGTCGCGCTTCCTGCGGCGGATCTGACAGGCTCATCCGCGAGACCAACTTGCCCAGCTTCGTCGTCGACGGCGAGGAAAACTGCTCATAGAGGTTATCGCGCGTCTCGCGCATCTGGTCTCTGACCGCCGTCGTTGTGCCCTCGATGATGTTCCCAAAAGCTTTGAAATGGTCCGTCTCTTTCACAAACTTGGTGAGGTACATGATGGGGCGCGTAGTCGGGTTCTCTTCGAGTCGGTCCTGGATCGCCTGTTCGTACGCCCGGTCGTAGATGTTGTAATCCACGGCACTCGGCGAGTCGGCCACCACGTCGGGAGAGGCCTGGTCCAGGTAGAAAAAGTCCTTGGAGCTGGTACCGATGCCCAGATACAGAGGCTCCTGATCTCCGATATCTTTGGCATGGCCTTTGCCCTGACCATCGCCGCTGGTCTCGTCGTCTTCGTCATCGTCATCGCTTTCGTTGATGCCGTGTTTTTGGCCGAGGATCTTGCGACGCTGGGCGAGTAGCTCCTCGATTTCCTCGGCGCGGGCTTTTTCCTCGGCGGGGTCAAAGGTGCCCTCCTCAATCTCCTCAACTACCTCAGGCTTGGCTCGCCTTTTGGACAGCAAAGACTTGAACTTTGAAATGGCCTTGAGGACGCAGAACACATTGTCGACCTTTCTCGTAAATGCACGGTTGATTTCCAGCTCGTTGGGCGGATCAATCTTGTGCGCGCAGTTTTCCCTCTTGGACAAAAGCTCGTCTGTCCCATTCTTCGTGACCCATGGGTGTTCCTGCATTTCATTAGCACGGGTCATCAGTAAAGTACAAAGGGACGTACACGAAGGTCCTCCATGGTGATGCGCTTCTCTGGATCCTTTTCGAGTAGCTTGGTCAATACGTCGGCAAAGACTGGGTCCTCCTCGTCCGGGATCTGAGGCTCGTCCGTCTGGATCGCCTCGTACATGTCGAGCACGCTGGCGCGGTTGAAAGGAATTTTGCCGTAGCGCAAGCAGTATAGACACACGCCCATGGACCAGACGTCAGCGGCTGTACCCGAGACCTCACCGTGCGGGCTGCAGAGCTCAGGCGCAAGGAAAGCAGGGGAGCCGGCGGACTTCTTAATCTTCATGCCGTCGGGCTTTTCAAACATTTCCGAGACGCCAAAGTCGACAACCTTGAGTGTGTCGTCTTCGGCGACGAGCAGGTTGTCTGGCTTGATATCACGGTGAATGATGGATTGCGAGTGGACTGTAATCTAGGGTCAGCAGCTAGATATGTCGTTGGTAGGTGTAGAACGCACGGTATTCGATGGCGAGAATGAGGTCTCGAAAGTAGCAGCGGCACGTCTCGTCACTGTACGGATCGGCGTGGTCGTCCAGCCCAACCTTCATGACGACGCCTTTTTTGCACATTTCCAAAACCATGTAGAGCGAATCCTCGTCTGGATCGTCGAGGACCTCGATGAGCCCGACGAGATTGGGGTGGTGCAGCTTCTTCATGATGGCCACCTCTTCTCTAATAAGATGCAATGCATCCTCCTTCTCGCCGGGCTGTTCGCTGCCGAGCTGGGGGGTCAGGACCTTGCCGTTGCTGCGCGTGCGAAAGGGCTGCCGTATTGGCCGGCCTTGGGGCCCGCGGCGCAAGATCTGCGACTGGGCGCGCTTGCGCAGACGCGACTTCGAAAATTCCTTTATGGCCTGGCGGGGTCAGTCGGGTCCGTCGACAGGAGAAGAGATGCTCACATATTCGGTTCCAAACTGGTCTGTGGCGAGGTGGACAGCTCCGTAAGAACCGCGGCCGACCTCTTCGACAATGGTGTACTGGTTAATCTTGTGGTAGGTCCTGCCATCGTCGTCGTCACTTGCGTACTCGACGTGCGCGTCCAGAGTTTCCTGTGCTGTCAGCTAAGAGTTCCTATAGCTTTGCGACGGCTTGACATGTACCTTGACCTCGTGAGGGGTACTGGCTTGGCGTTTATGCTGCCTCATTGGGCTCTGGAAGTTTTGCTGCCCTGGGGGATCTGATCTGCAAGGCTGTAAGCGGTATTCCGAGCACCTGAGTGAGGTGAATCACGTACGCAGTCGTCGCCAGCGGCGGTCTTTCGGCGACAGGCGGAGAGGCGTCGCCTTGTGAAGGGTCATAATTCATCCGGGGCGACGGCTCGCTCAAGGGTGTAGTAATGGACGGCACCGCGCCCTCGTCGCCAGCCGATTCTTTTTCCATCCTGACCTCTGTCCTGCGGTTTTGGCCGCTCAAGGGCTGCTTTCAATATGGTGCAGGTGGATGTGTGGGGGTGAACAAAGGGTCGCGGAGGAAAAAAAAAGAACCAAGGGTTTCGTCGCAAAGTTCAGCGACACAGCGCGTCTGACGGGTTCAGCTGCCGCCGTTTTGGGTTTGTTCTGTTAGCGGGGGGAGAGGTTGTGTCGCCGCTTGTCACCGAGGGACTGATGCGGGAGGCGAGGCGGGGAGCTGAGAGCTGGGCTCAGCAGAGAACGGAGGAGGATATCGCGATGGTCGGGGTTTGCCGGGGAGGAGAGACGAGGAGGGATGAGGCGTCGCGCAAACGCCTTTGTCTGGTTGGCTGCCCGTCGTGGAATTTTACGCGAGAGGTTTGACTAGCTGGGCGACTAGGCGGGCGATGCTGGTGGGTTCTGTGTGGGCGGGAGGAGGCAGTTGTGTGATAGGCTGAGGGAGTGGTTGGTGGTGAGGCAGATGTAAGCAGAGCGAAGCAGGGGTGTAAATTCTGTGTTGGAGGACTCGGAGATGATGAAGCCGGATAGAGCCGAAGATTGCTGCGATTGCCGCTTATGTATTGTAGTTGTAGCTCTGTCGTTGCGCTCGGCCTGTTTGCCGTCTGGTGTGGTGTAGTGCAGTGTAGTCGAATAGACGGACGCCTGGGCGTGGATCCGCCGTTTACTCCGGCAGATGCCCGACGGTCCAGGGCAATGGCGACGCAAAGATCTGTCAAAAGTCAGGTAAATGTCAAAATAATCAGGTTGTTTTCTCTTATTTTCAAGTTATTTTTTCTACTTCGAAAATTCATTATCGAGTCAAACAAGCGTAATGAATAAAGACTTCTTTAGCAAGTTTGCCCCGCCACAGCCACAGTTCCTGGCCACAGCGGAGAATGCCACACTGGCCCAGCCACACCATCAATCAGTACTCCGTACAAACAACATTATCATCTGTGCAAAGCTCGGTGGATGAGCTTTCATGTCACACTTTATCGCCAGCAGCTGTAACCAATCCAAGTTCATGAATATCTGGTGGCCACAGTCTGTCGCCCGCGGATACCGCCAATTTACGACTCGCCGCCGTTGATCGCTCACAATGCGTGAGCATTTCCCCAAGATATACAGCTTGCTAAAGACAAACACGAGCATCACAATTTCAGATGAGCGGCTGCTACAAACTCGTAGAAACCCGCCAATTATATCGACAGCTGAGCCGCTCGGGGCAAAGCGACGCCTTCGTAAGGTAGCTTGCGTTGCGTGGACCTCACTATATAACTTGGCGCCCGCTCAATGCAATAAAAGCCATGAAATTAAATTACAGGCAACTACGGAGTACCTAATATAAAAAGCAATAAAGCGTCAGCTTCTCACCCTCAGGCCACCCTTCAGTCTTCCAATCACACCTTCAGCCACAACCACCCAACAAGACGCCTAGCAGCACACAAACTCCAGCGTCATTCATCATCATGAACCTCTCTCGTGGGCTCGCTCGATTGCAAAGAATGACAGTGCGGCGGCCGCTGCTCGCCCATGCTACTGTCAGTCAATTTCGCCCTCACGCCGCCGTCGTTTCGCGCTTCTCAACGCGACTCCCGCTCGACGAGCAAGACATATGTAGAAGACAGCTCCGGGCAATGGATGATGGCGACGAGCTACCAAATATCAAGACAGCTCTTTACTATAATTCACCACTCGAACCACAGTCGCAGTCGGACGGTGAGGCCCCCAAGCCAAGATTTGGATGGGTCGTATATCGCACAGCTTACGGAAACGACCAAAGATTTGAAAGCTTTATGCGAGCCCTCCTTGATAAGGTCCAACAAACACTGGAACTATATGAAAGCGCTGAGCTTGCACCGTTGATGGACTGGCCCGTTATTCAAGGCAAACAGTTCGATGGTCTGTCATCAGCAGGTGTTCGTCGCCAGTTTGAGGAATGGTCATTGAGGATGGGCGTGCCACGATTTCGGCCCTTTGAAGGCGACCCGCAGCTTCCATACATCGATGGCATTCCCGCACACTGGTCCTCATATGCCTGCGCGCGGTTTCACCACTGCCTTATGGTAGATAGGCGGTCACTTGAGTCTCTCAGCACCAGAGAGCCGTTTGTTGCCGTGGTGGAAAAAAATTGGCTGCCCGTATGGTATTCACATAGGCAGCAAGATGGGCCTTTGACAATTTTCAGCGAGAGATTGGATCTCATCGAGGGCAACCCCACTGAAGCGCTGGGTTGGTATTATGTGCCGCTCTGGTCTCTAGTGGACGAGTTCGAAAGGTTGTCCCGGGAGTACAAATCCTACAACAGTGGACAGCCACGAGCGCCAGACGTCTATGATTCGATACTTGAGCATGGTGATGAAAAATGGAGAGGGGATGAGGAAGAGGGACACCACAAGGGTAGAGAACCCTGTACCATACCCTTCAAATACATTGTCGAGTGATAGTCCAATTCTCAAGGCTCCCATTATCCGCACTCTCCCTATATTATACTACTTCTACTTGCTTTGCCACTTTGACAAGCTCATATCCTTGCCGAAAGCTCCAATCTTCTCCATCTCTGACGTAAGTTTTTTGACGTAGTATTTTGACAGATTTGGGTGCTTCGTCACGATATCGTACGCAGTTCCCATTACCGAAGTGAATCTTCTTTCTGCATGCCGCGGCACAGTCTCGAGCAAGTCTTTTTCAAACTCATCCCACATGTCTACCATACCTGTGACACCCCAACCGACTTCGGCAAGCTTAGCCTGGGTGCGAATCGCGTTTAGCACTCTTTTGGCGCCACTGGATACTGTGTCTTCGTTCATATAGAGAAAGAGGCCAGGAACCTATAATAAGGAACATTTTCTTTAGATTAATTCGACGTAGCTGATGACAAAATTTGGACACTTACCTCGCGAAGCTCCTCCAGGAATTTTGCGGTGGCCTTCCGCATCTCGGCTCTGCTCCCTTTCATGTCTTTGCCAAGGTCTTCCATCTTTGAGTCTGCAAGGAATTTCATTAATCCGAACATGTTTCCTTTTTTGACATTCATAGACTTTGGAAGAAAGAAAAAAGGATCTGTGTTTGTATTCGAGCCAATGGCGTGGTAGAATCGATCATTCAAAGTCTTGGGCACGATGCTACCGATCGGTGGGAGGCTAGCTTGGGGTTCAGAGTTCCAAGCGTTGTAGAGCTTGAAGAAGTTCACCGGAGGCGCTTTTGCCGTTTCCTTAGAAGGCAGATTTCCGGTAAAGCAGGCTTCTATGAACTGCTCAATGACTTGAATTTCGATGATGTGATCGGCCTCCATATTCAGTTCACGCGGAAAGGCCTGCGCTCGCACGATACCATCAGGGTCAAATTTGTCTAGAGCCACGTCTACACAGGCCTTTTTGGCCATCCTAGATATCCAATTAGCCTCGTATATAGAAAAAAAATAATAACAAAGGGGTTGTGATCTGTCAGTACCTCCAAGCCTGCGGAGCGATCTGAGACTTTTTCAAACGCTCAAGCAGCGCTTTTGTAGAAGGATAATAAGCAGATCGGAGCACCAAATCCGCAAGACCATTTGCAATATGAGGCAGCAATCTGGAAACCGCGAGTGAAGTGGCCCTTGGGTTTCCTCGGCGTTCTAGATCCCGGATTTCGAGAGTAACTCGGTGGCTATCGTGCTCAAATGCGTTTCTCTTTACACTGTCGCCGTCGTCGTCGCCAACTTCACAGTAGCTCTCGTCTGAGCCGCACATGGAGACGCCAGTGCACATGGTTGGCTGTGTATCATCCGGAAACTCAGCGTTTGGCTCACAACACAAGGACTTTTTACGCCCCCCTAGGAAAATGTCAGTTTGATCTGCTATATGCAAAAGCGGCGAATACATACATAGACACTGCTTCAAACCATTGTCTCCAATCGAGTCCGTCGCCACTGTAATATCAGTCTCATCGCACCGATTCTCTGCGCAATCACCCTGGCCAACCCAATGACACTCGCTGAAGGGCCTTGGGTCACTGTCCGTTTTGCAGCAGTATTTCATGCCTTTGTTATTCCAAGGACATTTCTCGGCCAGACTAACCGCGCTGGCAAGCTCCGTCTCCGAAGAGTCACACTTTGAGCCACTTTGCGGACTGTTAGCAAACGATAATCTTGTTATTGCAGATCCGCCAAGAGATTGCTATGGCTCACGGGATCGACATACCAACTTGTCCAATGACACTCAGACTCAACATCCGCGTATGCATTCGACCCGCAGCAAAATACTTTTTCACCTCTTCCACACTTTTTGGTGTCACCTTCGTCGAGAGGACCTCCGGCTTCAGACTTGCCACCATTCTTTGAAGTGAAGACCAGCTTTTCTCCCGGGTGGCATTGGCCGTTGCAGTGAGTCGCGCCATTCGTACCTCCCCGCCAGACGCAATACTGGGGCAAGCTTTGAGAAGGGCAGCAGATTCGTTTGCCGTTCGTTTTCTGGTTTTGGTGCTTTATTAGTCCAGTATACATTAAGTTGAAAGCCGCAACTTGGCGAGGGAGGTTACTTACGTTTTTTTCTGTCTTGCAGCCTGCCACGTCGTAGCCCATCATTGTGTACCCCGAATCACATTTTCCCGAATCGGAAAGGCGCAGGTCTGTACATTTACTTTGGCGATAGCACGACTGGCTGAATTGTTGGTTCAGATTAGACGCAGGGGTTTCAACCCCGCCCTTCTCAGCACTCGGGTCAATGTCCGATATGGTTTTTCCCAACAGCGCAGAATGCGCCGACCATTCGTAATCATCTGTATCAGACTCATCCATTAGATACCATCTGCCGTGTAGTATAAAGGATTGGATCAGGCCTACCTAGGTCTGATGCCCATATGAGTGAGCCGGAAAAGCCAAGGTTGTCTGCCCACTCCACCTTTTGCTTGAAAGTATCGGCATCATCAAAAGAAATCCACTGATCTTTGTCCCACGCCATATACTTGACGGCTGCTTCTTTGTCGTGAATGACATTTAGACCAGGATTTTTTTCAAGGATATCCTGGATCTCGTACCAGGCAAGATATCCACTGGTTGCAGTACAGGAACCTGGCCTAGCACCGCCGGAGAATGGGCACCCCGGAGAAGTGCACGACGGATTGCTAAGGGTAAAGGCACGACCGTAAAACCCAAAGCCGAGGGCTACCTGCGACGGTTTAACGCCAGCGCGCCACAGCAACTCGGCAGACTGCTTCAGCTCGGTGAGGTTTGTGTGCCCGAGGACCTGATTGCCGCTGCATAGTACTGTGTCAGTCTATACTTGGACGGAAAATAGAGCGAGAATTTTTGTATCTAACATTACGTTATTCTGGTCCCAAACACCGTGAAGGTCATAACTCTAAGTAGAAAAATGATTAGTCGTTAAAAAGGCGACTGAGGGTGAGTACTTAGCAGATTCGCCCAATCGGCATATTTGAGCAATCCCTTCATATCAAACCATTGGAGATACCAATAAGATGCCGGAATCGTGAAGGATATGCCCAGCTTCCGGCCTGAATTATCAAATGTCTGTCGAATCTCCTTCATAAGCAATACAAAGTTGTCAACGTCCTCAGGCTTACCGCCTCGATCCGGAGCTCCGGGATATTCCCTGAATGACGGTTAGCCTTCGATCGGTGTTATCACTCACGAGGAGAAAAGCCCTTTCTCTTAGTTCAAGTGGACCTACCAGCCAACATCAACGCCGTCAAAGCCATATGTATTAAGGAACTGGAGCAAGTTGGATGCAAAGACCTTTCTATAGAAGGAATCTCTTGCTATATTACCGAAAACCGGCTGTGTTGGCGTTCCGTCATCTGAAAAGGTCCAACCTCCCAAGCTCAGCCAAATTTGTATGCCCGGCTTTCTGAGCTTAAGGTCGGCGAAATCGTCAAACGAAGACCCCGGTGTAGCGGCATCCATAGTAGTGATGAGGAAGGTTTCTGGCTGGATGAATGCGAAGGCATAGTTGACATGGGTCAATGCATTGACTAGGTACCGTTAGATGCCGAGCACATTGAACACGGGTGTAAGTCTGGGTCGCACGCGGTAATTCCTTTGCTAGGGTTTTGTGACACTTCGAGCGAGCATTCCAGACCTCATAATATCCGATAACTACCCCGTTTGTTAGACAAAATATCCAGAAACAACTCGGTGAAGCGCGGATGCAATCACCTTTCGACAATGTTTGACCTGTCGTTGAGCCTGTAGGGGGCTTCGGGTGCTCGACACAGTTGCTCTGGCATTTCTTGTTACAGAACTGCTCTGTGGTACCGCAAAAGCCAAACTCGCTGCAGCTATAGACGATTTAGTTTTCTTTAACATGTAAAACACGAAGTAAAACGTACCAGACGTTAAGTGGACATTCTTTGCCAGGCTCTTTTGCGAACTTGCCACACTCTGCTTTGGCGTCGCAATTGGCAACGCAACCAGCACCACAATAAGTCGGGCCTTTTGGCAATAAATTGGTTAGTTATTACAGTGATTATACATATCTGCTACTCACCATAGCCACACCACCCGCTGCTGCCACAGCATGCACCGTTTGTGCAGGGACGTGCCGCGCTGCACGTATAATCGCCATCTGCGGCAGCACTGAGCGGATTTGCGGTGCGTTGCGACTTAGTCGCGTTTAGAGTGCCTCTATTAGAGAATGAACGGCGTCCATGACGATGTACGATCAATGAATCTTGGAAGTTCCATCGACCTGGTTGATCCGAACTGCAGCTTACGGGAGCTGGAAGGAGCGAGATGACCAGCAGAACAAATTGTAGTAACTCGAATAGAGAAAAATGGCGAGTCAGATAGATGTTTTTCATGTTGATCAGTAACGAATTATCCGAGAGTGCTCTGTAGAATGACGCAAAGCTGTTGGGTAGCCTGGCTGTGGCCTCTTATATCAAGCAATTATGTTACGGCGTGTGCGATTTTACTAACTATACCTATTTGCGCACCATTCCTGCATTTTGAAAAATATATATATATAGAGATACAGTTCCTATGGCTGTTGGCATGGGGGCCCTCATTTATTGCCAAGACCAAATTTATTTCCACTGCTCGGCCAGCGCCCAACTTCAGCAATACGAGGTTGTATCTCCAGCTTTGCTCATATTCGACGGCAGTGAATGCTTATTTAGACTGCATGTGGTAATATAAAAAAGGTAGTTAATTAGCGCATTTTATATTGCTCCTGCTCTGGTATTAGTTCGCTATTGGTCTTGTGAATTCTTATGCAGAGGGGATGGAGCCTCGTTCAGAAACTCATCAAAAGAGGGACATGCATATGCTTGCGCCACAGGGTCTAGACACGGGTCTACTTCTGCAGAACAGGTCAGTTGACTCCATAGAAGACCAAGGCTCAATCAAGGTGCAACAACTACCACCCAACTGAGTCTCGTAGTTGGATTTCTTCAAACCCACCTCAAGTCTAGAACAAGTATTTTCATTTAAAGTACAATTTGGGTGAGGGATAATTTAAACATAGTCGGCATCTGTCGTCTCAGCGACGCAGCCAGTCCCGCTGGTTGCCGTCAATTGTCTAGACCATATTCATCACCATGAAGAAACATGCAGCAAAACTGAAAAGCCGACAACAAAACGTCGAGGATCCCAGCTGTTTAGACCTCACACTACCGTACTTGACACATCTAGGACAGAATACAAGTCCCTCCAACACCTGCTGTACGTAGCTGCTTGGTGCCTTGGCGTCTCAAGCGCGACATCGGCAATGATTCCACAAATTCAGCTTTTGTTGGTGATTTTCGCCCGAATCACTTTTGGACAGCAATTCAAGAACAGTGTCTTTCCATATGATCTGCCGGATCTTACCGAGGCTTGCTTCCTGGCCATCAATGCAACAGTTCAGGGATGCTCCGAAATCCTGGAGGGTCATGCTTCATTGTAAGAGTTTCATATCCCCCATTCTTGATAAAATAACACTTTGACTAAAAATCTTTTAGTGAAGGAAACCCCAGAGTACTAAGAAAACGAGATCTCGATCAACTATGTTTAGAAGATTGTCGTCGCAGCTTGCTACAGATGAAGCGTAACATCCAGTCCAATTGCATGGCGGACATTGTGGTCAAGGACAACATTGCATATCCTCGTCGGTAACTCCTACATCGTACTTTTCCGTGGCTAAGACGCTTGTCAGTCTAACAAACTAACAGCGACCTTCATGATCGATCACTATCTGTACGCCTACGATATATCATGTATGAAAGACGCGTAAGCAATCATCCGTCTGGCCCGTCTACCTACAAAAGCTAACACGTACCTCGCCGCAGCTCAAGTGGAGAATTCTGTGATGTTGTCTTGGTTGAACAAGATCAAACAAATGCCAATAAAGATATGTCATGCTCCGAGTGCAGCCTGAAGACATGGAAGTATCAACTGGAGTCGCCTTTGGGTTATGAGGAGGAGTATGCCGCTTCTTTCGCGGCTGCAACCGCTAGCTGCAAAGCTTTTGGGTACTCTTATGCAACTCCAACCGCATATGCATTGAACTCGTCCGAAACGGCCTCTCCAAAGAGCCGAGACTGTCCCGGGTACAGCCATGTGGTTTCGTCCGGTGATACATGTTACTCTATTGCGGACCGTCACGATGTGTCAACTTATGGGATTATCTCTCTCAACGGCTTAGGCAGAAACTGCGATCCACTAACTGTGAGCTCAAGTCTTTGCTTGCCAGAGCCCTGCCAATTACACGAAGTACAGAGCGGAGATAGAGCTGTGGCCATTGCAACCCGCTACAATATCAGCATTCCAAGGCTCACGTCATGGAATCCGATGCTCACTGCAGACGCCTCAAACCTCGGCGACTGGATAAAACATTTCATTTGCGTGACGTGAGTCAGCGCTTCCTCGGACTTTGAGCTCATATTGATTCTTTATAGGCCGCCGGGAGGATCTGCGAACGTCCCTGAAGCACCAGTTGTCACACCCGCTCCCGTACCAACAAATGCTCATCCGCAATCCGCGAAAAAATGCGCAAAGTGGTATACTGTAAGGCCTTGTATACGTTGAAAGTATTGTTTCTTGTGACTGATGTGGAAATTCAAGGTTAAACGCGAGGAGGACTGCGCGAAACTGAGCTTGGCCAACCAGATCTCTGGCAATGACTTTGAGTTTCTCAACCCTTCCGTCGGGAGCAAATGCTCCAACCTCGAAGCTGGCACCGCCTACTGTGTCGCTCCAGTCGGTGATATAAGCTCATATCCCGGGTATCCGTCAACATCAATCAGCTCCTTTACGCGCCCACCGCGGCCGACGCCGACGACAACGCAGGACAGATTCGTCCCCACCTACAGCCCGCTCGCACCAGGCACTTTTGACCAATGCTACCGTTATGCGAACGGCTATAACTCCAGTATAGACCAGGCTGCGCTGAATTCTTGTGCTCTTCTGGCTTCGGTAAATGACGTGCAGATATCAGATCTCAGGCGATGGAACCCAAGTCTCAGCGACCAAAACTGCTCACTGGCCCCGGGCTTGAGATATTGTGTCCAAGAAATTCCGGTACATGGTAAGCAGCCGTATTCGTACTACTGGAAAGGATTTGAGAAGATGAGAGACTGATCTGTGCTCAAGTGAAAAACTCGAACAAGTGGTCGTTTTGTTTACCAGATGTGACAAGCGACATGATCATGCCCAAAACAGACCCATCTTGCAACTGCTTCAACTACATCACCAACTACTACCCTGAATGTAGGTTGAGAAGCTGGCCCCAGCCACCAAAAACTAAGCTAACGCTATGTGACAGTAACTACATGTGAGGAAGTCGCTGGTGATGTGAAGATAAGTGTGGACCGCCTGCTTCAGTTGAACGGCTGGCTTTCCCGTGAAAACTGTTCAAAAGACATTGTTGCAGGACTGCAGAAGCAAGACGACAGACGCTACTTTTGCCTCGCAAACGGGGATAAACTAGATCCAAGCACATCCATACCAGCGCCCAGGAGGAGCCCGACGATATTTCCGTCAATTTCACACCCTGCTCCCACAACAACGAGCAAAGTGACGAGTACCAGAACATCAACTATTGAAACGCCTTCGCCTACACAGCCGGGACTGGTTCCAAACTGCAAAAAGTTTCATTTTGTATCACCTGGCCAGCGTTGCGATACTATCATGTCCGTGAACGGAGTGACAAAGCAGGACTTTGCCCGCTGGAACCCGTCTTCTGGACAGGATTGCGGCAGCCTGTGGGCTAGTGCTTTTGCCTGTGTTGCCATTCAAGACGAGTTCAAATTTGAAAATGGCAAAATGGAAAACTGGAAGGTTTACGATGGGTACTTTGAGGCTCGCCCCAATGTACTTGTTGCGGGCCGCTCATGGGGTGGCAAAGCCGCACTTGAAACCCCGTTTACCGATTTTACCCTGAGGGGAGAGATCAAGCTGCCTGACAGCGACGGGGACGCTGGCTTCATTTTTCGTGCCTCCAACCTGGGCAAAGGTGCCGACAACTACAGCGGCTACTATGCCGGTATCAGCGCCGGGGGCTGGGTTGTGCTTGGCCAAGTAAACAATGGCTGGAGATCCTTGGGGGATGCCAAAGTTGATCTGGCGCCCTTGAAAGCGCATGATTTAATGATTCGGGCAAGCAATGACTTGATTGAAGTCTTTGTGAACGACATGACTACTCCCAAGATCAGCGTCAGAGACAGGGTTCACCGCAGCGGCAGTGTGGGCGTCAGAGTGTACAACACCGGCGCCACATTTGCAAAGATTCAGGTACACCCGATACAATTTGAAGATTTTACTGCCAACACCAAGCTTGCAGGGTGGAAAATACATGGCGGTTCGTTCGACGCGTCTTCTGGCAAGCTAGTCGCCAAGGGCTCACCAGAAGGTAAGGCGACACTCGGCACCATGTATTCCGACTTTAGTGTCGAGGTCGATATTGTTCCGTCGGCCGGCAATAATGCAGGTGTCCTCTTTCGTGCTAGCAACATTGGCAACAATGCCGACGAGTACCGCGGCTACTATGCGGGCATCAGCGTGGACGGAAAAGTGGTACTAGGGCGCGTGAGCAATAATTGGCTCGAAATTGGCAGCGGCAGGGCTGACATCGCTACCGGTAGAGTGCATACGCTCAAGGTGGTGGCCAGCGGGTTCTCTTTGAGCGTCTACGTCAACGGCCAACTCAAAATCTCCGTTCGAGACGGCGCGTACCAGAGCGGGCAGACTGGCGTGGTTGTCTCTCACACCCAAGCCACATTTGCCAACTTTCGGGTTACATCTTTTGCCGGCGTCGGCTCCGTCACCGAAAATTTTGATAGCGGCAGCATGGCCGGCTGGGTCACGTATGACGGACGCTTCGATGCGTCGTCAGGCGCGCTGGTGGCCGCATCGGCCTGGGGCGCCAAGGCGCTGCTCGGTACATATTTCACAGATTCATTCATCGAGGTCGATATCACACTCCCCAGCGGCGAGAGCGGCGATGCGGGCCTGATATTTCGGACATCGGACAATGGCAAGGGTGGTGATACATACCGTGGCTACTATGCAGGCATATCCACTCAAGGTAAAGTCGTCCTAGGCCGTGCAAACCTCAACTGGTGGGGATTGGGCAGTGCATCGACCGAAGTGCTCAGTGGACGTAGGTACACGCTTCGCATCAGAATCCTGGGCGATCAGATCCAGGTGTTTTTGAACAGAGAACTCTTGATCGACGTGACGGACAATTGGTACGCTGGCGGGCTTGTCGGGGTCCGTGTCTATCGTACTGGCGCCACATTTGACAATTTGAAAGTTTGGCCTGCCTAGATACACCTTCTGTTTTCATCTGTAGCTCACTACACTGTTTACTGTAGTATAATAAGCTTTTGCTGAATAGTTGAACCTGAAATAAAGGGAGTCTATGCATGTTTGCCTGTCCCTTCTTACCACCGGCCTTAATAGCGGGTTCCCTTTGTACCATATCAAATATTTGTTAGTGTCCGAGGGATAGTTGGCGTCTGTATCGGGGTCCTATCGAAACGAAGCCCTGGGGCTGTTGACTTCCAGTTTATTGGTTGGGAAAAGTTAGAGGAAGATGATTTAGCTAGCAATCGAGAGGTGTGTGGCCCCCTCATAAATAAACGGACCAAGAGTCAAAGAGAAAGGCATGGGACTTGGTGCAGTGGCAGCACTACATGAAGCGCCTGCCTTGATGGGCGGAGCATGGCTTGAGGCTATGAATGCAGCCGGGGATATGCAGGCAAGGCGACCGCCAGGCAGGATACACTGCAGGCGCGGGAAGAGCGGCTTCGTTGGAGGCTAGGAAAAAGAAAAATCCAGGCTGTTTAATCGATTGGATATCATGAACTAGAAATAACTCCTGCTGAAATGGTAGCGTGATTAACAGTGATTACATGACATCACTCCTATAGATACTGAAGCGGAATTCTCCTGCCTTATTAGTTTTCTGATAGCATAACTTTTGTTGGTCGTCTCGCAGCGTCTTCCCCCGACATTACAGGCTCCCAAGTGTCGGATACTCTGTCAGGCCGACAGGGCCCGATGCCATCCAGCGAAGCAAGGTCAAGGCGTCCGAGCCAGGCTCCGGTCCAACAAGGCCTAGTATTCGCGATTGGCGCAGAATGAGCTTTGTTGCGTTTCCATCAAAGCTAACCTGAGTGATACGAGCAGTCTCGTTGCGGAAGAATGCGCAGACGAGTATGGGCTTTGTGTAAGGATGCGTGTAGCAGGGCCTCCGAAGTTGATGCTCCGTTATCTTGACGGCGGCTTCGGTTTCACATCGGTGAGACACCCTCAGTAGCCTAAGTAGAGTTAGTGACAGCCTGTCAGCTGAAGGGGCGGCAAAATGAGCCCATATGCCCTTTGCTGATGGTCTTTCCAGCGGAGGGAGCACTTGGTAGGGGTATTCATGTAGTGGGAGTTCAAGGCCAAGGTTCTCAGCCCTCTGCTCATACGAAGTACCTCAGCGCGATATATTAGGTTCACTAGCAATTAGTCAGGGGCCTTCTCACGAGTAATGAAGAAAGCATCCAGCTGCTCATCAGGAATCGTGACGCTCGTGTCCGGCTGAGCAAGCTATATACTGTGTTGAAATGCTCGCGTTGTTGAACCCTCGATGGCGGCGGCGTGTTGTAGATGGTTGGCTTCTGGGGCCGCGTGGCAGTTCCGGCAAGACATGGGGAAGAGCATGGCGGCTGAAAGGAATGAAAAACAAATGCACCAGGTACAGCCGATAGGGCGGGATGATATTTGTAAGATTTTCGGGTGAAGTTGTGACTTGCAAGTTACTTGGTTGCGTTGGTCGTGTTTGTGCTTGGCCTCGGAGGGTGGGTGGCATGGCGAGCCACCACCCCCCTTCCCCCACCAAGATATCCGCGGTGCCACACCCAAGCTCCAACTCCAAACCCACGACAACCCTCCCATCGCCAACGCCTCCGAACCTCAAACCCGCGATTGCCAGTTGCGCAACCCACGACAACGACGCAAATCTCTCCGACGCACACCTACTACCACCAAACTTGTACATCATCCGTCGTATAAATACAAACCGCGCCCCGCGGCGCTTCCAACCCCCCCCCCCCTTTCTCCGCCATCATGACCGTCTACTCCTTCTACATCTTCGACCGCCACAGTACGCTCCCCTCTCTTCCCTGCCCTCCTCCTCCCACCTCTAACCCCCACGCAGCCGAATGCATATACTCCAAGTCATGGCTCCCCGCCGTCCGCCCCGTCTCCAGCGGCGGCACGACGGCGACGACGACGACAACGACCACCGCGCCGACGCTCACCTCCTCCGACGACGCCAAGCTCATCTTCGGCACCGTCTTCTCCCTGCGCAACATGGCGCGCAAGCTCGGCGGCGACGACGACGCCTTCATCAGCTACCGCACGGGCCAGTACAAGCTGCACTTCTACGAGACGCCGGCGAACCTGCGCTTCGTGCTGCTCACCGACACGGGCTCGGCGAGCATGCGGAACGTGCTGCATCAGATATACATAAACCTTTGGGTCGAATACGGTTGGTGGTTCCTCGCTTCGCTCTCGCGCGCTCCTCTGGCGAAGGGAGTGGTTCTTTTTTTTTTCTTTTTTGCTAACTTTGGGGGGCGTGTTTAGTTGTGAAAAATCCGCTTGCGCCGGTAGAACACAAGGGCGGCGATGGCGTGCAGAACGAGCTGTTTGAGCTTGGCCTGGACCAGTTCATCCGTGGGTTAATGTGAGCGGCCTGCTACAGCCTAAATCACCGCGCCGCATACCAGCGGCATCTTGCGACACGGACTCAACCCGAAGCGCCTTTTCACGTCGACTTATCCCGCCATGCAAGAGTTGCGTGGCAAAGGCCACGTGCGCCACAGACACGGCATCTGTAGGCCTTGTGGTTCAGCAGAATTGAAGGAAACTTCTGTCGCAGAAATCATGATACCACTGTACATTTTTGTTCCTCTGTATGACCACCGCGTATATAGGAGCCAGGAACACGAAACGACATGCTATGAGACGGCATGTCTCATACATTTCTTTACAGCATATATTGCTCTAGATATTAAAATTCAACGAAACTAATGTTATCACACCTCAACAGCCTCCAAAGTCAGCTCCCTCGTCTGCATCTCTACCATCTTCCTCTCCCCACGCGCCTCCTCATCCAGTAACTTCACCCTCTGCCTCCAGTTCCCCGCCTCATTCTTCCCAAAGAACCTCTCATTCAGCTTCTTCCAGCATACATCGTCAAACGCAAAGCCCCTTCTTACTGCGTAGACCACCCAAAACTCACCGCTGTCCCAGCTCGCCCGCATCTTTCCCGATAGCCGCTGCTCGTTCGTCAGCGTGCCCGCCTCTATGGCTACCCTATGACAGGAAACCCCAATTTGCACAGCTGCAGAAGAATATTTGAGACTCGGCCATATAGGGCCTCGAGCTTGGATTCGTCGATATCCGAGTCAAGGATTGGCGGCATATCAAAGGCAAAACCGGGCGTGTTCATAGCAGCATCCATGCTCAATTCATGATTAACAAATTCTATAATGATATAAAGTCCAAGCTTGAGCGGACTACCCTCCCTCGTCCACTAATGCAAGAGGGAACAGAACAAGAATGGCCGTTTTGTCTTGGCTATATCTCATCGTGGCAACTTCGTTCCGAATCTTTTCCTCGGGAAACATGATGCACCCCGGCTTAGTGAACCGAATCACCGCAGAACCGCCATCCAGGTATTTCAGGCGAAATAGGGCGTTGAGGGCACCGGCTTTGAGCGCTCCTACCTCTTTGGGGGACGCCTTGACGGTATTTTTTTGCCGTAAAGTGCCCGATTCCGAGCTGCGTGGATTCGACCATGAGGTGCTTGCGCCATTCTCGCTTCAGCCGGTCGCTTTCTTCCCGTGCGACGCCGTCGCGTTGCATTTACATGGTGAAGTAGACGGTAATGAAGAAGGTTATGGCGCTGTTGGGCGTGGGTGCTGAAGTAGCGCAGAGCCCTGTACATGGATAGACAGCAGAAGGAACAAGACATGGCGCGGCAACCGCCAACTGACGCACACAACGCCGTATCAGGCTCAGCACATCCTGAAGTAATGTCCAATTTCATCATGGTATATTTACCCTCTCGTCTAACCTGTATAGTAGTAGTTCATAACCAGAAATTAAACACCCATCACTGTCATACAATGTGAAAAGAAAAAAGAAATCGTTTTGCGTTGCTATACATGATGTCGACAACGCCGCTATGAATACAAGCAGACCGTCTCATCCCATCTGCCTTATTGCTTCGCCTCGACAGCCTTTTCCCAGGCACTCTCGAAATCCTTCCCGTCCACCATGACGATGCTCTGCTCCCCTTGCGTCGTCTCGGCGGGCGTCTTCTCTGCCGTCGACTTCCCCGCGCCCGCGGGTTTGGCGACGTGCACGGCGCTCTCCATCAGCCCGTCCCCGCGCACCTCGCTCTCCCAGTTGCTCGAGTACACGACGGCGGCAAAGGCCTCGAGCGCGCGCACCGCCTCCATGTCCTGCAGGTACTCGTTGGGCACGCCGTTGCCGATGACGTGCGCCTGGCGCGTCAGCACGGACAGGACCTTGGGCAGCAGCACCACCTTGGACTGCTTCGAGGCGGTGATGACGTTGGCCATGAAGCCGCTCTCGTCGATGGGCAGCTCAAACGCCTCCGTGGCGAGCTTCTTCTCCACGAGCGTCGAGAAGCCCGCGTCGAGCAGCAGCGTCAGCACGTGGCAAAAGGCGGGCGACTCGATCAGGTCAGCCGTCTCGTCGAGGAGACGGCGCAGAGACTCCGGTGAGGGCTGTGCGGGGAGGCCCTCCTGCGCCGAGTTGTCCTCGAGAATGCCCGACTGGCGGATCACCTCTTCCTCCTGATCGGCAGGCGGCAGCAGGTACTTGAGCCAGTTGGCGCTGCGTCGCTCCTCGGGTGTGGACCCCTCGACTTGTCTACGGACTTCGATGACGAGATCCGAGAAGCGGTCGAAGCTGATGAGGTCGCGGGGGTTGAGCGTGCCAAAGACGGCGCGGACGGCGCTGTCGACGTTTTTCATAATGTCGACCCAGCCCTTGTTCAGCAGCCACCAGCTGAAGGTAAGGTACTTGCGGTTGGTGTCAAAGTCGCTGCCGTAGGCCTGGTCGGTGTCGTCATCGTTGTTCTCGAGGCTGATGGTGGCCGACTGCGAGCCGGTCGCGAGGGCCACGACGCTGGAGAGGTAGCTGCGGCGGCCGAGAAGGTTGAGCTGCACGCGGGTGAGCATGGTGAGAAGGGCGAGGGTGTAGATGAGGGTAAAAGCGCGAGTGACGGCTATGGACTGTTAGCAACTTGGATGAGGTCATGGATTCGGGGTGGGCGTACAGCTGATGATCAGGTCGTCCCAGAGCTGGCGCTTCGAGCGGCGCGGCTTGGAAGCGCCGTCCTGTGCAGAATTCTCGGGGACCGACGTCAGCGACGGCACGGAGGCCTGGCTCGCGTGGACGCCGCTCTCGCTCATGACGGAGCTCTTGCTGTCGTCCTCGGTGAGCGTCGTGTCGGCGATGCTGGGCGGCGTCGGTGAGCTGTCAGCGGGGTTGGCCTTGACGACCTTGGCCGTCTTGGCCTGCTGGATCTCGTAGGTGATTTGCTCCGTGTTCATCTCGGCGAGGACGTTGGTGGTGGCGGTGGGGAGGAGCGCGAGGACGGTAAATGTGCAGTCCTCCTGGTTCTGCTCGAAGCGGCGGCGCAAGCTGGTTACGCAGGTTAGCATGATACGAGATCCGGTCACGCATGGAGGCCGCATCGACTCACTTTTCCTTTGAGATGCGCTCGCTGGTCATGCGCTCGCGCGCGTCGGAAATCTTGGACACGACGTATTGGCTGACCGCGTAGCCGGCGCCCACGATGCCGACGCCAATGGCGATGGGCGTGCGGTTCCGGCGGAGCCATCCCCTCACGGAGGAGATCATTGTGAATGTCTTGTGCCTGCTTTCGCAGCGGGGCGAAAAAGGGTTCGTGTGCTCGGTCCGATGGGAGTAGGGAATAGCAGCCCGTGGTAGCTTCGGGTAGACGTGTAGTTGGGCGCTGACGGATAAAAGCTGTCGTGAGCTGCTCCTCGGTTTGCGCTCGAGTGCAGTACCCTAAGCGGCGACGCAGAACGAATTGCTTGGGATAATATTGCAGAAACACAGCGCAGAAAGCAGTAGTGAGAAATGCACGTGTTAAAAAAAGGTCGGATTACCCGTCGAGTCGAGCTCTCGTCATCTGAAGCACGGTAGGCAGAAACGCAGAGAGCTGGGGCGAGAGACACACGAGCGCTGCAGCCAATTAATGGAGACTGGAGGCTGGCAATTGGCGACGCGAGCCGAGGCCTCGGTCCCCCGAAAGTAGGGCAGGTGGGCTGCTTTCCCAAGGTCCAAGGGGAGAGGGGGTACATGGTCAAACAGCCGAGCGGCGGTGCAGCCACAGGTACCGCCCTGGACTTTTGGCCGCTAACGGAACTCCAGCTAGCTATTGTCCCGTCCTGCCTGTGCCACACTGCCACTGCCTGTGCCACACTGCGCCATATGCCCCGGAATCTGCAATACTTACCCTAGTCCCGATTCGGCGACAAGCGTAAACAGCCCAAACTTGTAGATTTATGCTTGTTCTTGCCTCATTGATTCAATAGATAATTCACATTGCGCGGGCTCAATATTAGACAAAAATTCCAACACTGATATCCTTCAGTAATCATACTCATCATTTTCCTCCTCTTCAGCCTCGACTGCCGCCTGGTTATGGTCTCCCTCTACGTACTCCTCTCCATTCAAGATCCTCACCCACCCCGGCACATTGTGCTCTTCCGCATAACTCATCGGTGTCCTCCCGTGTACATCCGCAAGGTGCGGATCTGCGCCGGCTTTCAGCAATTCAGCTGCAATTGGCATCAACCAATGCCAGCCTTCCATTACCGCCACCATCAGCGGCGACCACCCTTCCACCGTCTGCGCGTCGACCCGGATCCTAGGCCACTCGAGCAGCATCACTACGATATCCATGAAGCGCCCGTGAACGGCTCGGTGAAGTGGTATTTCGCCCTTCCCCGACGGCCAGTTCGCGTCCGTCCCCTTCTCGAGAAGCTCAGAAACAGCCTCGGGATCATGTACCCGCGCAGCGTAATGTAATTGGCAAACCTGACGTTGCTCATTAGAGATGCTCACTCCCAGCTCGTCCTTCATCCAGTCCAGCATTTTCATATTAGCGTTTCCTGCTGTCATATGGATCACTGCGTCGGTAATGGGTACATCATATTTGCGATAGTGGAACAGCTTCAGAAGCCGCAGCCCGTGCATCGAATTCAGTACCGCAGCCTTCACCACCCGCTCCGTAATTCTTATATCGTCTCCTCTCCAGTCCATCAAAATCTTCATCCTCGAATCAGCTACGTCATTGGAGCTTGCCAATGCCACCACAATATCCTCATCGATATGTAGCTCCTCGCCCATTTCCCGATATAGCAGCTCGAGAACTCGCAGGTCTGCAAAGCCGTCAAGGTGAATTGGCTTTGCCGCCTGCACTGCTTTTCCCAGATCCCAAACATCAATACGAGGTCTATCAACGCCGCCAACAAGCCTGATTGCAGTACCTTTCGTAATGGTGACTTGCGTAAACTTGCCATCCATCCCGCGCTTAAACTCGCGCACAATAACACCGCCGCGGCGTTCCAGGTTCTGGCTCTTCGGCACGTTGTCTTGGCCGGAAATAGCTGAAGGATATAACTCTACAAGAATAGTCCTTGGTGGCGTTTCAGGCCCCATACGCTGTTTTTGTTCTTGATCAAAACAACTGAGTAGAAACTCAGCCATAGTCCAGTATCCGTGTTTCACAGCCCACAGCCATGCTTCACTGTTGCTAATCGTCAGATCCCAGGCAGCGCCTTGGCCTGCGAGAATCCTAGCTGTAGTCACGTTGTTTTTCAGCAGCGCGGCAATGAGAGGCGTGTATCCGTAACCATCAACTTCATTGACCGCTCTGGGATTCAGGCCAAGCAGATGCTCCAAGGCATTGTCGTGCCCATTTGCCGCAGCCCAATAAGCCGGAGATCGTCCTTTTTCATCTCGAGTGTACACTGACACTCTAGTATCTTCCAGTAACAAATATATTGCTGCCACTGAGCCCCCAGATGCCGCGTACGACAGTGGCGTTCGCTGAGTTCCGTCTTCGGACGTAGGAAGTGCTTTGTTTTCCATCAGCACCTTCATAACAGCGGTATTTCCCTGCTCCGCTGCGTAGCTGAGTGCTGTCCGGCCATATTTATCGTCCGCATCAACGTTGGATCCAATTTCTAGCGCTGCCCTGACAGCCTCTATCCATCCGCGCTGCGCCGCCCACGATAATACCGTTCGAGCGTCTCTGTCCGTACTCAAGATTTCCGTGCGGTCTTGACTGAGAAGCCAAAGCGCCTCCACTCTATCATTTTCGACGATGGCCTGTATAATTTCTTCGGCTAAAGATCCACTGGTGCGTTGTCTCTCGGCAAGTGCGACGTAACGGTCGATGACGTTGCTAACTTGGCTCGCAAGATTGTATTGCTGTCTCATGTTCTTCATCCATACTATTCCGTTGCGTGCAAATTTATCTTCCGTCATGCCCTTGGATGTCAAATATTTCCGATAAAGCTCACCCAGCTCTAGCATTATTGTGTCTAAACCTGGACGCTCTGAGTTCTCGACAAGAGCACGATCCATCCCAAAAGCTGTTTCCCATGCCCATCGAAGGATCTCTTCGGCTTTTTTGTATTTGTTCTCTTGTTTTTGCTTCTGTGCTGTGGCAATGATTTCTGGAAGAGTCTCCATCGGGGATGGTAGCTTCGATCGACTTCGAAGTGCCGAAATGATTATTAAGTATGCGTCTTGCCTGGAGCCTAGCCCGCCTTCTTTAAAGCAGTCGGCCAGTTTAGATATCACATCGTTCTTCAAATAGAGACTTCCTCTCCCCACAGAGGCGGTTAGCTGTCCACCGATAGACTCGAGAGATGACATGATGGAGCAGAGAAAGGTATGATATATGTCTTGCGCGCAGAGAACAATGGGAGGATGGCTTACGCCCGCAGTCACTAAGGCTTCAGACGTTGTATTGGGATGCTGGCGGTGTTTCATTGCCTCCCATCCACAGAGACGCAAGTGCCCGCGGCCAATCCTGGCTAAAGGTGTGACTGCAGGAACGAGGGAAAAGCGCTCAAATCCATCCCAGATAGTATTTAAACTCTTGAGTGCTGGTAAAACCGAAGTGTCCCATTTTCTGACCGGGGCAACAATTGGAAAGACTTCAGACCAGAACTTCAGCTCTGTCCTGATACGGACAGCCTCGGCATCAGTAGCGCCAGCAGCCAAGATACGTTCAGCTTTTACTTCGGCAGCATCCGAGATGACGAGTTCGAATCTGTCTTTTCTCTCGACTTGCGGATCCGATATGATTGACCACGCCCACAAGCCGATAATGGCTTCTAGGCAATTTTGGTCGGCACGCCACGGAGAGAATGTGCTTCCTGCAGCAGCCGACCTGTTCAAGGACAGATGAACAGGATAGCGTCTTCCCGTTCCGATCCAAGAAGAGACATCAAGTGCCCAGGTAAAACGGACTGCATCTTTCCACGTCGGTTTAATCTTGCAGTGGGAGAAAAGCGTGTCCGCGCTGGCTTCAATGACACGTTTCAGTTGGCGAGCTGGCGCCCTTGCCTTGACTTGTTGTTCATCCCAGGCATTTGATAGTCCAGATCTTGCCCCGACTGGCTGCCTGGTGAGAGCAGCTAGTCGCGCACGATGATACAAAATCCAGGCGGCACGATTGGGCACGTTCGATACCTTGGGGCATTCGTTGTACTTGAGCCATTGCGCATGGCGCTGTTGGACAAACGCCTCGAGGTGGGCGGGATCTGTCAGGCTTCCAAAGACGGTGATGGCGCAAGCCCGATCTAATTCTCCCCTTGCCGATTCTACCAGTCGTACAGGCCCCCATTGCTGGACTTCATCATCTGTCGCCGTGTCTGTATCATCTGGCTCTGGTAGCACTGCGCCGGGAACAAGGCCCCAGAACATCCTGTCACCCATTTTTTCGTCTTGACCGGGGTCATTGGCCAACGCAAGCCAATCCAGCTCGTGGCCTTCTACCTCATCGGGGCGGTCGTGCAGAAGGTTATGATCTCGTCCCAGGCGCTGCGTGCGAAGCATGGACCTACCCACGCTCATAAGCAGGATGGCGCCGAGCTGAAAGACGGAGACTGCCGAGTGCATGGCTCGCAGCCCGACAAACTGGAATATGAACCCGATGAGCGTCACGCCAACAGTGAAGGACACTTTTCCCGGCGCAGCTGGCTGCTGCGGGTCTTTCCAGGAGGTGGTGTATTCTTTCTTGGGCGACAGGTTATCTGTCACTGAGAATGAGTCAAACGTCTGATCGCCCACGACCTGGTTGCCCGGCTGCACAACGTGGAGGGACGCCGACGAGCCCTGTGCTCGTGCACCCCTGCGAAAGACTCTTTCTTTCGTGCTCCTTTCGACGAGGAAGGCACAGAAGAACATGCCAGCACACTGGAGCACAGTCCCCACTACCATGAACGGAAAAGCCCACTTCTCTGGCAGCTTGTCATTCTTCTTCCAGCGGAACTTGTACGTCGCAAGAGCTCCGAACATGAGGACCAAGGCCTGGAGGAGGAATCCCCCGATCGCGACTGCCCAGGAGACCCACGCGCCGTACTTTTTGATGCCAAAGTTGAGGGAGAGGTTGGGATTGGGCGCAAACTGCTTCTGTTCTGCGACGCTGCCCATGAGCATGGGATCGTCGGGCGTCTCAACATCGCCGCTCACGGGCCTGCCATTCTCCGTCCACCCGGCCTTTACGGCGGCAGGGCTTCCCATGTACTCTTGAAACGTATACACGCCGCAATTGACAGTCTTTGCCCTGACGCCGACCCCGCCCTCGTCATAAAACGTCGCATCGGCCGGGTCATGCACGACCTCGAGGATCTTGGGGCGGCCAAAGACGCGGACGACGGCGCCGTTGTGGTAGAGCTCGCAGACGTCGCGGCTCGTGGAGGAGCACAGCTCGGCCTCGGCCACGCCGCCGCCCTCCTGCGCGCGGCCGATGAAGGCGCGGAGGGAGGGCCCGCCGCAGACGCGGATGGCGGAGACGACGGCGGTGAGGATGCCGAGGGGCACCATGGCGAAGATGAAGTTGTCGAGGAGGGAGGTGGACTCGCTGAGGAACTGCTTGGTGACCTGCTCACCGAAGAGGGCGAGGATGGGGGCGAGGTCGGAGGCGAGGTTGTTGGAGAAGTCGTCCCACCAGTCCGCGGCTGCTAGGGGGACGAAGGCGAGGAGAAGGACATGGGGGTTCATGTTGACGATGTGCAACTGCCAAGATTCTGTACTTTTTCTTTCCTCGACTGAACAGTGGTGCTTCTATTCTCTTTCGATTCGTGTGCCTTTTCCCCCGCTGCTGAGGCTCCTGCTCGCGGAGGATGAATTACAATCGTCCCTGTTCCGGAACTCGAGGCAATATCTCTTCTTTGTATTCCTCCTCGGTCTTTGTTTCGTTCTCGGTCTTTATTTTGTTTCCTCCTCTCTCCTTGCAGCCTCCTCTCGATCGCGTGGCTGTCCCATCATCTCAGCGGCTAATAATCGAGCCCAATGCAGGCCAGGGTCCTGCGGCGTACAGCTCACCCATGCTCAGCCTGCTTCGGAGCTGAGTTCCATTCTCGCACTCAGCCTCAGCCGCGGACTCAGAATCCGCCGCCTCTGCGCAAAGACCTGCATATTTATCTATCTGTCCGTGTTTCATCGCGGCAGTTTCTCCGAAAGGTCGGCAAACGGATGGTGGAGGGGGTTGTGTAAGGGGGGTTGCGGGGAGTGGCGTTTTGCGCAAAGTAATAGAGAGAAAATTAGGGCGCTGCGATCCGATAGACTATCCTCGGAAGGGAGCGAGACATTTCAGCTGTGATTTTGGACGTTTATGCTCGGAGAAATCATGCGCTGAAGTATAAGGTGTTGATGAAGGTTGAGCGTTTGCTTGGGGGGACCGGTGACGGGACGGATGTAGGTACGTACTACGGCAACTGTACTTCCCACGCCTATACGTTTTCATTCAACGGCGCGTCTAACGGGCATCCAACGCGCACGACACAATATACCCAGTACATATTTTCCGCCCTATCCAACGACCTCATCGAGCTACTGCCTTTTTTTCGTATAAACCGCAAAATTCCCACTTATAACCTTCCACTTCCGACGCCCATGTAAACCCATCTACGCGCCCGTAACGCTGCGCTGACACACATACTCCCGAACAGCCTCATCTATAGCGTCACCAAGTCCCCTTCAGCTCTCCCAATTCAAAGCAGTCCAAAGCAATCCGATCCGTCGCAGTATATCAACAAAACAAAATCCACAAGTACATTGATTCACAAATTCTCTTGCTTCAGCGAATACTTACATAGTACCTAGTTCTACTAAACGTTCCCCCACCCACCAATCACCGTCCCGCCATAACCCATCAGCCGCGTGCCCCACCATCCGCCCACCCCGCGCAGTGACGTCCATTCGCTTTATCCGGGGAGCAGCTGACTTTGCCGTCATCTGCTCACTGATTCCCTCTGCAAACCTTCTTCTTCCTCATCCTCTCCCGCAATACCGTCTTCCTCCAACGATACCATTCGACAGCTCCATTTAACTCACATCTTTACCGACAACAGCTACGTTTTTGAATTCGCACAAAACGGTCCGCATCGCCTTGCCCGCCCAACCTCCGATCGCGCTATCTCTGGCGTTCACCCCGCCCCTCCTCCACCAATCTATCTCCCTCACGGCTTCTCTCTCTCTCCCTCCCTCTTGGGCTCATTTCACGAACCACGGAACCCAAAGCTCGAAACTTTGAGCGACCACCACCAGCAGCAGCAGCAGCAGCAACAGCAGGCAGGCAGCAGGCAATGGACACGCCAACCACCACGCCCCCCGAGTTCATACTCGACGTCTTCGCCGACCCCCCCTCGGTCCGGTCCCTCGTCCGCGCCATCCTCCACACCATCTTCTTCAACCGCTTCTTCCCCGCCGTCTGCCCCCGGACCCGCGACGTCCTCGACCTCACCCTCCCCTACGTCGACGACGACGAGCTAGCCACCATGATCGAGCAGCGCGCCGCGGCGCTGGAGCGCCAGCTCGAGGCCGAGCGCTTCTCCTCCTCCTCGTCCTCTTCCGCCGCCGCCGCCGCCGCCGCGGGGGTAAACGGCGGCGGCCCAGCCGGGATATCATCGACGTTTGCGCCGTCGACGCCACAGTACGGGACCGGGAAGGGCGCCGCCGGCATCGCGACGACGAGCTCGGCGAGCGGCGCGCGCGGGCAGATCTCGGTGCAGTTCTTCGAGAAGAGGCGGCGCAAGGCGTGGCTGTCCCGGGGCGACGAGGAGGTGTGCTGGGAGTGCTGGACGGTGAAGGTGACTGTCGCCGAGCCGCGAACCGAGGCTGGTAAGCACGCGCCCCCCATTCCTATTCCTCTTTCCTCCCCGCATCTCTCACTTTCCACTGCAAGATTGTCATTTTCAAGAAGAAAAAAAAAAGAGCACCAAAAGCTAATGTCATTCGCAGAACGCGCCAAGGTCCGCAGAGCAATGGAGCAGACGCTCCTCACCACCGCCATGAAGATTGTCACGTTCGCCAACACGCACAAGGACCACATCCCGCCCATCACCACGCAAGGGGGCAACCCGTTCCCGTGCAAGATTTCGATTGAGCAGAAGGAGGCGTCGGGGTGGGCGTCGCGGATGCGGATATATTAAAACGGCACAAGGTTGTCTACCCCTCGCGTCCATCGACGAATCTACCCGCACACACAAGACACACGCGCAACACATTGTATACCGAGAAACAGACACACACACACACACACATACACAGTTATAGCAAGGCAAACAGATAACCGCAGAGGGAGGAGGACTTGCATTTACGGAGTTTGCATGCACTGATTTTGCTTGATATTTCTTTTGTAATTAGAAGAGGCGTTTTTTTTTTTCTTTTTGGTCACATGGTCAAGATAGACATAGATACCCTCCCGTACACACAACTAACCAATTTACCCCCCCAAATACAGTACATTCCCAGTGTCATGCTGCACGTTAAAGTCCGAATTTTGGCATACGTTACACGGTACAAGCAAACCCTTGGTCGAAGTAGACATTCACATGCTCAAGTCAATTTAGCCCTTGTACAACACGCACACACACACACACACACACATACAAGTCAGAAAGGAATGCAACAAAAGGGTTGTGTAACGAAAATTAAATCCATTCTGGGCCATCTGGCATAACAAACTAATCATAATCCTTGATCCCTTTATCCTTATCCTTGACCTATTCCTATCCTATCCGTTCCGTGACTGATCCGTACAATACTCAAAACAAGCCAAAATTTCAAAGCCAAAGCGCATAAAAGATATTGGCCAAGAAGAAATGGAAGAAAAAAGCAAGAAAAGAATACAACATTATTAACCAAAATGAATACCAAAAATCAAGTAGCCAATCCCTAAAAACTCCAAAAGCAGATGGCAACTCCATAATCAATTCCGCGAGGTAAAAAGCACATCAACTCCACAAGGCAATATCCTTTCTTTGTAAAAAATCATACCATGCCGTCGCCAAGCATAAAAGCAATAAAAAGCAATAAATCGGCCGCGAAGCCATAAGTGTGTGCCAGAATCACCTGGATCCTCTGCTCTATTTGTAACAGTCATCACGTGGGGTGATGTAGTCATAAGTCATCAACATCGTAAAAGTCTCGGGCCACAGACGCGAGGGTCGGTCCAGCCATCAAAATGCGGTCGAGTAGCTGCGTCCCAGAGCGGGCTTGGCGGTTCGCGCAGGCTTGGACTGTTGAGAGCCCGAGCCAATCTTCTGGAAGCCTTGCAGAATGTCCAGGCCGCCAAACTCGCCATTCTCCTTTTCGTCGTCGTTGTTGGTGGCAAAGTCGGAGGGGTCCATGGAGAGCGAGGGCCAGGTGTCGTCGGCCGACATTTCGAGCATGGCGGCGGAGAACTTGCTGGGAGAGGCGCGGCTGGGAGACTGCTGAAGCATCTTGGAGGGGGAGCTGAGACCCTCAAAGGCCTTGCTGGGGGTGTCGATGAACCGCAGGGGCGAGTGCTCGGGGACGCGCAGCAAGGGGGCCGAGGTGATGGCCTTTTTGATCGAGTTGGTCACGTCGCTGGACGAGACGGAGCGGTCGAGGCGGACGCGCTTGGCGGAGCGCTTGACGGGCGAGCCAGAGTCGACGGAGCCAATAACGGGGAAGGAGTTGTCGTCGAGGCCGCCAATGTCTTGGAAGATGTCAAAGTCGGTGCCGTTGGAGGGAAGCTCGTCAAAGGCGTAGAGGGTCTCGTCGAGGTTGAAGGCGGGGCTCCAGGTCAGGGCCTCGTCGGAAGCAATGCCGGTGACGCTGCGGAGAGGGGTCTGGAGCATGTGGCGGACCTTGTCGCGGTGGATGCGCAGGTTGGTGTTGGGCGAGACGGAGGGAGGGGGGCGCGCCGGGGGCTTCATCTTGACGACGGGCGTCAGGGGAAGCAGGGCCTGGCTCTCGTAGGCCTGTCTCAGCGGGGAGGAAGAAACGGGGCCGTAGACGGAGAGCGAGCGCGACTTGGTCGGGCTAAAGGGAGAGGAGCCGCGGAGGCGGATAATCTCCTCTTCGGCACGTCCGCGCTTGAGGCGAGGGCGGTCAGCCTCCGAGGTCAAGAGCATGGCCTTTTGGTTATTGGGGCGCATGGCCGAAGACTCGAGCGAAGAAATGTAGCCACTGTCGTCCATGGAAGCAAACTTGCGCTTGTGGGAGCGAGAAATGGACGAGGCAGGCTGGCCAGTCATGGGCGGGGGCGTTCCGCTGCGCTCGCCGTGTCTGGGGACAGGCGGTGACGAGTGCATGGTGGCGGGCAAGGGCGAGTACATGGACGAGTCACGGGGCAGCTCGTTGTCGCCGTGGCGATCGGCCCCGTCCTCGGGAGCGGCAGAGTCGGAGACGGGAATCGTGGCGTCGGAAGAAATCTCGGCGGGAATGGACATGGTGGCCTGAGAAGTCGGCAGAGGCGGAAGAGCAGACTGGCGGTGCGAGGCGGGAGGCGGCAGGGTGGGCTCGGAAAGACCCATGTTGGGGGTCGGACGCGTCGACGGCTCGAGACGGGTGGACATGACGGGCAGGTTCTCGGCAGAGGGTGCGGACTTGCGCGGGGGCTTCTCCTTGAGAAACTGATGCTCGGTGCCGGGCTCAATGCCCCAGTAGTTGCCCTTGCCGGGGTCATCCTTGGGTCGCTCAATCTTGATGAAGTTTTTGTGAAGGCTCAGGTTGTGGCGGATGCTATTTTGCCAGCCGGCATCGTTGGGGTTGTAGAAGGAGTAGTTGTCGCTGATCCACTTGTAAATCTGAGCGAGGGTGAGGCGGCGCATGGGAGAGCGGAGGATGGCCATGCCGATGAGCTGGGCGTAGCTGTGGGGAGGCTTGGTGCCGTCGTCGGTGATGGGAGGAAAGGAGTCGTGGGCCGGGAGGGCGTTGTCGTCCATCTTGGGCTTCTTTGCGCGGGCATCGCGAATGGGGGCGGCGTCCATGAGACCGCGCTTCCCGTTGGCGTTTGGTTTCTGGTAGCAGTTTTCCATGGAGATGTTGATGGAGGGAGGGGCGGGAAAGATCTGGGGGTGAACGTTTTCCTTGCCAAAGTTGAGCTCAAAGGTGGGCTTCTGGGAGGCCGTCTTGAACTTGGAGAGCTGGGGTTTCTTCTGGAGGTTGTCGGTGGTGTGGCCCTTGGCGACGGGAGGAGCCATGGAGACCATGTTGAGGCGGGCGCCCTGGGAGGACTTGAGGGGCGAGCGCGGCGAGGACGACTTGTTCTTGTAGGGCGAGTATCCGGACAAGGAGGACGAGGGGGCCTCGAGAACGGGGTTTGAGCTGGAAGCACTGAGAGGCCGGCGTGGGGGACGAGTGACTTGGGGCATGGGAGCGTGGCTCGTCATGGGTCTGGCGTTTTCGAACATGTCGTCCTGGAAGATGTTGAGGGGCTCACTTTGGCCGAAATAACGCGTCGACTTGGCCATGGCGGCCAGGTCAAATTGGTGAGATATCGTGAAGACGGAGCGCGACTAGCGCGGGTGTCTGTGGAAGGGAGAAATGTCAGCGGACGCGGGACGAGGCATTCACGGTGAGGGTGGTGAGGGTGGTGATGGCGGTGATGGCGGTGATGACGCGACGGGCAGGCAGCGGGATGAGAGTCAAAGAAAGGGAAGAAGAAAAAAAAAAGAAGAGATGGCGTTTCTTACCAGATATGTGCGTTTGAATGGTAGCGGGTTCGCGTTGGGAAGCAATCGAGGTTGAAGTTTGGGGGCGTCGAGGGCGACGTGCAATGTCGGGATCGTGAAGGCGACTATGGGTGTTTCGACGTGTCAGGGGCGTGTCGTGGCGGGTGATGGTAAGCCAGAGTCAGCACCAGCGAATAATGTGTGCGTGTGCGATTGGAGGTTGCGAAAAGTTGGCGGCGATGTTGTGCAAGAGTTTGTTGGTTACGCACGAAATGCAAAGGGTGTCGAGTCAAAAAAGAGAAGAAAAAAAAGAAAAGAAAAAGGAAAAAAGTGGAAGTGAGAAGAGAAGGTTTGGTATCGTGAAGAAGGAAAAGAAGAAAGATGTAGGAGGGGGAGGCCGAGGGTGTAGGTGGGCAAGAAGGGAGGGATTATGGGGTGTGTGCGTGTTAGTGTGTGTGTGTGTGTGGGTGCGGTGCCGGGGAGGGTGAGCGGTGCATTTTTCAGCGGCTACAGCAGGTCAGCAGAAAAAGGCCCTGCAAGAACTGGGCGGTAACTTGAAGAGTTTATGGGCTGGCGGACAGGCCGCCTGAACTGGAACATGGATGGGGGAGGGGGGGGGGGCGGCGCGCGGTGCGGCCTGGCAGTGAGTGGTTCTGGCAGTCACAGTGGATGACGGGGGGGTGTCGGGCCACGGCCGGTCACTGCAAGCAGCGGTTTTTGGCGGGCTTTTTGGGGGGTGAGTTGTGGGGCTGCAGCCAGGCAGGCAGGCAGGGCAGGGCCGGCGCAGGCCTAAACTCTTGGGTGGACAGGCCAGCTTTCCCAGGCCAGCTTCCCAGGCCAAGGGCGCGCGCAGGCAGAAGCAGGCCGCAGCAGTGTGGCTTTACCTTCCCCCCCCCCCGGCGAGGTGCGAGTGGGTTCTCGTGGACTTTGATGGTGGGTGGGTAAACTATGTAGCTAGCTAGCACGGTTAGTTGGTTACAAGACACGCTACACGCTACACGCTACACGCCAACTACACGTTCACCAGTGCGGGCCACTGAGCCTTCTCGCACCAGTTAAACACGCTACGCTACGGCACAGGCAAAAAAGAGTCTTTGGTCAAGAGTGTGTGGCATTCAAACATTCATACAGCTGCCACACGAACAAATACTTGCCGCCCACCTCCGTCCACTACTCCCACTACTCCGTGCCCATCAGCCCGCGTTTCCAGCCAGGAAGCGGGGCCAAAGAAGTCTCTTTTCTTCTTTCTTCTCTTTCTCCTCTGCTCTTTCACAGGTCACACTCACTCACTGGCCGGCTCCGGGGGTCAATCAATCCCTTGGCTGGGCCTCGCCTTTCACACCACACCACACCACCACACGCACATCACCAACGCCCGCCGTCGACGCCAGCCGAGAGCGGGGTTGAGGAATGCAAAGTCGGATTCATACACGCCCATCCTTTTTACTCTCCTCGTGTTTTACTCACTGGCTCTCTTTTCCTTTCTCTCGAGAAGACGATCCATCTGCCGGAGCGGGGTTGCTTTCACTTTCACTCTGCCTTTCACCTTTCCCTGCCTTGCCTTGCCCGTCTGTCCACCCTGTGCTTCGACCTTTTTTTCTTCTCATTGTCCGTACAAAAGACAGGTGGAACCTTGTGGACTCGCCATCTCGATAGAAAGCCACTTATCACTACTCTGTACCAGAAAGAGTGAAAAAAAAAAAAAAAAAAAAATTAAGCCTGGTTTCGGGTTCGGTGGGCGTCGGCCAATAACCGTCCTCTCTCTCTCTCTCTCTCTCCCTCTGCCCGGCTCCAACTGGCTTGGGCCCGTATTGCCTTGCCTTGCCTGCCGAAAAAGAAAATGTCTCGCGAGGGGGCTTTTGTGCCATTTACAGTTCCTGCGTAAAATGGTGCGACTGCGACAGAACTCGGACCAGTTCTTGCTCGGCTACAACTGTTTTACCTGCTTTTGTCCCCTTGTAACTTGTCAAGCAAAATCCGTTCCCCGTTCACTTCTGACCCATGCAAATCGTTTCTTTCAATCAGAAATGTTTGCTTTTTTTCATCTCTCTCTTTCCCGATTTCATTGTGGTTCAAACCCTCCCTCGTCATTTCACTGCAAAAAGAAAAGAAAAAAAGGTCTCTGCATCACAAGACCTCAGAAGTGGTGTGAGGGGGACCAAGACGATAACGCGTGGTGGGGTTACAGTTTGCTTCGCCAGAAAAGCCAGAAAAGACATGTGGTGAGACTTTGCGAGCAAGCGAGTGGGTTAACTAATGGATGACGAGACGATTGAATGCTAGAAATGTGTGTGTCTGTGTGCATGCCTTCGCTCATCATGAAACTCTCTTTTTTTTCTTATCCGGCCTTTTTGGGTCCAGTCGGCCGGCCCAAAAGTTGGAACGCGTTTGGGGAGACGCGTCGCTTTGTTTTGATTCACGAAAAAGCTCGAGCCAATCAAAACGCCAGACGAGCCGCCATTGTTGCCGAATCGGGCTAAGCCTGCTTGCAACCCAAAACTTGCCAACGCGCCCCTCAAGCTCGCAGCGGACGATGAACGAACCTCGCATCCTAATTACAGCGCATTTCAGCTGCTGTCGCGCAGCCATCATCTCGACGTCACGGGCTGCTGGGTTTGACGCCATCTCGAGCTGCTTTGCATTAGTTTCACGACACAGCCCATCTTAAACCTCTTAAGTAACGTGGTGTTCAAAGCGGCCGGTACGCGATGCGCAACCTCAACTACCTTGTTGGGCCAAGCCACGCAGATACCACCCTCCCAACCAGCTCTTCCAGCTCTTGTTCTCTTCCAGAACTCTCTCACTCGCCCACGCACCGAGTACCTGCGCCATGTACTCCATACCAGGCCGTTCCCTGCTCGGCTCTTGCTAGAAACAATGCCGTCATCATCCCAGCTAGCTCTTATCCCACTTGTCTCTAGCATAGCATGGCATTTTATCAACGTATTTTCTGGGGATGTCATTTTTTTTTTCCACCTCTGACACATTCGCCTGTTCCAACACGTCTCTTCACTGTTCTGCTCGAGGCATTAGCAGGCACAGGCACAAGGCACAGGGAACAGGCACCCGCATTCCCTCTGCCCACACGTCTGGAATGCACAGGGACGGCGAGGCGGCCCGGCTCAGCATCGTGGACACTTGCCGCTGGAACATTGCAAGCTTTCCCTTCCTTTTCCTTGCCTTTTCCTCCACTGCTACTGATCCCATCATGCAAAACCGTAAAATTGTCAAAAACGATGTGAAACATGTACAGATTTTCTGATAAACCATATTTTCACATTCACCTCTCCCAGATCAGTACAAGTACTCTGTACATTCATGCAAGATCAGTAAAACCCCCCCGGCTCGCCGGAGCACGCCGGACCCCTCACCAAAGCCCAACCGTTGTCAATGTCAATGCTGAACAAACTCTCTCTCTCTCTCTGTCTCCCTCTTTCTCTGTCTCCCGATTTGCTATCCCAAAGTAAGCAAAAAGTAAACAACCCCCATCTTTTGCAAATACGCCAATCAAAGTGCAAGATTCAAAAGTAAACAAAAGATTGCATGTAGATGACATGCACATGCACGACCAAAAAGCCAAGACGCTGCATAAACCCATCTCGGAGCTTATACCCAGCTTTTCATGCTTCCATGCTGTAAGCCTGCGAACTTCCCCGGGTGCGCCGGCACTCGAGTCAGTCCGACTCCAGTCCCGTACTTCAACCAGAAAAAAAAATCCATAAATTATGTCGCAGCATTTTCGTACCTTGCCTTACAAGAGAGAGCCACTGTATAAAAAAAAATGAAAAAAAATAATGATAATTACCGTTCAAAAAAGTGGGAGTTCAAGGGAGAAGCCAGACCAAATTCTCCCCGCCCAACTCCCGAGGCAATCATGAGCATGAGCCGCCCAAACCGCCGAAAGCTGCTCTCCCCGGTCCTCGTATGTACCCCGTCCCCCTGCCTTCCCCCTCCCTTTATACCCGCCAAGCTCGAAATCCCACGGAACCGCCGCCAAGGGATGAGGAAGAAACGAAAAAGAAAAGAAAAAGAACAAGGCTTGGGCGAGCTACGGGTAGCGTTACGGGTTTTTCTCAAATTACATTAACTAACTACACCAGGCCACCAACGCTTGCAGCGCGAGATCCGCCCCTCCCTCCCTGCGTTGGACCTTGATCCTGAACCTGACCTGTGCTGACTCTCTCTGCCTTGATTAACTAACCACCCCAAACACGTAATTACAATAATTACAATTTTTTCAACCGCGTTCTAATGCCCGTCAAGCCCATTAAGAAACCACTTAACACGTAAAGGCCGTGTCAATTAAAGACCCAAGTGACTCAATTCCCCCCGGGCCCGGCCCTACTATCCAGCTCTGGGTCTCGGCCAAACTGCACAACTAGTGACAGCCTGCACAGAGAGAACGACACCATGCTCAAGGCACTGGCTCATGCATCTGCCACGTAAGAAACGGACCAGACGCCAATCCCTCGAACCTACACAGTTACCGAGCCTCGTGACCGACATTTCTGCAGGCAACGCCGCCCGAGCCTCGTCGCGGGTGGTCGCATACCCATGCGGCCAAGCTCTGCGCCTCTTTTTCTCACGGTCTTTGGCCCATGTATATTCGAAACCTCCCCTGTCTATGTAGTCACACTGCATCTTTTATCACATTATGAACGTGCACGTAAAAAGGAATTGAACACAGACCGTTAAAAGAATGCCCATTTCTGCCCAAAGAGTCGCATTGATACCCAACTATAACTACATGGCACTCTCCATCGTATCTACCTGGAAATGAACATCCAGCCAGGCGGCCGCATGACATGACAACATCGCGACCTCCCTGCGTAGCCCTGTGTCTCTCTTCTTTCCCATTCTCTTTCTCCATGTCATTTTGCCACTCTCCTTTCCTTTCTTTCTTTTTCTCTCTTTTTTACACTACCTCTTTCTAATCCTCAACCGAGATCTGACTCTGATCCAAAAAGCAAGCTGGATCCCGAGAACCCTTGAACCCAACACCTGGCCTGTGCCTCGCCCACCCCCTATCAAACTACTCGTACCTCTCCGCCCTGCATTTCTGCATCTCCCATCTGCCCCATCTCCCTGTCTCAGGCACAAGGCACAAGACCTCTCTCCCTAGGGAGAGAAAAGAGAATGTGAATGAACCGCATTCCTCAGCTCTCATTGTCCATTGTATGTCGCACTTTACAAGCGAGAGAGAGAGAGCCTCATCCATTCATCCATCCCTTCCCAACGGCTTTTTTTTTCTTTTCTTTTTTTTTTTACTGTAATTTGAGCCGTCCGGTCATTTTTGCGGTTTGTGACAGATTTGACACCTACACTGCACACGCGCCCCAAGGGATGCGAATGTCTAGCCTACTCAGACTTGACGCTCGATTCCAAAGTCTGTGTGTCTGATTCATCTTTTTAACCTGACGTATGAGTCTCGGGTACATGTAGACAGCTCTGCATCCGGAGCACTGCCTGCACCGCGTCAGATTCGGATTCGCGTCTGGTTCACATGAATGCTCATCACCAGTCTTAGTCTTGCCTCGAACCACTTGCGCATGATTGATTACACGTCATGGAGATGAGCTACATTACGAACCACCTGTACATGATCACACCCCCCAATTAGAACAGTCTCATTCGGCGATCCGCACATGTTATCACATCCTAATTCTGAAAACGAACCACAGCACAGTCAATGACTTGAAAAAGAAATGATTCTCTTCAACGTGAATCACTCAATACATACACTACAAAGTAAAAATCTCAAAACGACTGTATCTGCATCAAACACCGCTTCTCTCGACATCTCGTATTACCCCATCCACGTCAAAGGTCCTAATCTAGCACCTTGCCAACTGTGGCGCCGGCGCTCTCCTTCGTCTTGGTCTTCTTCAGCGACATGCCTCCCTGGATTTCGCTCAGGAACCCAGCCGGGCGACCACCAGACGGCGCAGGCGCGGCGGGTGCACCACCGGGCGGCGGTGGCGGCGCGCCTCCCGCGGGAGGAGGTGGTGGCGGAGGAGGAGCACCGCCAGCAGGAGGGGGAGGAGGGGGAGGAGGGGGAGCACCTCCAGCGGGAGGAGGCGGTGGTGGCGGCGGAGGCGCACCAGAGGGTGCGTCGCTGCTGCCGGGCATGGGAGGCGGAGGCGGCGGAGCAGAGGGTGCGTCGCCGCTGGGCACAGGAGGTGGTGCCGCAATGGGCGCGTCCCTCGTCGGGGCCGGGCTCGTGGGTTTCGAGTCTCTGCCAGCCGCCGAGAGCGGGCGCGGCGGCGCCATGGTACCGAACAGGATCGACGCCAGCTGAGCCGCGTTGCCGCCGCCCGGCCGCTCGTCATCCGAGTCCTCCTCTTCGTCGTCCTTGTCGGAGCCCCAGTCCTCAGAGTCGGCTCTCTTGCGTGAAACGGGCGCCGAAGGTGCCGCGGGAGCTGCTGCGGCCGCTCCTCCTTGCTGCGTCATGCGGTGGAAGGGGTTCGTCGAGGCGTCTGCCTGCGGCGTCGCCACGCTTGGCACGGGAGGAGCCGGGGCTGCGGGCGCCGCGACGGGCGAGGTTGTCGCGGGAGAGGCGGCATCAGACGGCTGCGACATCATCTTCTTGTAGGGGTTCTTGCTCTCCGTCTCGGCCGGCGGCGATGTCACTATCGTCGGCGGCGGCGATGCAACCGGTACCGGAGGAGGCGGTGGTGCGGCCTTGGGCTCCTCTTCCACGCTGCGCTCCGATGAGTCCATGGGAGTCACCTGCTCAGGCTCGTCGTCGTCAGACGAAGAATCGTCATCATCCATAGCCTCTAGCTGGCGCTGCAGCTCAAGCTCTCGCTGCTTGGCAGCCTCGGCCTCTGCGCGTCGGGCAGCCAGCTTGGCTTCCTTTTCCTTGGCCTCGGCCATAGCAGCCTTCTTCTTCTTCTTTTCCTCCTCCTTGCGTAGCTTGCCTTGCTTCACTTGCTCTTCAAGAGCCTTGAGGCGAGCCGCGGTAGCTTCCTGCTCCTTGGCGTAGTCGTCTTCCTCCTCCTTCACGGCATCCCTGTTCATCTCGTTAGCATCAACACGTATATTCGGCGATCGTAGAACGTACTGCATGTCACTAGCTTGCTGCTGCTGTTGCTGGTGTTCTTGCGTAAGCGCCTGCTCGGCCTCGGCCTCAGGCTTGGCTGCCTTTCTGGGAGGGGGCGGCGCCGGCTTTGGCGCCTCGGCCGCCGGCGGCGGCACACCTTGTTCGTCGGCCAGTCTTGCGCGGCGTTCCGCTTCTCTGCGTGCATCCTCCTCTTCCGCCTGCTTGAGCTTGGCTGCACGCTCAGCCTTCTCACGTTCGGCGCGCTGGGCTGCCGACTCGCCAGGCTTGGAAGGAGCCTTGATGCCGAGGGCAGCCAGACGCTCAGCCATACGCTGCTCGGCCTGCTGTCTAATAAATGCAGCACGCTCCTCGGGAGTCTTGTAAGCGGCATAGGAGCCTCCAGCAGCCGGCGGCGTAGAGGTGCGGGACGCAGACGCGGGGCTTTCAACCCGAGCGGGAGCAGCAGCAGGAGAGGCACGCTCCTGGCGCGGCTCCTCAGCCGCAGGTCGGGCTGTTCGCTTGTCTTGAGAGCGAAGGCGAGCAGAACGGCTCTCGCGCTGGAGGTCAAAGATGAAGTCACGGACCTCGTCCTCAACGCCGAGGGCATCCTCCCATCGTCGCTTCTCGTGCTCGCTGCTCTTATCGCGTGCTCCGTCCTTGAGGCTGTCTTCGATGCCGCGGGCAAACTCGCCAACACTTTCCTCAACATCGCGCACCATTCTTTCGTTACTCTCCTTCTCATTCTTGACCTTGATGTTCTCCTCCTCGAGACGCTTGGAGGCAGAGTCATCGTCAACAGGAAGGTCAACCTTCTTGCCGGTCAGGGCAGCGGTACGCTGCTGCATCATAGCCTTGGCGCGGGCCTTGAGCCTGTCAGACTCAGTAACAACACCACCAGGTCCAGTTCCAACAATAGAGGAAGCGCTGCCAGGGTTCGCCTTTGCATCCTTGAGGCGGAAAAGTTCCAGTCTGGCCTCCATAATGGCCTTTTCGGTCTTGCGCACCTGGGAGGCAAGGTTGGGCACCTTGTCCAGCAGGTTCTGCAGCTGTCGCTTCAGCGCACGTCTCTCGGCGTCAGAGTCACCGCTTGCCAATGACGCATCTGGGTGAGCGTCGATATCTCCCTGGATGCGTCGAATGCGGCGGTAGAGCTCCTCAGACTCGCGGCGGTCACGTCTGTCAAGAACATCGTCCTCCTCCATGTTCTTCTCGTCGCGGAAGTCCATCGCATCGAGGAGAACCTCCTTCTCCTTGATCTTCTTGCGGAGTTGGTCGAGTGTCATCTCCTCGTTCGAGCCGACAGAAGAGGGAGACTCCGATCGCTCAGCCGCGTTGCCGACTCTGCGGCGGGCGCTAGACTTGTAGCCAAAGCTCTCATCATCGTTTCGGAACACGGTCGCGTCTTTGCGGCCGGAGGCATTCGGGGAGTTGTTGCCGCGCAGTGAGCGGTTCTTCATGTAGCTGACACCAGTCTTCTGGGGCAGCAGAGCAGCTCCGGTATCTTTTCGAAAATTGGACTCTTCATGAAGCATGTTCTTGAGGGTGCCAATGGAGCGGTTAAAGTTGCGCGTGGAGGGCGGGACAAGCTCCGGCGGCAGGCTGTTGGGAACTGGGTAACCGTTGAGCTTTCTGTAGATCAAATGCATGGCAACGGCGAATTCGTCGAGGTCCAGGCGGCCCTTGTTGCCGTGATCAGCAAGCGTCCAGATGCGCTCCAGATCAGGCTTCTCGAGACCACTCTGACCAAAAATCTCAATAGCTTGGCTTCCCATGATGTGGCCCTTGCCGAATCCGTCCCAAGCTCGGAAGAGCGAGTCGTATCGTGTCTTCTCTTCCTTCGTAATGGCCCACGGGATGACGGCATTGCCCTGGAGACCCTGCGTGGTGAAGCTACCGCCTTCACGTCCCTGCTGGGGCATCATTTGGGCCTGCAGCGCATCAATGTTGGGCAATCCGGACGAGGGGGCGTTGACGAGACCCCACTGGCCCGGGGCTCCCGTAGGTTGGGTGTTCAATGGCATCGACATGCCTTGGTTGTAGCCCGTGGGCATCGGAGGCATCGGTGGTAGGGGTCCGGCGTAGCCAGTAGGCTGGGGGTTCTGCATGCCAGGATATCCGGTCGCTTGCGGCTGCATGCTCTGCTGACCAAAGCCAGTCTGCTGAGTGGGGAAGCCGGTCATCTGCGATTGCAAGATCTGCGAGTTGGAAGCCTGCGGCTGCGAGGGCTGGGCAGAGCTCTGGTTCACGGACTGTTGGTTAGCAGAAGCAGCAGTAGCGCCGCCAGAATCGTCCACGACACTGAATCCAATAATGTCCACCATGCTCGAGACCTCATTTCGGATGTTCTCTGGAAGAGCTTGGGGGAGCGTCTTCCCGGATAGTCTCAAGTTGCAGAGATACATGGCCAGCGCGAACTCGGGAAAGTACAGCTCGCCGGCTCGCGTGGTGTCGGAAAGGGTCCAGATATGGGAGAGCGAGTCGCCATCGAGCTTGGAGCGCAGCAGCAAGTCGCGTGCGCGCTCACCCGACATGGTGCTGGAGCCCTCACCCACGGCCGACCTAAAGAGCGTCTCGAATTGCGCCTGATCCTTGGCGGTGATGAACGACAGTCGGATGTTGGGAATCTTGTTCGTCTTGGCCGGTTGGCTGTCCTGGGCACGCGGAGCTCCGCTGGCGCCCTGAAAGGAGGCCGCCATGGCGCTGAAGCCGGTCGGCTGGGGCTTCACGGGGACCGGGGGCGGCTGCGTCGGACCGGAGGCCTGCTGCGGCGATGCGGAGAAGCCCGTGGGCTGCGTCGGCTGGACGCTCGACTGCTGCTGCGGCTGCTGCTGCTGGAACTGCGACTGGAACTGGCTCGGTATCGACGGCACCGGCGGGGCGCTGGAGCCGAAGCCGCCGGCCTGCGAAGGGAAGCCCGTGTACTGCTGCTGGAGAGGCTGCGACTGCTGCGGCATGCCCGTCGGCTGGGCCTGCATGGGGTATCCGGTGAACTGCTGCTGCATCGGCTGCTGCTGCTGCTGCTGCTGCTGAGGCTGTCCATAGCCGGTTGGTTGCGGCACAAAGGGGCTGGGCTGCTGCTGTTGCTTCTGCTGAGGCTGGCCAAAGCCAGTAGGTTGCGGCGCAAAAGGACTAGGCTGCTGCTGCTGGCCCATGTTGTTGAAGCCCCCTCCATACTGCTGGCCGCCCGGCTGCTGCTGTTGGCCGTAATTGGAATACATGGCGGGCGTGATACCGCAGTATGTGTCAAGTATTCGATCGCTTATCGTGGTCGTGAGTTGTCGCTGACGGGTCGTCGAGCTCTGCGATCGAGGGGCGGTCGCGCAACGAGGCTGGTTGGCTTCGGGTGTTCGGATGGGGTTTGGGGGGAAAGGAGCCCAGGGGCGTCAACGTCACTGCCCGACGCAGGCAGTGTTGCGGGCTGACGAAATCAAAATCGGACGGGAGAAGATGAAGGGAAGCGATTGAGCTCTGCCTCGCTGCGAGGCATGGAACAAGGGCCGGCAGGAGACGAGATCGAATCGGGAGAGGCTGGAGAGAGTGTGGTGGTGAGGTTGATGACGAAGCTAGCCCGAAGCTGCGATGGATGTTGCCTGACCAAGACACCTGTTCCAAGTGCCAATGGGGGGCAGCAAAACTGGCTGCCAAATTTGGGGCGCAGTGGCTCAGCTGTGGCGCTGCTGACGCCTGTCCAAAGAGGTCCAGAGGCATGTACCCACACTAGCCTTTGCGAGCCATGCATGCAGCTATTACACCACGTCCGGTTGCATCCCAATTTCAAAAAAAAAAAAAAAAAATACTGATTACAATGTAATTGTCCCTTTAGCTTTGGGTATTTATTATCATTCGCTATTAAGTAATAACAGGGTATCGGCTTTTGAAAAATAAAAATGAAAAAGCAAAAAATCAGGCTATCAAAAAACAATAAATCTGACGGGTTGGTTTGGTTACCCGCCATGAGATAAATCCAAAACTCCATTCGCTGGTAAAAAGAAAAAACCTCATGAGACCGCTAGAATGATTAACATATTGTAACGGACACTCTCATCCATCGCCTACTGCACAATGGGCCTATAGAGAATCTTTGTCCGCCTCGTGAGCGTGATCCTCCTCTTCGATTCGGTTTGTCGGGTCTCCTTGGAATTTCCGATAGCGTTTCATCTGGATCCCAACGTCCGCATCTTGTCCGTCTGCATAGGTATAATTTTGTTCAGGTCCGTCGCCATAAACTGTCCACTGCTCCTGGTCGTTCTGCAGACCCAGGCCGGTCCCCGTACCATACTCGGCATCGAGCGGCGTAGCACCAGACTCGCTGCTGCCTGCTTCACTACTAGGGCTAGCAGCTGCCTCGCTGGAATCAACCGAGTGCGGGCGTTCCACGGTAGATCGACTCGAGTTGGTTCGGGCATGCAGGCTTACTGGCTGCGAGCCATCAGCACTGCGTCTTGTGGTAACGGCCTTGAGGCCCTCGTAGTCGAGCAGAGCCAGGCCGCCAAAGGTCGTCGCCAGAGCTTGGTCACTATCCGATGACTGACCCTGCGTGATTGAGGCGGTATCCGAGGTCACAGTCTCAACATGATTCCTCAAGTTGCGGTCTGTGACGCTTTGCAGATGATAGATGGCTTGATCCCATTCGCTCCTAAGCTCCTGGAGCAGGGCGGTGTCTTGTTGACTGGGCTGGTACTTTTCGTGTCTAAATCGAGACATCACGGACGGGCGTTTGGTGGGCACAGGTAGAGCGACATCGGCAACAGCTCTGTGAATGGCATGTTCAAGCTCCGCAGGCGAAAGAGCCGAGAAGGTGCGGATTGTTGTGTTGGCCTCGAGATTGGTGATGAGAAATCGCAAGTTGGACAAAGACAAGTCGTTTGACTGGCAGTCGACTGTTCGTAGATTCTGGTTGGCAGCAATCGCCTCTGCGAGATCAGCAATGTTGATGTTCAGCATCTGGCTGCGGACGCGAAGGTGCTCTATGTGTGTGTTGTATCGGATACCGCCCAGGGCACGCGAGAAGCCCTTGCCGAGTCGTCCTTCGTCGAGCTTGGAGTCGTAGCCAGACATATCGAGATAGCGAATCGACTTGTTCTTGGCCAAAAGATCAAAAACAGCCTGGCACGCCGTCTCACTCGCCGCGTCAGGCGTGGAAGTACCGGCCAAACTAAGGCACTTGATCGACGTGTTGAGAGCCAAAGCTCGGAGCAACTTCACATAGCTCTCCTCACGATTAAAATCAATCATTTGCAAGAAAAGGGACCAGGGGCCAATTCCCGCACCAATAACATCGCAGAGGTCTTCAATCCCATCATCGATTCGGTTCGAGTTCGCAAAGACATCCATTTCTCGGTCGGTGCCCATGCTACGAAACAGCCGTGCCAATTGCGATCCGTTGAGGGCGCAGTAGTTGAGGCGCAGCGTTCGAAGAGATTTGGAGTTGCTGCTAGTAAAATAGTTGGCCAGACTCTCAATGGTGGCGTCGTTGAGCGCAATGCCAGACAAGTCCAGCTCTTGAAGCTGCCACGTAGCCAAAGCTTCATCATCGAAGAGGGACAGTTCTGTGGCAAGGCGGACATTGCGAGCAATGCAGAGCTTGGTGACTCCCTTGAGGTGGCTGAGCGCATTGCAGATGATTTCGAATCTCACAGTTCCTTGATTGTTCGACATGTCAATCGTCTCCAACGACGAGGCCTGGTTATCGATGGCGGTCCACATATCTACCAAACCAAAGTCGACCAGGCCGCAGTCCGCCAGTTCAAGGCGTCGAAGGCGCACATAGTCAAGATTAAGAGTATCGCGCAGCTCGTCGGCATCTTCGGCGGAAATGGGGTTATAGGAGAGGGAGATGCTGTGGCAGTGGGAAAGCTGTCGCTTGAGCAGTTCCAGAATCGGACGCAGCAGCTCCGATGTCGTAGTCTCGAGGTCACTGCCGGTCCCGAGGCCGCGGCGTTGGCGCGTCTTGGGTTCGTAGAGGCCCAGGACATTGGACAGGTTGATGGATCGGATCGAGTCGGAGGCAAACAAGAGGGAGTGAATCTCTTGTTCGAGTACAGACGCCTGCGCCATTATTTCGTAGAGATCTTCCGGCATGCGTACACGATTGGCCGAGGCATAGACGATAGAATCGCCGTATTGGGCAAAGTCATGCTTGCCGGCTAAGGGCCTCAGGTCGACATCAGCAAATGAAACCGCCTTGAAGAATCCGTTGTATCGCAGAGCTCGGAACACGGCAACAAGCTGGAGAGGCGAATAATTCTTGTCGCTGGGAGGCAGCAAGCAAAAGCAAGGCTGGGAGGGGGTGTTCCAGTCAATCCTCCAATTGGGGACAGGAACCTGGTAGGCGGCGCAGTAAGCCGGCAGACTGATGTCGAGACCTCCCAGGTCGTTGCCCGATGTGAGCTGCAGGGGAGGCGAGAGACCGCGGATGTCGAAGATGGCCTGCTGAAGATGCTGGGGCCAGGTGGGCTTCAAGATTCGGTCCGTCTTGATGACCATCTCAATGATGCGGCGGTAGTGGACACTGGCAAACATGAGGCGAGTCTCCTTACCAAAGGGAACTCGGAAGTTCATGGCAAAGGTCTGCTGGTGGGTGGCAACGGAGGCCTGGAATCGGGTGAGGGTGACTGTACCAAAGGAAAGCACCTTGGCCATGAGGTCACCCGCCGGCGTGGCATGATCGGAGCGGAGAATCTCGACGAAGTAGCACATGAAAGGCCCTATAGCCATGTAAAGCGAGGGACCTCCGTCGACCGAGTTGGGGACCTCGTCGGCGGGAGACTTGGAGTTTGAGGCGCGGCGAACAACCGGAAAGATGGGCATCTTAAAAGCATCATCATGAACAGACTCTGTAGATCGGACAATGTGGTGTATACGCTCCCTCACGTTTTCCGGGATGCCGCCCGAGGAAGGACTGGCGCGGACCTTTTGCCTACAGGTCCGGTGCAGGAGTATGAGCCACTCGTCACGCTCCTTTGCAGTGTTGAGCGAGAGCTGTGTACGGCAGTAGGCGAGGCGCGGTGCGGGTGAAGACCACCAGACCTCGACCATGTAAGGAGAAGCAGGACTGGATTCGACAAAGACGGCTACAACAGCCAAGAGGGGAATTTCGAGGCGGTTTTCGGCAGCGGCGCTGGTCTTGCTCGAGATGGAGGCAGACGAAGCGGATCGACCAATGGTAAGCTCCTCCGGGGCGGTTAGCTGCGGATATGTAACGCGGGCAGCTTCGAAGCTGGCAAATCTCGAGAGGCACTGATCGGTGAGAACAATGTATTCGGCACGAGCCTTGCGACTGGAGGAATCCTGCTTTAGCGAACCGCGCTTGACGATCTCCATGGAAGAATGAGCAGCATCGAGGAGGGGGCTCGGGCAGCTATCGACGGGCGAGTTTGTTGCCGATTCTCGCGAAACACGACGGTGCAATCGTTCAATCATGGAGCCGCCGGAGCCAGATGTTGTCTTGTGGAGGCGTCGCCGGGAGCTGGAGCTTCTGGACGGCGCAGTAGCAGACATGGTGTCGATGGAGGAATTGCTGAGAGAGCGCAAGGCCTTTGTCAAAACACGAGGCCTCTTGCCGGCAGCAGCATCGACTTCCTGTGGTGTCAAGGCGGGCGAGGGAGCCTGCTCGGAGTTGCTAGCGACTGAGGCGCGGCGCCTCCAGCGATCGACACTCATGGTGATTGTGAGGGCCAATTGGCGAGGATAATAAGTATATTGTCGTGAACGGGCCTTTTAGGAAGTTGCAGGGCGGCCGTGAATGTATGCTGCCGAAGTTAAGCAAGCATGCCGGCGTGGCGAGCGTGAGCGCCGTTGGCAGCGTGGGAGGGCACGAGTTGGTGGCGACGGCGGGAAGCAAGAGTCGGGGAGCAACGTCGAGGTATCGTGGGCGGTAGCGGGGGTTTGGTATGAACGGTTGTGTATTATGGTGACGATATTGTGTACAGGACGGCGAGGAATTCTGTCTTGGTGTCGACAGGTGCGTTTGTCTCAGGCGATCGCAATGTCTTGGAATTTTGGCAGCGAGGTCGAGTTGCGCCGCAAACGTTTTGGCCGGGCAATGGCAATGGCCAAGCGGTGCAACAGTCAGGCACGGCCCGAAATGGCGAGGCAAATGCGAGTCAAGCGGAGGAAAAAAGAAGAAGAAAAGGATGAGAGAGCAAACAAGAGCCGAGACAAGGACTGCAAGAGTAATGATAAAGGAAGGATTCCAGAATAGATTGTGTGGGAGGGCAGACGGAGGGCAGACGGAAAGCGGTTGGCGGGAAGGGGATGGCGGGCCAAGCAGCAAGCGTCACGGAGGGAAAGCGATAACAAGGGAAAAGCAAAGAAAAATCGAGAAAATGGAAAGGCGAGAGTTTGGGGCTAACAATGGCATGCAATGAAGAGGATGGAAAATAAAAAGGCGATTGCAACCTCCCGAAAGTTTGAGAGAGCAGGCGAGCTAGGGGCAGGCCAGCAACCAAGAGGAGGCAGAGCCAGGCAAGGCAACGCCAAACAAGATCAGACCAGGTCAGGGCGAACAAAGCCCAAAGCAAAGCAAAGCAAAGCAAACAGGCAAATTGTAGCGAAAGCGAAGCCGATCCAAGGTCCAGGGCCAAGGGGGAAGAAAAATGCCGTGGTGGACAAGACGGGCAAAGGCTGCCGGGGCGCCTGGCTGCTAGAGAGGCTCGGGCCAGGCCAGGCTCCCAAGTTCCAGGTTGTTTCCTTGACTTTTGGCCGCTGTTCCTGCTGGGCCAAGACTCGATGAGACAGCTAGCGCAGAGCGGCGTGGGAGGCTAGCAGTAGCGACTAGCGAGGCAGTGAGGCAGTGAGGCAGTGAGGCCGTAACTCGAGGGATAGAGGGAAAAATGGCGAGCAAACGAGGCCTTGGACTGGGACTGGGAGGAGCGGGTGGGCGAGCTAGGGCGGCGGGAAGGATGGAATTATGGGTGACTAGCTGGCTTTAGACGGAAGCTAAAGACCCAGAAGACGAGAGTGACGACAGTCGAGCGGGCCGAGGTGGATATGGACGGGAGAATGCTGGATGCTGGACGCTGGATGCAAAGTTGGAGCTGGGGAGGGAGGATGGTGGTGACGTTTTTCGAGGAGGACAGGGAGTGTAGTTATTATGCGTGCAGCATGCTTCTACTGAGTAGTCTTAGGTAATTGGCCATGCAAAGATGTCTGACTGCTCGTGACTGGCTGCCCTGCCCATGATGCAAGTACCTACCTGTACTTCGTATGCCTGCCAACGTATGAAAGAGGCCCAAGGCAACCAGGGCAGGCTGATGCCCTCTGTTCGCCGCAACCAGTCGGCAGTCCAGGCGGGGGCGTGGTGGTCTGGGCTGGTACCAAGGCAAGGTTACAGGGGGATCCAGCGCCGTGGCTTGGCACCTCTGCTATAAACAGCCGCTTTACAGATTAGTGCGACAAGTGTGAACAGTGTGAACAGTGTGGACAGTGTGACCAGTGTGACCCATCTCGCGCGAATACGTCAGCGGCTCTGGGCGCATTTTGGGGCGTGCCTTACCTAAGACGTCTTGACAGAGCGCTGTACCTCGAAAAATGAGCACCTCTGCGGCTCATCACGTCCAGGTACATCTAGTTAATTACGCATCGTGCCAGCTCTGGGAAAAACTGACAAGATTGGTACTTTTATTTCAATTTCAAATAAAATACAATGAAACCACACCACATCCGGTCAGACACCCAAGGCGGACGTGCTGTGATCCGTTGCAGCCGGAGGGGGTGGTAGACTGTCTGGAGGCTGGCCCGGGTCACTGGGTGGGTACCAGTAGCACCAACTCTGTGCCTTGGTTACCTGTACGGAGTACTCCGTACAGATTAGTACTGCAGCGCTGGCGCAGGCCCAGCCAGATTTGGGCACGAGGTTGGCACGCCTTTCTTCTGTTGGGCTCGCCTGGCTGGCTTCAAACAAACAGCCCAAGCAAACTGCGCGCTTCTTCATCGCTCTCATCAGCAACCGCAGCCCAGCCCGGGCACTGACGCGGCATTGATGTTGCAAATCACCACAAAACTCCCGGCAGCAAGCTCTGCAGCCTCGCCAACTCAAATACGATGCTGCACGTCTGTTCCCCAGCTGAGACCATACATAGCCTGAGCCCACCCCCAAGCTCCGACAAACGTCATCTCCCACCCTGTCGACTCTCGACCTGCCCATCAATTAATTAACTGCCACCCACGCGCGCGTGCCCTGCTGCAGCCTGCCTCTATCTGCGAGATGGGCGTTGAGTAATGAGCAATGAGCAATGAGCATCGACAAGCGCAATGGCTAGCCCAAACGACTGACCCGACCGTTTGGCCAGGCATTGCACCGCCATTACGGAGTACATCACAAGCACATGCGTCACTCGCTCCCGAGTTTATTTGACAGCAAGAATGATGAGGCCTGTTGCATTATTCACCGACACGGAAAATGACCCGGCTTCCGGCATCGATGATGGGCTGGAACCAGCCTCCGGGGTGCATTGGACGACCAAGGGTGGCTGGCCTGCTCCAAAAGCAGTGCGACGCCGATGCGAGTCTGCGCCCTGCACCGACGTAACGGGCCCTGCTATGCAACATAAGCGGCAGAGTATTAACATGACTACCAAGGCCTTGGGGTTCGATATCACAGACTGGATATTGATATTTGCTCACCTGCCACCGCGGCATGGGGGATCCATTTATGCCAAACCTTCGAGTCCTCCCAGGTCCCAGTCGGCAAATCCACCACCGTCCAATACTCCAATACTGGGTACTCAGTCTTGTCAGCACCTGGCACACCACCTCACCTCGCAGCCAATCAAGGCCGTGACTGCGACACGCATACAGAAAGCATCAGGCCGCTTCCCGGTCCACCCGACGCCATCTCGTATGCAGCCCTTGCAATCCATGCATGGTGGCATTAGCGGTTGGCGCTAGCCAAGCCCCCCGTATCGCGAGCAGACACACTTGCTCTTTTGGGAATTGCTTCCTGGAGGCTCCGAGCTGATCAAGTCGTCGTCGTCCTCTCGTCAGACTTGCTGGGCTGGATGGGTCATGAAGCGTATTCGGCTTGTCGCGCTATTCGCCGCTGTGCCCCCGCTGAGGGCTTGTCAAGATAAGGGCATCATGGACACGGCTATGTAGTTACATATCAAAGAGCAGTCGCACACGTACTCAGCATCTCAGGCCCGAATCATGACTCCGGGTGGATGCGACTTTAATCTACACAAAAGTCAGTCTCCTCGGCGGGAAAAAAAAAAAAAAAAAAAAAAAAATCGGACCAGTGGCTTTCCTCTCCAGCCCTGGGCCAGTCTCCAGCTCCAGCTCAACAAGGATGCTACGGGAGATGGGCTGTGGTCCTCCTCCGCAATCGCAGCGGGGATGCGCGCAATATTTTTTATGCTGAAATGCTGATCAGGAGCTACAGGTATCCAGCACTGGTGCTCCGTACTGACGTATGTCCTGGTGCATGCTGCGCAGGGGAGAGCGCGATTTACCAGAGGCTTGAGACTCTCGACGAGCATTAGAACGGCTCGCTTGGCGCTCGCGCACAACATTTGCCAATTTAAGGACCAGAAGGCATTGACATGGTTTCCTTGGCTCTGGTAGCCACATGAAGATTGCAGACAAGACCCAAGACAAAGAATTTTTTTTTTTTTTGTTTTTTTTTTGTCTCGCAACGCTGGCGCGCTTTTTTTTTTTTTTTTGGTGGGTGGGTTGAATCTCACCATTGCGGCCACTTGCCAGAATTCGATGACGGCAATACGGCAATTGGGCAATTGTGGCTTTTATCTTTCTCATCTTTTGCCGATGTCCATATTTGGAGCCTCCCCCTCCACATTCTCCAGGTATTGGTATCACCTCGATACTACTCGCAGCAAGTTGTCGACAAGGAAAAAGCTATGGGGGCCATAGTGTGCCCAGAGCTCTCAATGGTTAGCTCCATTACTAAATAAGTAGCTGAGCTCTTCGTGGTGTGATGCCGCTCCGCTTAAAATTTGGGCTTCATCTCTGCAGTGACACAACGGATGTAGATGCGAGTTTCGACCGGTTAGTTCCCGAGTTGCTTTTTGTCGCTTGGTCTACACAGATTTGGCTACGTTTCCTCGTGTCGATTACTACTCTACGTCGCTGCCCAATTTCTTAGTCTGGTGCGAGAAATGAAACGAAACGTACAGGTTCCTTCAGAGTTTGAATCAAGGGCGCGCGGCCAAGACGGGTAGTGAAGGCCCCGTGCAGTCGAAATGTCTTGTGTTCGCGCATCCGCAACCCTCGTTACTAATCTCGAGTCTTGTAGCGTGCTTCTTGAGTTTCTGGCTGGTGGTAGCAAGTCCCCAGAAAAACGTGCGCGCAAGGGGAAAAAAAGCCGTGGAATGCTCGCGGGAGGGGACGAATGCAGTGCCGCCAATATCGGTATTGGATAATTGGAACATGGGAAATATTATCCCACGTCCTATTTTTGGCCATTTTTATTGCATTGCCCTTACTTCGGTGGCGACTAGGTAAATGCAGAATCCGTTACTGGGGCTTTTGTTCGTTGAGGAGTGATGTCTTCACGAAGTTGCCATATGAATTGCGCCCCAATAACGATGGACCTCGGCAGAGCTGTTTCACAGTGGACAACAGATAATATGAAGAAGAGACCCAAGAAGAAGAAGACAATAGAATCCACAGAGCGTAGTCGCCGTCGAACTGCACTGCCTGACGCCCAACGTCGTCAACGCAAAATCGAGCTTCGTTGTTGGCTGTATAGGGTAAGCGGCGAGATCGCGTCGACGTCTAAGCCATCGAGACGCGACAAACGCGGCGGCTGACAGCGGCAGCAGAAGGCAGGGGAAATCAAACTTTGATGAAGTTGACCAATAAAGTCTATGTACGTATTCAATACATGACATTCCGCATCATACTACTCGCACATCCTGCAGCGCCCACGAACCACTGTTCCGTGTTGGCGGGGCGGTGCCGGCGGCGAGGGCGACGGCGGAGGTGGTTGCGAGAGTGAAGCGCATGATGGGCAGGGCGGTATGTAGTGAAAGGGTAAGTTGGAATAGTGGTGGAAGTGTGTTTGCTGTGGTTGTGTAGTGAATGTGGTGATTGATGGTGAGTAGATTTGAAGAAAGATCGAGGACAAAAGAGGGGTTTGTATAATTTTGAAAGCAGCGAAGCCCAGTAGATATGGTGCAGATAGAAGTAACAGAAACAAAACTGTTCTGTAGCTACATGTGGACATCAAGTCCGAGTACAAGACAGTGTAAGCCGTCTGTCATTCTCCGTGAGCTGCAGCCTCGGAAGGCGCAACATCACAAGGCTTTCTTCGGACAGTCTCCAGATTTTGTGATAGTCTGGCTCAGCATGAATCGCCATTATCAGACTTAGAGTCCCTCTCGTGACGAGGACATCAGCCTCGTTGACGAGGAGAGCGGGAATGATCGGCAACATCCCTCCGAGCCGCCTTGCTCAGAATAAGGAGGAGGTCATTGAGCCTGCCGTTTTCTCCGGCTTGGCAAATCGAGTAATCCATCAGCTGAAGCTGTTATCCGAATATTACAGCCCTGGAAGCACTGGTGGAAGCAGTGTGCGAACTTGAAGAAGCTGATAGTCTCCAGCAGTGACATGTCATTACCACGATTAAGTTTGACGGTGCCGAGTATTTCCTTGAAGAACTGGCGACTTACATGGTCTTAATTAACACGTATCTTTGCGGTGAATACATATGGAAATGCAATAAGATACACTGCAAATACTTTTATAGACGCTGCTGTATGTCGACCAATGTATAGCGAGTTTGCCGTATGGTTGATACATGGACGCTGTTGGCTCTCATCTCCGCCCCGATGACAAGGCTAGCTGATTGTCAAAAGCAAATATAGATAACAGCGCCGGGATGCCCAAAGATCATTAGTGAAATCGTTGGGCTTAACTTTTGTGAAAATAGTCTCATTCTGCTTTCCCCATCGTAGACGAGGAACTAGCGTGCGAACCCCGCGTGTTGGCCATACGAAAAGGGCCGTTCGTGAGGCACAGTTGATCGGCCGAGGGCCCGGCCTCCACAGCAACCAAGCACAAAAGGCTGGCAGAAACCTGGAGGACTCCGCGACCCGGCGACCACGCGATTCACTGTGCCCATTCCGTTTACCCCGGACGATATTACCCTGCCCTCCGAGACCACCCTTCTCCTCTCCCCTCCGAGACAGGACACCACATGCACGCAGAACGTATAATTCTTGCCAGCTCTCATCGTCATTCTCTTTACAACGTACACATGGCAAAGCATTTACGCCATGTCCAGCCACGCATTCCACTTACACATCCTGCCGGTGAGCAGGCGTCTTCCCGGATCATCGTCACGGATCCCAAGTGCGCAGAAGACGAGGTTAGTGCCATCATCTTCGCCTCGGTGGGCGTGCACATTGCCGCCATGATGGGGGAAGAAATACGCCGTGGCATCGCGTTGCCAACATAACGACAGCTGGCTCGCTGGTGTTGTTTCTGGGCTATATTCGCTGATCAGTTTCTCAGTCTCTGTATTTGAACTTTTGCCCATGTCTATATGGTCGAATATGATTAAACTTCTTTGTTATTGAGAACTGCGGCACGGAATTTATTCAAAATATCAATTTCCATCCGCACTTGCAACATTCCACGTCCTGTTGCCATGGGCTCTTCACAACAGGCTACGGCCGAGACATGGCGTCCAACTGCCAAAGGCCGTGCAGTAACTAACTAGTTCAGCCCGATGACCTGAGGGTGGCACGAAAACTCGCCTGAGTGTGGTCCCACAAAACTAGTCCCATATTAGCCTAGCGCTGAAACTGAGCTTCTACAGATAGACACTGATTGGCCCATCCTCTCACGAATCAAAACTCAACTTCCTTATTTTTTTCACCAGATTCTTAATCTTTTACTAGTATTTTCAGATTGTTTTGATAATGTTTCAATAATACATTAATAATGTATTATCCCAAAGTTGAGCTGAGGGTGATCCCGCGTTTTCTAGTCACATGATTCCCTCGAAGCGCGACCACCCTCAGGTGAGTTTTCGTGCCACCCTCAGGTCAACTACACTGTCGCGCGATCTTGAGAAAATGGGCCAATCAGTGTCTATATACAAAGATCATTTGCAGCGCTAGGCTTAGTTGGGACAAGTTTTATGGGACCACACTCAGGTGAGTTTTCATCGCACCCTCAGGTCATGTAGCTACCGGCGTGCCACCCTCAGGTCATCTACACTCTCGCGCGGCCCTGGCCGGCTCCGCGGGGATGATCGAGCACCGCCCAACGAGGCTGCGTTTGCGCTAGGCGCTCGCTCGAGGCCAGATGCGCAATCAGACCCAAGTACATATTACACCAACAGGCCCCAAATAGTCGCGACGCTGCGCTGCCCACCAACAAGGCAACGCTCATCACGACTTTGTGCCGCCGACCTATGCCAGTGTAGATGGCACTCGTGAGAGCCACGTACCTACCGCTCCGAGCTTATGTACGACTTTCGATATGCTTCACCCCGCATTCCCGCAACGAGTTACCCCACGATTCCGAACGACGCGGATCCAGGAGATAAAAAGACTGCCAGCCCAGTCTTGCGGAGCCTGGGCTGGCTTATGGGAAATTCGATGGCAACAAGTCCCGAATGAGACTTCGGGGAAGGGAGCCTGACGCGCGTAATGTAGCACTGCGCGCTACCTGTTGTGGTTGAGCCCGAATAAAGATGTCGTCGTGCTGTTCGCTGCCTTGAGAATCTACCACCGCCGATATCCTACCAATACCCAATGTCGAACCTCGGCTTACATGCTTCGGTCTAGACGCGGCAGGTCGCTCAGCCGGTTACTCCCACGAGCTTCATGTACAGGCTTCAACCACCGACTCTAAGCTGCATTACTAGTATGCTATATGCTTACCCCAGAAGTCTGTCCTGAAGCTGTGCTGGGCTGCGTATCTGGGAAATCGCATCAGGCCCCTGAAGTGTCAGCCTTGTAATAACCCTAAGCCCGTCGCGTGGAATCCCGTGGTGCTGATGGAGGGCGGAAGTCAAACCAGTTCACGGAGCGTAGAATGTGACGGGAGAGTGGGCAGATACTTTTGGATACCGGAGTTCGCTACAACGGCCCAACTTAACAGGAGCATTATCTTTCATGTATGTCCGTCTCGGCTGGTTTGTCAAGCGAGTTGGGTGACGTTGTAAGTGAGAATATGGCCCTAATGCGGCCTGGAGTGGTCGAATATCCTTTCTCGGTGGGGGTTGGCTTGCCTGCCAGGTCACGAATAACATCATGACATATGTTTATCCGGAGTTGTATGACAGAGAGTCGGTATTATTGGCAGCATCCAACAGCCCAAACGCATCACCTCGCCGTTTGCAAGCCGGTCACGTGTCGGAGCTGCCGTCTCCGAGTTCGGGGGTCATTTGCCGTTCCTTTTTAAAACAATTTATAAAGTACCGTACCAATTTTGAAAGGAAAAGTAACTCTGGAGCACAGAATATTCGTAAACGTTCAAGATTATTTGTTCGGTATATTTTGTCAGTTTGTTGAAATAACGGACAGTTCTCATTGTCCCCTCGGCGCTTTTTCTCAGCTTTGGCGCGCCGGCTTCAGCCCTCCGAGGTACCGAGCTCCGGCAGCTGCATGGCCGCTGGCACATGTGCCCTGTACTTGCCCTCGACGGCGCAATTCAGCGGCCGTTCTAGGTACACTGTACGGATTACCAGTACCAGCCAAACCCCACAGCAGAAAGGAGCTCGGGGCAACACTGATTGGGGGAGGAATAAGGCAACTGCAGCTTGCCATTCTGCTGGCCTGACCAGCCCATTAATTAGCTGCCACCACTTTTTTTTTTTTAACCGTGAATCTCAACAAAGTCCCTAATCGCGCAAGCTGCAAGGGTCCTTTTTTTTTCCCCCGTGCTTCCTACTCGGGATATTTTTCTCATTTTGTCCAGAAGTAGACACCCTTTCTTTCTTTTTTTCTGCCGTGGCTCCTGCTGTGCAGCGTCCTCATCGTCACCGCCCAACAGCAAGCTCCAGGTAACCGTTTTCTGCCGGGTCGCGCCACACACACACGGCTTACCCCCCTCCTCCTCCTCCTCCGTCCTCCGAATCGCCCGCCGATTTTCTGTTGAGGCCCAACTCGGAGATACACTCCTACCCGTCGAAAGCTTCCCCGGAAGATACCTACATTGAAGGAGAGAAGAGAAAGAAGCAGAACAGCCCATCATGGACAATTCCCTGTTCGCGCGCCAGTACATTGACTACGTCTATGTCCCTGCGGCGCTCCTCATCTTCGGCACGGCCATTGTCAAGGCGTCCTGGCTCGTCTACACTGTTCCCGTCGCCGTTCTTCTCGGCGCCTACAACTTTTACAACTTCCGTGAGTTTGCGACCCGAACTCTCTCCCGCCCGGTGGACTTTGTCGGCAAGGGTGCGCCGCGCCGCTCCGAGATGAGCTCCCGCGAGCCCCTGATCCGGGACATGACCGCAGCAGCCATCACAATTGGCATCACGCTAACCGACATCCTCCTGCAGAGATTAAAAAGGTTCTCAAGCCCGACGTCTTCCAAGAGTTTGAGCTCCAGGAAAAGACCGTCATCTCCCACAATGTAGCCATGTAAGCCTCCATCCTCGCAGAGGCTCGCTGCGCTTCTGCCCCCAAGGCAATCCCAACCGCGAGCACTGCTGACAACCCCCAGCTACCGCTTCAAGCTCCCCACGTCCAAGTCGATCCTCGGCCTCCCCATCGGCCAGCACATCTCCATCGGCGCGCCCCTGCCCCAGCCCGACGGCACCACCAAGGAGATCGTCCGCTCCTACACCCCCGTCTCCGGCGACCACCAGCCCGGCCACTTCGACCTGCTCATCAAGTCCTACCCCCAGGGCAACATCTCCAAGATGATGGCCTCGCTCATGGTCAACCAGACCATCCGCGTCCGCGGGCCCAAGGGCGCCTTCGTCTACACCCCCAACATGGTCCGCCACTTCGGCATGATTGCCGGCGGCACGGGAATCACCCCGATGCTGCAGATTATCCGCGCCATCGTCCGCGGCCGCGCCGACGGCGACAGGACCGAGGTCGATTTGATTTTTGCCAACGTCACCGCGCAGGACATCCTCCTCAAGGAGGACCTCGACGCCCTCGCCGCCGAGGACAAGCGCATCCGCGTGCACTATGTCCTCGACAACCCCCCCGAGGGCTGGACCGGCGGCGTCGGCTACGTCACCGCCGACATGATCACTGTACGTCTCCTCCCAATCTCTTCATATTTGCGCCCGCGCAATGCTAACCACTTCCAGCAACACCTCCCCAAGCCCGCCGACGACGTCAAGATCCTGCTCTGCGGTCCCCCTCCCATGATCAGCGGCCTCAAGAAGGCCACCGAGAGCCTCGGCTTCAAGAAGGCCCGTCCCGTCTCCAAGCTCGAGGACCAGGTCTTTGCCTTCTAAGCGACAAAGCCATTGAAGAAGAGAAAAAGAGGGCAAACTTTATTACACAAATGGTTACGTTTTCTTGGTCATGATGTCTTATGTGATGTGAATGGAACAAGGGAAAAAAGAAATTTAAAGAGCTCCGGGTAGAATCGGGTGGAAAAAAGAAAAAAGAAGGATATTCTGTATTAATTCGAGTAGATGCCATTATCAAAAGCATTTTACTTCCAAATGTCTTCCATTTACGATTGACTTTTTGGTTATATTTCTCAAAGGGCTGTTGTTGGTTATATAGAATGCTAAACTTATTGATACAAAGTTTCTTACGACACATCAACGGCAGTTGATAAATTGGTATGAAATTCTTGTTTATGCAACTTTATCCTTGGGCTAAATGAAAACTAAAATTAAAAAAAGAACCTCCTAAAATACACACAAGGCAGTCAACGGCTTGTCTGCGCCGTCCCATCCCGCCTTGCTTCCTCCCCTCTAGCACTTTAGTCTTCTGCTTCGCCCTTTTGCGCCATTGTCCTTTCAATTTCTTTTTTACCCTTGATCAATCCTTCCTCGGCAAGCTTATATAAAACAGACAACATCAACTTGGAATCAAGGCTAGCCTGCCAGCCACTCCTCTCTACTCGTCATCCTCCTCGTCGCTTTCGACTACCCGTCCGCGGCGCGCCCTCTTGGCAGGCTGACGGGAAGCGGGCTCGTCGTCATCGTCTCCGTCCTCGCGCGATTCCTCCTCGTCCACCTCCATCTTGTCCTCACCCGCGTTGGAGGCGTTGTCCCCGGCGTCCGACGCAGCGGGACTCGAACGGCCCATGCGGTCTGCCCTGTCAAGGACGTCATCGTCGTCGTCGCCACCAGCCCCGTCCTCGTCGTCCTCGTCGCTGTCGACAACAATCTCAGCAGACTTGAACTTGGAGTTTTCGCGCTGGGTAAGACGGCGCTTCTTCTTGGCGTGGCTGGCACCCTCGTCCGACTCGTCGTCCTCGGCGGCCTTCTTCTTGGACGCGCGCTTCGGCTTGCCCTCGCCCGGTGCACGCGGAGCGGCCTTGCGCTTGCGCTTGACCTTGTTGCCCTCTTCGTCCTCGGTGTACTCGGCCTCGCGTCTCAAGCGCTCGGCTTCCAGCTCCCTCTCGCGCTCCTCCGTCTCGAGCTTCACCTTGGCGGCGATCTCCTCACGTTCCTTGCGGATTTTGTCCTGGCGCTCCTTCTCCTTGGCCAGGACCTCGGCGCGCTCAGCCTCGCGGCGCTTTAGCTCGGCTTCTCGCTGGCTCTGAGCTGCGGCAATCTTCTCCTTGTTAACCTCCTCCCACTCCTTTTGCTTGCCAATAGCACGCTCAAGTTGCTTGCGGAGGGTGTTTCGGGCCATGTTGGCACGCTGCTCGACGTCATGCTTGGGGTATGGCGTCTGCGGGTGTGCCGCAATGGCATCAAGAGACTCAATTGCCGCCTCGAGACCTTCGGCGGCCTTCTCAAGCTGCTCCGTGTTGCGCCTGTTCTCGGGAAGACCTTGAATGGTCGTCACCAATTGAATCTGCACAAAGGCGACGTTGAATTTGTAGTGGACCTGCTCGGGAGCCACTTCGAGTGCTTTTTCAGCGCATTCCAGCGCTCTGCTGTAAGCGTCGACATCTCGCTCGGCGCGACCTCTGTTCAACCATGTACGGCCAAGGCAGGCGAGAATGGCTGGGTCATTCTGTTTGCCCTCCTTTGACAAGGCAATCTCATAGCTCTCAATGGCTTTGGAGAACTGCTTGAGCTCTGCGTAAATGTGGCCGAGGTTGACGTAGAGATTGGGCTCCTTGATCGTCTCACGAACCTTGTTGAAGATGGCGAGAGCATTCTTGAAGTCCTTTTTATCCTCCACGAGAGCGATGGCAACGCCCTGGGCGGCGTATGCGTTCTTGGGATCCAGCGACAGGGCCTTCTCAAAAAATTCGACAGCCTTGCCGTAAGCCGCACTTCGCTTCTGCTTGTCTGATTCGGTCTCACGTCTCATTTCTCGAGCCTGCATCATGTGAAGATTGCCCATTCCTACGAGAGCATACCTATCATGCTTGTCGTAATTTTGAAGGGTGTGCTTGTAGTGGCGGAATTCTGGATCCTCCGCAACGTTGCCAGGTCGCTTCCTCGAGACCTTGCCCAGATACCAGCCGTACAGGGCTCGGACCTCAACATCACTTGTGTTGTCCTGGTACAGTTTCGCGACAGCGTCGGGTCCCTCCTTGTTCGGGCTCTTTCGCAGTTTGATGTATGCAAGGCGAGCACGGGCATCTGTGTAGTCATCGTGGCGGTTCAGAAGACCTTCATAAACCTCCACTGCTTTGTCAGAAAGACCCTGGGCCTCGTAACTGCGGCCAAGGTTGAAGCTGATGGTAGATACAAGGGCGTCGGTGTCGACAGTGCTGTCCTTCTCGCTCATCTTCATGCAGGCGCCAAGAGCTGCCTCGAACATTTCGCTAGCGAGCACATTTTTTTCGGCCTGGAAATGGAAGCAACCAATGTTGTTCAGGAGCTGCGGGGGAAGGAATTTTCGGATAGCGGCCTGGACTTCAGCTTCTTCTGTGACATCTTCGGGGTAATCTGACTGCGGTATCTGCTCCAACTCGAGCTGCTCGACTTGTTGCAGGCACTGAAGGGCCTTCTCAGGGTTCTCGGTCTCGTATAGGCGAGCCAAATTGAGTAGTACAGAAGCGTCAGGCGACACATTCCTCTTAGGGTCCTTCCAAGCGTTTCTGACAGCCTCAAGGAGGTTGATAGCCTTCTTCATTTCGGCAGACTTGTCTTCCTTGACGTCGCTCGTTTGACTGGCGAAAATTTCTTCAGCATACAGTGTACCAAGAAGAATCATGGCTTCGTGGTTTTTTGACTGCTGAATCATCTTCTCCAGACGGAGCTTTGCCTCGCCGAGATCATTCTTCAGCACAGACAACTGCGCAGCGCCAAACTTGGCAGGAAAGTAGCCAGTGTCAGCTCCACCTCTGGCATCATCGGCTCTGCGATAGAAGTCGTTGGCATGTTCTGTGTCGCCGCTGTAATGGGCTTTTCTGGCCAGGACGTACCAGCCATCACTGGCAATGGCATTGACATCGGTGTACTGGATAGCCTTGTGGGCCAGCTTATCGGCATTGTCCCATGATTTTCGGGAGAGGAAGTAGCTGGAGAAGGTTGAGCAGGTAAGGGGAAGATCTTTGTCGAGCTTGAATGACTTTTGCGTGTATTCAGTCATAGCCTTTTTGTACAGCTTGACAAAGTCCTCGCTGTTGACAGGGACATGGCCACTCGCATCGAGATAGTACAAACCCAGCAAAATATTGGGGACCTTGGAGTCAGGTGTGATTTCAAGGCTTCGCTCCCATGCCGTTTTGGCGTCCTTTTTGAATCCGAGCTGCCAGAAGCAGCAGCCGATGCCGATACGCGGATCAGGGTCGACCAAGTCAGGCTTCTTCTGCAGCACGTCTTGGTAGATGGCAAGTGCGTCGGGGTATTTTTGTAGAGAAAAGAATGCGCGCGCCTTGCCCATGAGTGCTAGCATATTCTTGCCTTGTGAGACTCGCAGCGCATCGTCGAAAGACTTAACGGCCGTCTTCAAGAGCTCTTGCTTTTCATTGCCAATGCCGCCAGCAGTCTTGGAAGGGGCCTGCAGAGAGGCTCTTAGAAGAAGAAGCACACCACGAGCAAGGAAAATGGGCGGAAACGAGGGATTGAGGCGAGCAGCGTCGTTGAGGGACGATGTGGCAAGCTGAAGGTAGTATTCCTTGGTCTTGACGTCGGACACTCGCATTCCATCGGGTGCAACACGCGGCGCTTCGCGGCTCTTCCAGAGATACATCCAGCAGAGACAGCAGATCATGCTGACCTTGTCGCGCGGGTTGCTTGTATTGCTCTGGATAGCGCCACCACCACGGAGAAGCATCTCAATGGCGTGGTCGATCTTGTGCTGCTTCGCGTATGCAAGCGCGACCGTCATCCAATATGTCTTGGCGGCATGTTCGTTTTCGAAGAGCGTGCAGAGCTCAGTAGGATCGTCAACAAGGTCTTCGAGGTCGATTTCGACGGCTTCGTCTTCTTGGTCGCCCTGGACGGGAATATCGATGGCTGAGGGGATGTCGGAGAATCTGATGCTGACAGGACCGGCCGCAGAGTCGCCGTTTGCGACCCCGTTGGTCGTGCCATTTGCGAGCGCAGCCATGACGATGCGTAGGTTGATGGAGGAAGGCGAAAAAGGGTTGACCCGTCGCCTTCGTTATGGCGTCGGGGGTTGCACAGCTTCGCGCCCAACTACCCGTGCGCTGATGACGGAGTTTGTTCTGGTATCACGAGCTTCCAGAGATCTCCAGTAGCATTCCGGAAGCGCTACAAGCGAAATTGGCGCTCTGATGTGGTTGTGGAAGGATATTGACTGCACTGGCAGATGTCGCGAATGTCGCCAGGGAAGCAAGATGAATTTCGCGACAGTCTCTTTGGCGGGTGAGAGGGGTGGTCCGTGCACGACTGCTTGGGAGTGCACAAGCTGCTCAGTGAGGCTTCCAGGCTGTGTTAGCTGGAGAGTGGACGGCGCGAATCGTGATAGAGAATGAGCTGCCTTATAAAGTTTGAGCTTTGCTTTAGTTTCTTTTGCTAGAAGTGCAAAAGATGTTCTTTGCGATACAGTTTTGATAATGTGTTACAGGCGGCACTGGCTGCCTGCAGTAACCCACGCATAGTGCCTGCCGCAGCTCACATTTTGTTCTCTAACACTTGGCCAATGTCTTTGAAGCGAAATAATGTTCGGTGTTTTTTTTTTTCTCGAAAATGTATAATTATGAAAATTCAATGCTTGTTTACTTCCTTGATTGTTTTCCGCGCCACTTTGCTGAACGCGTTTATCGTCGCCTTGGGTTACACGTATTTGGAACACACCGTAAAGAGCTATGAGTGAGAAGAACTCTGGCATCTGGAGCTCGGACGAAATCGAAGAAATCGTTAGCACGGTTGGAGCGACAGTACACAGCGATGACTTCCAGATACTGCCGCTTGGACTTCGACATCACGACACATCAACTGTCGAATACCTGAATCGCGCCTCTCAGCGAGAACAGCGGTCTGCATCGGAGGCTAAGAACAACTGCGAATATAACGAAAAACTCCGATCCGATTTAGAGAAGATGCTTGAATCAGACAGCCGAGTGCCATCAATCTCATCGCGCGGCTCGGTAGCTTCAACATCAAGTTTTGGGAGTATTATTGAATACGACCATGCTGCAAAGGGATTGGATAGAGCCCAAGGTAGCACAGAGGCCTCAAACAAAGAACGACTACTTGAAGAGCAACATCAAAGAACAGTCACTAGACGTCGGCAACGAGAGGCCAAGAGGGTGTCGTGGGAGCGCAGGTGAGCAAGCCCCCAGTCACAGGCGCGCCAAACTTGTCTAAGAAATAGTCTTAGTGAACACATGCCTGAAAAAGTCGTTGATCTCAGCAATCCAAGCTCACCCAAGGCAATTCACCAAGGCGGTGGTAGATATTATGGGCGCCGCCCAAGGAGTGACAGGAAGCTGAATCAACCTCGTAGACTGGAGGAGCAAAAGACTAGAGCTGGTAGATAAATCCGTATAAAATGAGTAGCGAAATATCTTGTAAAAGTTGAAGACACGTGCAAAATTTATAGACGACATGCCATTCTATGGATTACGGGCTACCCCATGGCCGCTCGGCCTGTCTCGCAACGTCACTATTGTAATAGATTTCCTTGTTTGTGAAACACACCGGGCGTGCACCTTTAGACATGAATCTCTGCGGTATATTTGACCATAGAAATCTCTCGCTACCATATTCACATTTGCCTAAAAGAGACAAAATCCGTCGCTGCCCCTGCTTCAGGCAGCTACATTATACAATGTCAGACACGACCGCTATTGAGTTAAACGATATTTCTTGCGAATCTATAAAAACCACGTTCCGAAAAGCCTCTAAGAAACTTCTGGTTATCACTCTCCAAGATGGCTCTGGGCGCGCTCATCGTAAAATGAGTTGAACTTTCTAGATGGTGATATCACCCCTGGTACATATCGTGACAGGAGTAACGAGAGAATTGCCAATGAAGCAAAAGCATTGCAGCTTGTGGCAAGTAACACAACAATCCCAGTTCCACTACTGCTCGAGTACGGCATCTGCGAAAATGGAACGCAATATCTGGTGACAGAGCTGGTAGAAGGGATTACACTGGATAATTCCAACACCCTGGGCTGCTCCCAGCTAGAGTCACAGAAGCATGAATATTAGGAACCATGCAGGATATCCCTACATACCGCTTACTCAATTGCGCTCATGTTTACCGAGTCCCCCGTTCTGCCACAACTGGCGACTCTCAAATCGAAGCACAGGGGCATCGATGAGAGGGTTTGTTATACCGCCCTCGTTGTTGGTAGCTGACATGAAGCCCCCATGGAAAGTAAAAAACAATGGTCTACATTGTCTCTGGAAGAGCCAGAATAAGTTTTCCAGCATGGTGACCTCGCTCCGCGCAGCGTTATGATGGACTCTGAGACACTCAGATCAAGTCGCTGATTGATTGGGAGTACGCTGGCTTCTACCCACCGGGTATGGAACGGTGGCCTGGATCTTTTGATCGAAAGATTTACAATGACAGGAGCGATAAGCTCTCGCCATACATAGCTAAGTTTCTGGCAGTTGATTACCTAGAATACAACGAGAGCTGGGATGACAAGAAGCAGCTCGACAAGCTGGTCAAGGCTGGTGAGCTGCCCGATCCTAGTCAACTAAGACAGTCTATCAGAAATAGAACGCATAATTACCCTCACTATCAAATCCATCACTCAATCGTGTATGCTATTTTTACATAGTTAGGCGAGAAAGGTGACTGTTTGGCGTTGGGCACCGCGTCAGAGCCACAGTGGTCGGCCCGCTTGTCACCCGCGCCGCAGCAGCCTGGAGAGGGGTGACGCAACTGGCCCGTGCGCCACCTGATCGTCATCATCACCAAGCAACTTGCGCAGCGCCGCAATCCTGGCGCAGCCTCTGAATCCGGAGCTACGCAGCTTGGCTTCAGTCCTTCCATCCATCCAACCCTGAGCTCTTAGCCCTGCCACGGGCATCAACACTGTACGGAATCTACTATTACCATCATTTGCATCGGAGGATGGCGACAGAGCTCAACTTTTCTTCTTAACCTGAGCCCTCGCGCGAACCCTACTGCCTCGAAAACATTCCCCGCCATTCTTGACCGAGCATCCCAGCGATCGTCGCGACCACCACCATCCGACGCCAGCTTCTCAACACTGATAGCACGACCCGATACATATTTCCCACGTAAGATTGCGCATACATCCATTACAATGTGGAACGACGAAGAGGACAACAATCCCTACGGGACGAGCTTCGATCGCCGCGACTCGCAAACATCGTCCTCGGTGAACCCAACATCTCCGACCACTCGTGATTGTAAGTTGCCACCGATACTCTATGCAGCGGCTACGGTTCTATTTGCTCCGGCGCTTTTGTCCGAGTTTAATTTGCTGACCAACCCCCGCAGTCCACTCGTACGAATCTGCCGCAACCCCCGATGGAAGCGATGATGAGAGCCCGGCGTTTGCCCACGGCAGTGCTGTCGAGGATCCCGCGGAAGAGGTAGCAAAAGACGACGCGCCGCCCAAGCGCAAACCAGGTGGCTATAACAGCCGAATCGAACAAATTCTCTATGAGAATCCCACCATGCAAATCATCATAACCGACGCTGGCAAGAGCCTGGAGAGCGGGGGCCGGCACATTGTCTACACCATTCGAACCGGGGTATGCAGGACCTATACGTTGTAAAAATTGTTTCCTAACGTTTTTGCAGGATCTCGAAGTCCGACGCAGATACTCCGAATTCGCCTCTCTCAGAGATGCTCTCACCCGACTTCATCCGACGCTTGTCATCCCTCCAATCCCTGAGAAGCACACCATGGCCGACTACGCTGCGCACCCGACAAGCGCGAAACAGGACCAGCAAATCATTGACCTCCGAAAGCGTATGCTGGCTGTGTTCTTGAACCGCTGCCGCCGCATGGAAGCCGTCCGAAACGACGGTGTCTGGTTGAGATTCCTCGACCCTAATGCTAGCTGGGTATGATTGCCATATTTCGCGGTCTCGAGACATGCTGCTAACCATTATACAGAGCGAGGTCTTAAACTCTCACCCGATTGCTTCGATACCTAAGAATGTTCTCAAGGCGCCGCCTCTGGACACTGCCAACCCGACGGCTGGCCACCTTTATCTTCCCGTTCCCGCGTCATCTGCCAAGCTCCGAAGCGCGTCAGGTGGGAACTCATCATTGAGCTCATCTGTCATTCAAGGCGGCGCCAATACCATTGGCCGATTCCCCAACGATCCAAGCAACATGAGCGAACAAGATCTCGACCCATACTTTACCACCTACGAGGCGTCCATCAAAGAGCTGGAGACCCTGCTCATGGGCCCAATGGAAAAGGTAAACCGGAGGACACTGAGCCACCTCTCGTCTTTGGCTACCGATCTGTGCGAGCTTGGTTCAAGATACAACGCGTTTGCGCTTTCGGAACAGGCACCCTCGCTTGGGCCTGCGATTGAAAAGATTGGCCAGGCTGCAGACTCGACTTACATTGCCACTGAAGAACTTGCTGGTTCACTCGGCGCTAGCTTTGCCGAGCCCATGAGAGAAAATGCTCAGTTTGCAGGCGTCGTTAGAAGCGTCTTGCGGTACCGGGTGCTGAAGCGCGTGCAGCAGGATCTCACAGAAGAAGAGCTGGAGAAGAAGAGAACACTTTTGGAGCAGCTGGAGCGCAGCGAGTCTGAAGCTCGTCGCATCGAACAGTATCTTTCCAGCAGCCAGCAGCTCTCCGCTCCCCCCAAGCGATCAACAAGCCTCCGAGAGCCTCCCACATATCAGCGACGCGACGGCAACCAGGAAGACAACGAATCGATCGACTCTGATTTCCCTCCAACCCATGGCGACTTTGCCGCCAGCACTCCCGAGGCGAGCCAAGGTCTGCCTGAAAGACATGCCAGTGTCTCTCACAAGAAGGTGCCTAGCAGCAACTCCATCACGAACAGGATTTTCGGACCGCTTCGTCACGCTGTACAGGGTGTAGTCGATGTCGACCCCGAGCGCACGCGCCGCGACACCATCGGAAAGACGAGGGAATCTATTGGTCAGCTGGAGCAGGCACAGGTGGTTTCCGAGAAGGATGTGAGGGACGCCAGCGGTAGTGTTTTCAGGGATCTCCGCAGGTTCCAAAGCGACAAAGAGGAAGATCTGCGTCGCTACATGGTAAGCGCACCTTTATTCAGTACATTTTGCAATGTCCGCTAATCATCAATAGCTTGCGTATGCCAAGAGCCAAGTTGAATGGGCTAAAAAGAGCAAGCAGCAGTGGGAAGAGGCTCGACTAGAAGTCGACAAGATTGACAGCAGCTAGATGGAACGATATAAAGTCCCAGCACGGGACCAAACACTTTGTCATTGGAGTTGGGATGCTTATTTCACGTCGCCAGTAGATAGTCCGATACTGGAAGTATACTTTAACTAAACGGAGCCATTGTGCCTCCCAGAGGTGTAGTTGGTAGAATATTGTCAGTTTCAGGTAAATACAAGGAAATTTCTACTCGGATGCTTTTCTTTTTAGTAAAGCGCGGTTGCGTCAACGTCATTGCTCGTGGCGCTGGAAGCACGCTCTAAAGTGGCGGGCGCGCTATCGATAGTGCCACCTAAGGCGGCCAACGAGGCGCATCATGCTTCCCGACCTTTTTCAACCTGACACTCCCGCGACCCAACCCACGGCGGGGTAATACACGCTCGTATTATTTCCAGAATGATATAAAGCACATCGCGCCGCTTCCAATAGCCTTTGAAACCCACGCGCCAAATATTTCCACACATATCGCGCTCTCAAGAGAGCAAACATCTTTCTTCACCCAACCTCCGACCGATCAAAGAAACTCGATTAACTCGATCAACGCGCCATGGAGCCTCAATCCGACGGGCCTATCGCCTCCATCGCCGAGCCCGGCATCAAGGCAGAGGGTCAGCTTCTGTATACGATGCGCAAGGAGGTGGCGAACCTGCTGGGCCGCAGCCAGACAGGCTTCCCAGGCGCGCAGCCCGTGAGCTTCGGGCGCAAGCACATTGAAGCATTGAAGAGCCAAGAGTACGCAGAGCGAGTCCTTGTTCTCTCCCGCCTAGGAGTGGCAAACATTTATAGTGTTTTAAATTTGCTAACGTGTCTGTTTGTACAGCTACTATGTCTGTGAAAAATCAGATGGTATCCGTTACCTGCTCTATGCGACCCGAGACGAAGGTGGCGGCGAGGCACACTACCTCATCGACCGCAAAAACGACTACTGGTTCATTACCAACCGCAACCTGCACTTCCCTCTCGACAACGACCAGACGGCCTTCCACGTCGACACGGTCCTCGACGGCGAGCTGGTCTGGGACAGCAAGCCCAACGGCGGCAGGGAGCCGCGCTTCCTCATCTTTGACTGCCTCGTCATGGATGGACAGGGCCTCATGGACCGTACTCTGGACAAAAGGCTGGCTTATATCAAGGAGAGATTCCATACACCGTACAAGAGACTGTTTAAGGAATTCCCCGAAGAGCTCAAGTTCCAGCCTTTCTACGTCGAGATGAAGCCGTTCCAGCTGGCGTACGGCATCGAGATGATGTTCAAGCAGGTCCTGCCCAACCTCAGACACGGCAATGATGGCCTCATTTTTACATGCCGGCATACTTCGTACCGCCACGGCACAGACCCAAACATTCTTAAGTGGAAGCCACCTGAGGAGAACACTATTGACTTTCTCCTCAAGCTGAATTTCCCGACTGTACAGCCAACCGACCAGGAGCGCAAAGAGGGCATCACGGAGCCATTCGTCGACTACGACAGCGTCCCCCGCGCGGAGCTGATGGTGTTCACGGGCGACAGCGGCCCGGACCGGTACGAGCCGTTTGATGACCTGTACATCACGGAGGAGGAGTGGGAGACGCTCAAGGGCCTCAACGATCCGCTGGTGGATCGCATCGTCGAGTGCAACCAGGACGAACACAAGCGGTGGCGGCTCCTGCGTTTCCGCGACGACAAGCTCGAGGCTAACCACAAGTCGACCGTCTCCAGCGTGCTGGAGAGCATCAACGACCGCGTGGGCGAGCAGGACCTGTACCGCGTCGCGGGGCCCATACGCGACAACTGGAAGGCGCGTCAAGCGAGGGCTGAGCGGGGCAAATAGGGCCGCTTGTAATGATGCAGCATCGCAAAAGGCGTAGTTTTCCTTTGTCCCTTCAACTTTGTTTTCTTACTTGGGTAGGCGTTTATCGGAGGGAACCACATGATTTGGTGAAGAGCAGCGTTTTCAAGTTCACTTGTGCGAAGCAATTCACAGGCGTTGTTGTAGCGAACTAGGACTTGAATGTAACAATTCTTTTACTCTTTCTTTAAAATGACAAAAATGCAAAAGTCAATTGGTTTTGAAAACATATTTTTCATTGAAGAAGCACAAATATTCCTGGTTACAAAGCTGGCTCGCTATCGGCCGTTTCCTCCCTAAATACGAAGAAAAAAAGTAAAGCAAGAAAAAGGGGTTTAATAGAAGAAGAGAAATAAAGAAAAAATTGAAGAAATGGAAAACACCCGCCTGGTTTTACTTCCCTGTCCAGACCGAAAGAGCTGACCCTGCTTGTTAAATGAACCACACAGCAGCCATGGCGGCAAGGACGAGGTACAAGGCCTGGAAGCCGCTGGCCTGCGTGCCAGCATTGACGACGGGGGGCACGTAGGTAGGCATAGCAGTGGCATTGACGGACACACCAGTGCCGTACGGGGTAGGGTAGTCATCGCCGTAGGGCTCCGGGAGCTCGACGGTGGTAGTGCTCGTGACGGGCTCGCCGCCAGTGACGGTGACGGTCTGCGTGTAAGTTGTCACAGGGGACTGGCTCTCGGTGTGCGGGAGGCCGAGGACAGACGAGTCGAAGCCGACACTGGTGCTGCTGACACCACGAGTAACAGTGGCGACGGTGACGCGGACCGTGTTGAAGCTGGTAAAGGTCAGAGTGGTCATGGGCTCGGCGGCAGCCGTGTTGGTGACAACGTCGGTGACCGTGGCGGGCTCGCCGGAGACGGTGACGTCGGGGAGGCCACTGGTGAAGCGCGTGTCAGTCTGGATGTCGGTGACCGTGGCAGGGGTGCCGGTGACCGTGGCATCGGGGGCGCCTCTGGTGTAGGAGACGTCGGTCTGGACGTTGGTGACGGTCGCGGGGTTGCCCGTTACGGTCACGTCGTCAGGGACGGTGCCATAGGCAGGAGGCTCGGACTGGGGCTCCTCTGGGACAACGGTGACGGTGACGATGACGGTCTCAGGCTCGTCGGTGGTGGAGGTGCAGGAGTGCGTCGTTGTCGACGCGGGCGTGGGCGTCGTGATCGTGGTCATGGTCGCACTTGGGACAATCACAATCGTAGTGGTCAAGGTCGTAGTGGACGTCCGCGTGGTGTTGTTGTCCAGGGTGCGAATGGTGTAGATGGTGTTGAGCGACGTCTGGGTACTGTCGGCAGGCTGTTAGCTCACTACACAATGATATTGTTCAATCGTTTGCTGGCACTTACAGGATAGGGACGCTGACGCCGATGGGGAAGTCAGTCTCCTCGGGGGTGTCATCGCCAGTGGCTCTGGCGGCGGCAGCACCAGAGGTAACGGTACCGCTCACATCGGCATCGACGGAGTAGTCGGCATCGACGGAGTAGTCGTACGGCTGGAGACCGGGGATGGAGTCATCAGAGGTGTCGCGGCGGCGAATGACGGGCTCGTCGTCGTGAATGACAATGCGAGGCTCAGCGGCGACGTTGGACTTCTGGAGACCCAGTCCGAAGCCTGAGTAGCAAAGTTAGTTTCTATGTGAACAAAATTGAAGCTTTACTTACCGCAGTTGGAGAAACAGGCCGCACTGACGCCGACAAAGGCCAAGACGCCAAGGGCAGCGGCCACCTTGACCATGGTAGGCTTGGAGCGAGGAGGCTGAGGACGAGGCTGGTAGAGATTCTCCCAGGTAGCACCAAAGTCATATATCATCGGCTTTGAATAAGGCACTGTTGTTAAAGTTAGAAGAGGGCTATCGTGAGAGACTGTGAGATGCGTACTGTTGAGCGTTTGCTTGGTTGCTTGCTTTTTGAGGTTTTGGAAAGAGATCTGGACAACAGTCAGAAGAAAGAATGCAAGTTTAGTACGATGATAAACTTGCTTGATATATATCGGATACTTTAAACTAAAGAGAATTCTTTGTCAAGAGCAACCAAAAAGATCTGGAAAAACGAGTGTGCGCGCAGGTTTTGCGAGAAACGAGTGTAGGTGATGGTGAGAAGGAGAAGAGAAGAGAGGTGGCGAAACGCGCACAGCTTTAATATTTCCTAAAAACGCACAAAATCAGTCATCAGTGTGTTAAAATAGATCAGTTCAAACAATTGATGCAGATGAAATTGTAAACAAGAGCAAACGGAGGTCCTTCGCCAGCTGGCAGGTGAGCTTGCTGTGAGAGCAGAAGTGGCATATCTCACTTTCTGCACCAACAAACAACCGTGGCAAAGGAATGATTTCCCTCTTGCATAAATATGTGGATTCTTTGCTTCTTTGATTCTGTTTACTCACTTTCGAATTAGTCAGAGGGAGATGGACGTGAAGGAGAAGTGTTTCCCTTGATAAACTAGCTGACCAGACGTTGAATTACTGGAGAGTTGTGCGGTCGTAGAAATTTCTTATTCCCAGAGGCCAACCTGGTCGCTGGCTTGAATTAATACTGGAGACTTTGGGACGTGCTACCTGTTTTCCTGCCCCCTTTCGTCGAGATTACAGGATTGCCGTGTGACAGGTTTGGGATTGTCTCGACGGGCAGAAGCCGTGTGCAGGCTGTTGTGCCACGAGAGCAAACATGTAGGTAACACTGATAATGCTCAGTTTTACAATATATATAAAAGGCTGACTCTGTTTGAATATTCTCACAAGTTCTATTAGAATAAAAAGATGAAGCTAAAGTTGTAATTCGAGTTGCCTGGATGCCTCCACTGGTGCACCAACGGAGCAACAATCTCGGCACGACAAACTCACACACTTGATTTGGCAGAATTTCCAAGAATCATAGCTCATGTCCGTATATTGCTAATGTTACTCGAATCGTAGACGACTGCTGCGAGCGCGGCGACCTTGATTGCTGCCGTGTGCGACAAACGGGTATGCACCGGAGCAGGAAAACGAGCTTCACCGCGTCAGACAGCCTCGGGAGACTCGGGGAAACGTCCTCTTCGGTCTGCCCGCTGGTACTGGAAGAGTCACCAGTCATGATCAATTGGATTGAGAGATAAATATGCGTGGTGCCGCTTACTGCAGGTCTTTTGTGCGCGAGTGCACGGCCGTTGGGAGTAGGACGCCGACCAACAATGCATGAGCAATTATCTGGAGTTGAGGGCGATTGGCTCTTTTTCAGTAAATTTCATCAATATTTCTGTTTTGTTTCTTTTTCACTACGGTATCTAGTTTACATATATAAGGCATTGTTACGATTGTCTTGTTAATTACTGCAGGCGTGCAACAGAACGTACCTTGCGCGCGTGGCTGATTGCTAAGCTGCCCGCAACAAATCCGCCCAAATTGACTCCAGGGGCGGAAAATTCTAAATTATCTATAGAAAAAAAGTCAACCACTTTGAAATACGTTGAATATCAATTGCAGACTGATCAAGTGTATAATCACTAACATTGGTCCTCTCCATCTTCACCCAACGCGGACCAATTTATTAGTGTGGCGCGTCGCGTACTTTTGGCTGCTAGTTAACTAGCGCCACAGCTCGGCGCCAGCACCAGCCAGCAGGCAGTCGCCAGCCAAATTCGCCCGAGCGAGCTTCCAGGAAGCTGCCCACACTCCTCCGCATAACCCACGTCTGCCGTGTGCCATCGCGACAATTCCACCACCTCCCTCCCCGCCCTCAACACAGCCGCATTGCGTATTGGCGTCCCGCCTCGGAACCTGGCGACATCAGCTCCCATCTCTGCGATGCTGCCATCACCATCCAGCGCCCTCTGAAACACCCACGCCTGCCCGCGCAAAACGAAGCAGGCCCCCGACGCCAAACCACCCGTGACACGAAGCGCACGCAACGCACGCCTCCCAGACCCATTGACAGCAACGCAACGCGCAACGAGCTGCCCGCGCCTGCAGACGCTCTTATCCCCGAAGCGCTCTTTTTAGCCGTCGCTCCCGTGACTGGGCCGCGATAAATACATTTGCCATGGCGCGCCGACGCACTCGCGCGCAAGAGCCCGCCGAGCCAGACCCCGTCGAGGAGCAGCAGCAGGAGCCGGTCCAGGAGACGCCCGCCGACAACCACGACGAGGACATGGCCGACGACGGCGATGAGGACCAGGAACAGCACAGCCTCCGGTTCGACGAGGAGCTCTCGTGGCGCCCCGCCAAGCCCATACCCAGCGGCACCCTCCTTGCCCGCCTGGAGCGCCTCTCCAAGGAGCTCGCCGAGTTTGAGCAGGGCGGCGTCGTTCTCGAGTCGCTCAAGACGGTGTCTGCCCAGCTCGCCCATCGAAACCTCCTCCAGCACAAGGATCGCGGTGTCAAGGCCTATACCGCCTGCTGTCTGGTTGACCTCCTGCGTCTCTACGTCCCCGATGCTCCCTTCACAGACGAGCAGCTCAAGGTAGCCATTCCACCTTCCCTCCGCCAATTCGCCGTCGATTTTCTCATGCTGACGTGAATTTTTACCAGATGATGTTTAATCTCTTCGTCAAAGATATCCTGCCCGCTCTTCACGATCCGTCAAACCCATACGACAGCCAGCACAAATACGTTCTCATGTCCCTGACCGAGGTCAAGAGTATCCTCTTGCTCTGCGACATTCACGGCGCCGATGACCTGCTACTGCGCCTCTTCAACTCCGCTTTTGACGGCGTCTCTACGAGCTCCAAGGCGGATGAGCAGGTCGCCAAAGACGTTGAAATCCACCTTACCGACATGCTCATGCATCTCATCGAAGAGTCCTCCGGCAGTGTGCCCGCCAGCGTCATCGACGCCATTATCAGCCAATTCCTCCGCGCCGCGCCCCCTGGCGGCAGCAAGTCAAAAGAAGCCAACGGTAAGCAGTCTACACTGCTGCACAAGACGGAGCCTCCCGCGTACATCATGGCCAAGAACATCTGCAACGGATGTGCCGACAAAATGTCGCGTTATGTCAGCCAATACTTTAGTGACGTAATTCTCAACGCTTCTGGATTTGCTACCAAGAACGGTTACGGCCAGGGAGGAGACGATTCCGACGACGAAGACGGCAACGCCGGTCCCTCAGAGGCTGATCTCAAGAGTCTTCGTCAAGCACACGCACTTATTCGAGAGCTCTGGAGAGCTGCTCCCACAATCCTACAAAACGTCGTACCACAGCTCGATGCAGAGCTGTCTGCCGACAACGTTCATCTCCGGCATATCGCTACAGAAGCGTTCGGCGACATGATCTCTGGCATTGGCGCCGCCGGTCCTCCCCCGCCTCCTGCTCTAGACCCTGCCGCCTACCCTCCTGTGCGCTTGATGGATGAGCCTGCCGTGTCGCCCGAGGCCAATGTCCTCACTACTCCCTTCTCGCCTCTATCCTTTGCCCAGTCGCACCACGCCACCTATCGCAACTTTGTGGGCCGCAAGAACGACAAGTCTGGCACCATTCGTGCCGCTTGGGTCACAGCCGTCGGATACATCCTGTCTACTTCGGCTGGTGGTATTGGCCTCAGCAGAGAAGACGAGACTGAACTTGTGCGCGGTCTCATTGACAAGCTGAGTGATGGTGAGGAAAAGGTGCGATTGGCGGCCGTCAAGGCCATTGAGCTGTTTGAGTTCAGGGATGTCATCCTCAAGCTCGGTGTCACCGGTGGTGTCGAAAAAGAAGGATCACTCTTTGGCAGCCTGGCTGATCGATGCCGTGACAGAAAGCCATCCGTCCGCGTGGACGCCATGGTTCTACTCGGAAAGCTGTGGGCCGTCGGTGCTGCTGATATCGAAGATGGTCAGGAAGCTGTCACTGCCTGCCTCGGCGGTGTGCCATCTAGAATCATCAACTCGTTCTACGCCAACGACTCTGACCTCAATGTACTGCTCGACCGCGTCATGTTCGAGTGTCTCGTTCCGCTCAAGTTTCCCTTGGTCAAGGGCAAGTCCGGCAAGGGCAACTCTAACAAGAACGCCATGAGCCAGACTGAGCAGGACACCATCCGTGCTGAGAGAATTCTGCTCATGCTCAAGTCTCTTGACCAGCCAGCCCAGAAGGCATTCTTCGCTATGCAGGCTCGTCAGCCGCAGTTTGCCAAGGGTGTCTCCATTCTTATCCAGCAATGCGAAGCGTACAATGGCGGCATCATCGAGGGCAACGACGAGAAGGTCAAGGGCAGCCTTGCCAAGACGATTGAGTGGATTGGCCGCTTTTTCCCTGATGGTCTGAAGGTCCGCGGAGATTTGCAAAAGTTTGCCAAGCTGAACGAGCGCCGAAGCTATCAGCTGGTCAAGTATGCCATCGAATCTGAGAGCGACTTCAAGACGGTTAGACGCGCCATTAGCGAGCTCATCACAAAGCTGCAGTCGAGCAACGCGGCTGTAGCCCTCGACACCATCATCCCACTTCTGTATCGATCTAGCTCTCTGATGTTCAACCGAAGTCACCTGGCCCCTATCATGGACTTCTCCAAGAGTGACAAGAACGGCCTCGCTGCTGTCGCCCACCTGGTCCTCAACGATATCTCGCAGCGCAACCCGGACCTGTTCAAGGCGCACTCGGAAGAGCTCCGCAAGGAAATCATCGAGCAGTCGCCATCCGAGACCAAGTCAAACGATGCATCCGTAGGGGATATCCTCAAGGCCTACGCTTCATTTGCCAAAAAGTACCCGAAGGATGTCAGCTTCGACAGGAGCTTCACGCAAACGTTGATGAACTATGCCATGTATGGCACACCACCAAAGTCGGCCAAGTATGCTGTCAACATTATCCTCGCCAAGAATGATGACAAGGGTAAGGTTACAGCGACAAACCTGCTCCGCAAGACCATGCAAAACATTGCGTACGGTAAGCCGCACTTCCTCAACAAGCTTGCTACGATTAGCCAGTTGGAACGTTTAGCTCCAGGAGTTACAATGGACGAGGGAGATGCCATCCAGGAGCTCACAATCAACACTATTCTTCGGCAAGTACACACCGATGCCAAGCCCACAGACCCATCATGGGTTGACGATGCCGACATGGATGAGGAGATTCAGGCCAAATGCCTAGCCATGCGCATTCTAGTCAACCAGGCCATCGCCAACCAAGACGAGGCCGATGCCGAATCCAGAATCAAGACGGTGTTCAAACTATTAAAAACATTTGTCGTCGCCGAAGGCGAGTTCTGCAAGGTCAAGGACACGCCTCTACATCACAAGAAGAGACTGCGTCTTTTGGCCGGTCTATTGATGCTCAAACTGTGCACGGTGAAGAAATACGACGACCAATTTGACCCCGTCACGTTCAACAAGCTAGCAGAGCTAGTGCAAGACAGCGAGATGCAAGTACGACGCCGCTTCATGGAGAAGTTGCAGAGCTACCTTACACATGGAAAGCTCCGCGCACGCTTCCTTACGATGCTGTTCCTCGTCGCCTTTGAACCTGCCACCGACGTCAAGAAGCGCGTGGAGACGTGGCTCCGGTCGCGAGCAATGTACTACGCCGAGGGCAAGAAAGAGGTCATGGAGTCCATCATCGGGCGACTAATTCCGCTGCTGGCGCACCACCCCGACTACAGCACCAAGCCCAGCGAACTGGCAGACTTTGGCAATTATTTCCTTTTCTACCTCAACGCTGTAGCTACGGAAGCGAACCTTGGCCTCATCAGCAAATATGCTGAGCGCACGAAGCAGACGCTTGACGCAATCAAGCCGGACGCGAGCAAGAATCTGTATATTCTCAGTGACCTGGCAACTGCCGTCATCCGCAAGTTCCAGGACAGGAGAACGTGGGCGTTTCGAGTATACCCCGGCAAGGTTGGCCTGGCGACTGGCCTCTTCGCGCCGTTGACTTCTAGTAAAGAAGCAGAGGAGATTGCAAAGACACAGTATATTAGCGAGGAGGTGGACGAGAAGCTAGACAGCCTTCTCCGATCCTTCGATCGTAAAAAGGTGCGTACAACTCCCCAGTGCCATGCGGTACAGATCAAAAACTAACTTGACATGTAGAAGCGCAAGTCTATGAACGAGCCTGGCGAGCCGTCGGCCAAGCGTTCAAGGACGCAGATCAAGGCTGTCATCCGTGAGAAGGCGCCCCCCAAGCCCAAGATCAAGAAGGCCAAGAAGGCGGCCAAGGCTGCGCGACCCAAGAAGCAGCGCGCCGAGTCTGCCGTTGAGCCCGGCGAGCGCCGGCGCAGTGGCCGCGTGACCAAGACTTCGGACTACAAGGAGCGCGACGACAAGGACGATGAAGAGGAGATGCTGGACGGCGTCGCGTCGTGGAAGTACAGCGACGACTCGTCTGACGAGGACGACAACGACGAAGAGTCTGGCGAGGAGGAGAATGAGGAAGACGAGGAAGATGAGGACGAGGACGAGGAGCCGACCAAGCCCGCGGTCAAGGCTAGTGTCCTGGCTGGGGCACGCAGGGGAGGTCGCTCGAAGCGCGCGTCGAAAGGAGACGACATGGACACCGACGATGACTAAATGGGCCAACAGGTGGTGATGAAAAGGTTTTTTGTCAAAAACAAAAAGCAAAAAGCATTGCCTTTCTTTCTTGTGTGTGTTGTCTTCTTGTCTACAGATCTCTCCCCGTTTTGTAGGTTGTTTTTTACGATGATGTTTTTCTGGCCCCCCCAAAGCAAACAAATCTTCCCTGGTTATTTTTTCATCTTTTTTGGGCCTTTTGGCGTGACGGACACCTGGATAAGGGGGAGTGTTTGTCTTTTTTTTTCATATTTTACTGTTTACCTCAAACTTTTTTCTGTTCTTGCACTTGGGATGTTTTTCTTTTGGCGAGAAGGCGAGGGGGGCGATCAAAAGGGAAAGTCAATGGGGTGAAAACTTGGAGCTATGCTCTGTTTTTGACATACGTTTGTATTTCTCGTTTTCTTGTCATAATTTGGTTTTTGCACTTCTTTTACTGCGTCTGTTATTGGGTTGTTGTTTTTTTTTCCTGTTTGTGTCGATAGGATAGGCAGTGAGAATATATGTGATTACACACAACCTTCAGTTCCTACCAGCCACTCACTATACCTGACAGCACCATCATAAAACGACGGGCTTCCAAACCCGTCACGGCAGCCCACGGCATAGTAAACGAACGTTTATGATGTATGTCAAATGGTAGTTCCGTTATTCAAATCTAATCAATAATACAACAAACACCAAAACGCGTTTTTAAACCAACAAGAAAAAAGAAAAACAGCTATACCAACAACAACAACAACAACAAAAACAGATATAGTGAGAAAAATAAAAAAAAGCAATGAAAAAAGTTACCAATTCCCTCCTTTCAGCTTTGAGAGTTTTCTTGCCGCTTGTGTTTCCTCATCCTTCATAATAACAAATAAATATAGAAATGAGCCTTCGTTCTCCTTCCATTCCTCTTTCTTCCTCCCGAAAAAAGCTGTGGGCAAACCAGTTTTGTGTATAAAAAAAAGATATGGGTGTAGAAAACGCCGTGTCATTTTGCCTTTTTCTTGTCCGTTTGTTTTCTTGGTTTCTTTTCATGTCACCAAAAGAAGGAAGATGGTAAGAAAACCGGAAAGAGAAGCCGCGGGAAAGCCAGAGTCAGCGTTAACGTCCAAAAAATACATATCCCATACATTTTTGTCTCCCTTCTCTTCCTGCTTCCCTTCCTTTGTGTACAAGTATATTGTTTCCTCTCCTTCTTCTCTTCTCTTTTCATCGCCGTTTCCAGCGCTCCCCTTACAAAGAACCAGACCCGGCACCGCCCTCGGCCTCCAGGCGGGTTCGCACCTTTTCGCGGTGTCCCGAGAACTTGAGGTGCGTCTCGAATTTCTGCGCCGTCATGTCCGGGCCGGGGGTGTACAGCTTGCTGGTGCAGTCGAGGCAGCGGATGCGCGGCAGCCACGCGTACTTGACGCCGTCGGGAAGGGGCTGCGTCTGGATGGGCAGTTCCGTGTTGGGGTCGAGATACGAGTACTTCATGATGGCCTCGAAGCGGTCGCCGTTGGGGTACTGCTTCTCGAGGTCCTTGAGCGCGGCGACGAGCCACTCTGGAGGGTTGGGCTGGGTTGTCGTGTTAGTTTCACTGATCAATAGCTTTTTCCAGGGCTGGATTTGGAACTTACAGGAGTATGTTGCTGGCCCGGTACGGGAGGAGGGGCCGGTAGGCGACCAATTTGTCCAGGAGGGAACTTGCCGCCCGGTACGGGAATGGGCACCGGCGTGACGGTAGGACCGGGTGTGGCCGTCGGTCCCGCCTTGGGAATAACCTTTGGCGTGCCGCTCTGAGATGGGGTGGCGGGCTGCGAGGGCGTGAGGACGGAGCGGTCGCCGCGCAGCAGTCGCCGCAGCTTGTCCTTGTTGACCTTGACCGTGACAATCATCTGCGTGGGCTCTTCGGTCTCCTCGCGGAAGCGGCGCGATGACCGTGTGTCCGCCAGCAGATCGGGCGTCTCGGAGCGTCCCAGGTTGGACATGCGGTGCTGGGCGGCCGAGGCGGCGCCACGCATGCCTCTTGTGCGGGCTGTGCCGGCAGCCATGTTGGACGGCGCGGGGGAGTCGGGCGTCGAATCGTCGCTCTCCTCGGACTCGGAGAGGTCGCCGCCGTCGCGAGCGGGCCTCTTGCGCGTTCCGGCGGCGCGCTTGAACAGGCCGCTGTCCTCGAGGTTCTCGGCGGCTCCGGGCAGAACGGTGGACACGATGAGGGTGCGGATGGTCCGTTGGCGCTCGCGCAGGTCGGGGAGCTGGGGCCCGCCGCGGCGGTTGATGGAGCGCTTCTGGCGGCGCTGCTCGCGGGAGAAGATGGTCTCGTTGCGGTCGAGGTCGGCGTCGCTCATCTCGTACATGTAGGGGGCGTACTCCTTGGCCTGCTGCTGGGGGCGGAAGACGGCCGGGACGGGGGTCTGGAGGAAGGCGTTGACGAGGTCCGAGTCCTCGATGGGCCGGCCGTCGAAGGGGTGGCCGACGCTGTAGAGGGACTTGGTGAAGAGCTGGGACTGCTCGCGGATGCAGTGGGCGATGGCGGTAGTGAACTCGCCGGAGAGGGAGAGGTCGCGGGCCATGTTGGCAGCGAACTCCTCGGGGGAGTTGGCGGGGTTGTTGATCTCCCACTCGAACTGGTCGACGAGGGTGTGCTGGCCGATGGTGATGTTGAGCTTGACGAGTATCCGCATTTCGTCGTTTTTGTAGGCGGAGTAGGGCAGTTCGGGGTCGAGGGCGTCCTCTTCGGAGTAGACGAAGGGGTAGAACTCGTGGAGCTGCTCGCGCATCTGTGTCACGATTTGGTCAAATACGGGCTGGGCCGCCGGGGGCTTCAGACCAAGATCCTCGACGAGCTGGGCGGCGAAGAGCTCGACAGCGAGCAAGCGGTCGTGCAAGTTCCATGTAAAAGTATCTCGGATCTTGTATTTGTCCCACTCGACCTCGATGCGGACAGGGACCAGCTCCTCGTGCAGCTCGGCCTGCTTCAGCATGTCGCGGCGAGTGTACTTGAAGGGCGGCGTGGTACGGCGGCCGGGCCGTACCTTTTGGCTAGGATACAGGATTCTCGCCGGGGCGTGGATCTCTGTGAAGCCATTGGCATATCCCATGTATCCCTCGCCGTATAACCGGCTCGGGGTGAAGATGGGCTGGTAGTCTGTGCGGATGTGGCGGTACTCGTTGATCTTCTCGCGCTGGTAGTTTGTGGTTATGCGCGTCTGGTGGAGCTGCTCGGAGAGGGAGGCGGCGGCGATGGCGTCGCGCGAGGTGAAGCGCTCGACCATGAGTTTCGTGAAGGACTCGGCGGTGCGCCCAGCCGGGTCCGCGGCGGCGGCGGCGGCCGAAGCATCACCAGGCGACGAGTTGTCGGCCGAGGCCCTGGGGTTGCTGTTGTTGTCGTCCGGGGCGCTGGCGGCGTTGCTGCCGGCATTGGGCGTCGCGTTGCCGGAGCCGGCGGCCGAGGCCGACGATGTGGATGGCATGATGCTGTGTTCTCACCGATGGCGCGGGTGTGGGTGCGGCGCGCGCAGCAAGCAGGGCGGAGAGTTGGGGAAGAACGACGACGACGACGACGGACGCCGCAAGTCAATGCGACGGGGCGCGACGGGGAGACGATGACGGGGTCTGCGCGCGAGGGGAAAATCGATGGCGACTTGATGGAGGGTGTCGGATTGGGTGCAATTCGTCGATGGTGCCGGGCGGGCGCGCGAGTCTTGGGGCGATGGGCGCGACAACCGGTGGTCGTGGATTTGGCGTGGGTTTTTGGAAGAGGCTCCCCGGGGGGCTGCGTCTCTGCGTTCTTCTGCCGCGTACAAACGACAAGGAGTCGGCTCCCATGGCTGGGCCTGTGGCTGGTGTGGCTGATGTGGCTAGTGAGAGCAGGTGGGTGCGGTGGCTGTGTTGGCTGTGATTGGCTGTGTGTAAGCAGCTGAAAGGTGAGTGGTGGTTTTGCCGGATTTGAGCCGGTCGCACGTTGATATGGCGATGATTGGGTATGTGCGGCCGAATGGACGTATGATACTAGGTGATGGTGGATTGATTTTTTCTTTTTCTTTTTCTTTTTTTTTTTTTTATTTTTCACTGCATTGCTCTAGAACAACTAGATTTGGCAGCCTGTATGCTGCGACAGGGTTACTTATAATGACGATAGCTGTACCAGCTGTGTAGCTGTTGGTAGCAAAGGCAACCAACCGGCTGAAATAAACCTTCGCCGCAGCAAACGCGGCAATTGGCGCGTTAAAACTGCACATAAGCTACAAATTAGGAAATCAAACTTTCAGACAAGAGATGTCGCGTGAATAGACCAGACATCGCGTGAAAGGCGCCTGCGTAGATATTAATGATCGTATACAGGGTAGGCTGGTAATCTCCACCTGCGGTTGGGTGGCTGCCGGCTGCCAGCTGCGAGCTCCGCATCGAGTGCCGGCCAAAACGCGACGCAGCTGTTTGCCTGAGTACAGGTAGATAGTAGCTAGCAAACCAGAGGTACATTGTTACTGGTACATATAAAATAATTCAGCAGCTATAAACAGCATGTGACTATACCAGCCGTCCATCCTCTGCATACAACATCATGACGGCACATGAAGCCATGCTGTTTTGGTAAAAAAAAGTGTGCTGTTCATTATCCACTTTTGACCTGCCCCCAGCTTGTCAAGCTGCAGGACGGCCTGGCAAGCTCCAGTCGAGTTCCAGTCGAGTACCACCACTTACTGCAGCCTGCAGTAACTAACTAGTCAACCAGTATACGGGCAATGGGGCAAGCAACCCCTCAGTTCCAGTCCCGCCCAGTCACGCCCATTTACACCACAATTCTGGGTGCAAAAACTCGCTGCTCACTCACTCTCTACCTCTCTGCCTCTGCCTCTGCCTCTGCCTCTGCCTCTGACTCCGTGACTCCCACCCAGCCTTCATCTCGTCTCCATTTTACTCCAAGCCCACTGCAGTCATTGTTTTTTTTCACTGGCTGCCCTTTTTCCCTGCTACACCAAAAACTGAACTGAATCCCCATACCACAAGCCGCCCATCATGTCTGACGAAAAGGTGACGGGTAAGTAGAGAAAACTCCCATTCAGCCCTGCTATTGTGTTTATTTCAATTTCCTCGTGCCCCGGCGCTTGTTTTGGCTGGGCAGACAGCTACGGCGCGCACACCCTTGGGAAGCCCAAGCTTGCCCCTCCTCTTTTGGTGGCCTGAAAATTACCCCGCCAAAAGTGCGTCGCTGGCAGCCAAGCTGGGTTTGCTGCCCGGTGACGACCAGCCAAAATGCGCGCACACGACCACGCCGCGACAGAGCCTCACAGCCTTTACGGTCTAATACTGACCATCATCAATCACAGATTACTCCCTCAACAACCCCGATACTCTGACCAAGTACAAGACTGCCGGTCAGATCTCGGAAAAGGTCCTCGCCGAGGTCTCCAAGCTCTGCGTCCCCGGCGCAAAGATTGTCGAGATCTGCCAGAAGGGTGACAAGCTCATCGAGGAGGAGGTCGCCAAGGTCTACCGCGGCAAGAAGATTACCAAGGGTACGTCAATTCCAAAACGAGACTGGGGATTGCATCACTGACATCACGCAGGCTTCTCCAACCCCACCACCGTCTCTCCCGCCTCCTATGTCACTCCCTACACTCCTCTGACGACGGACGAGACCGAGGCCGCCACCGAGATCCAGCCCGGTGAGCCCATCAAGATCCAGCTCGGTGCTCAGATCGATGGCTTCGGCACCATTGCCTGCGACACCGTCCTCGCCGGCAAGGATGGCGAGACCATCACCGGCCGCCCCGCCGACCTGCTCCTCGCAAACTACTACGCCAACGAGCTCCTGCTCCGCCTCATGATTCCCCCCGGTCTCCTGGCCCAAGGCACCGACGAGGAAAAGGCCAAGGCTGCCGCCAAGAAGCCTCCCACCCAGACTCAGATCACCACCCTTCTCGAGAAGGTCTGCGACGCCTACGAGTGCCACCTCGTCGAGAGTACCACCTCTTGGCTGTTTGACCGCAACGAGATTGAGGGCACCAAGAAGATTGTCCTGGCTCCCACCGAGGGCGCCAAGGGCGACGGTATTCCCGAGGTCGGCGAGGTTTGGGGTGTCGAGATGGGCGTCTCCCTGGGCTCCGGCAAGTGCAAGACCCTCGACGGCCGTGCCACCCTCCACCGCCGCACCAACCAGACCTACGGCCTCAAGCGCCCTACTTCCCGCAAGATCCTCTCCGAGGTCCAGAAGAAGTTTGGTACCTTCCCTTTCAGCTTGAGACAGCTCGACGACGAGCGCGACGCCAAGTCTGGTGTCGTCGAGTGCGTCCGCGGCAACGTCTTCCGCCAGTACGAGATTGTTGGCGACAAGGACGGCTCCCCCGTCGCCCGTCTGCTGACCACTGTTGGTAAGTAACAACCCAAAGAAATGGACACCACGGGGCATGTGCAACCGAAAGCTAACCATTCACCAGCCATCACCAAGAACGGTCTGACCAAGCTCGGTGGCCCCCCTGCCCTCGACCTCACCAAGGTCCAGTCTGACAAGAAGATCACCGACGAGGAGGTTCTCAAGATCCTCGAGCAGCCCCTGTCGCGCAACACCGGCAAGAAGAAGAGCAAGAGCAAGAAGAAGAAGACCGCCAAGAAGGCCGGGTCCGAGGAGGAGGAGGACTCTGACGACGAGTAAGCCTAGCGGCAACGACCAAGTCTGCAGAGGCTCATCCGGGCGTTGAAACGGGGCCTCGCATGTTGACGGATACGTTCCGGCGGCGAATCTGGATTGCTTTCTCATCCAGCCCACCAGCAGGTGTCTTGCGCATAAGTAAAGTACCAGTAGGAGCGGTGCAGGAGTGCACGCCAGGATTGTGCACCGAGATTACGCATGGCATAAAGCAGCGACGGAGCGTCGGCAGGCAGTAATGTAGACTGCCGCCGGCGTTTCCTTTTGCGTATACATATAGAGAAATACATTCAAGCTGGATGAGTCAAGCAGTATCGAGACTCGTCATATTGTCAGTGATGGCACGTGTGGTTGCTTCATGCCGCGCCCGGTCTTTCCGTACCCCTGAGGACGTGACGTGTCGGTGTTTGGTGACTGTTGGGTGTGCTACGGTCGTGGCCGTCAGTGGCGAATGGGCGGCGCAAGATTCCAGCCACCGCACCCGTGCATTTGCATCAGCATACCTGTAGTTGTGTCCTAGGCAGACGACGTGAATAGAAGTGACGAGAATATGTGTGAATATGTGGCTTGCTGGTCACGCATGGCATGGACGAGTCGTGGATGCATCGCGCCATGACAAACAGGAGTGCACAGCGTGCGACAGATAGCCATGAGGATACAAGACTATACGGAGACAATGACTGCGACATACGAGAGTGATGAGTAATACAGACTACTGCTAGCAATCTAGTTTCTTCACTGAGGGCGAAGAGAGCGTCAAACATGGGAAGACATTATAACTACGGCGCACACAGGGCCCCCTTGCCTAGAGGTGGATTTGGCGCAAGTTGTGGCTTTTACTGTAGATGCACGGGAAATTGCTGGGCCGAGAGAGGCTGTTGATAGAGATGTTGGTGTACGAGAGAACTGAGAATCAAACAGAATATCAACTATGTGTCCTTGTTTGACTTGTTTGAGCATGATGAGCATGATGCCGTCTGCCCTTTACTTACTACACGTGGTATGAGTATGAGGCGGCGGCGCGTCGGCCACATCCACCTCCCCCTGCTGCCCTGCCCGAGCCCGAGCACCTTCATCAGGCGGAAGCAGCGCTGTAAATTGGGCGCCTGGCAGCCCGCAGGTGGTGTGGCGAACGGCAGCGGGCCGCCTAAAGGGTCTCCCCAGCGCGGCCGGCCCAGGCCACCGCGTGCACTGAGACCGCTGTAAATAGGTTGCCGCACCGCAGCAGCACCACAGCAGCACCGCAGTCTGGCCCGTCGCGCGCCACGCCGCCACCCCTTGCGACCTCTCACCCACTTCTCTGGGCTGGGCCGGGCTGGGCGCTGGGCACACACCACTGCACTGCACGTCTCGGCCTGCCTTTCTTTTCCTTTCGAACCTTCTCTTCTCTCCCAAGAAGAGACACACAAGTTAAACCGCGTCAAAGAGCTTGCAAGGCGCGAACCGACCGCCGGGCACTCATGTTGCAGCTGTAGAGAATCTGGCAAGTCACGTTTTTTCTTTTTTTTCCTAACCTCGATTTGCGCAGCAACTGTTCCTTTGCTGACCTTGCATCTTCTCATATATAGCAACCTCGCCTCCATACAGTAGCAGTTGAAGCTCGCCGCACGCGCTCTCCTATCGCCCCGAGGCAGACGGCGGCCCAAAGGAGGCGGGCGACAAACACGCAACTCACGACGAGTCGGAAAAGAAGGCGCGAGGAAAAAGGAGGAGGGTGATTAGCAGACCCCGAATTTCGGAAGGGAGGGAAACAATGTCGTCAAGTACGAGAGCCACGCGGTCGCGCTTCTCCAGTCCCGCCCACCACAGCGCCGCGCCCGCCGCGAGTTCGCCCCTCGAGATGTCCAGGAACTCGGGCAACGAAGCCTCGCGCAGCTTCATGCATAGATGGCTGGAGCCCTCGGTGCAGACCAAGACGAGCTTCGAGGAGGCCGGCCTCGTGCGCTACGGCGTGCTGGAGGGCATGGCGCCGCTGGGGGCCCTCCCCAAGCCCAAGAAGCCCGACACCGCGGTCGCCGCGGGTGCGGGGGGTTCGGGCAGCGGGCGCAAGATCACCATCAAGACGTCGAGGCCGCCGGGAGCCGCGGAGACCAACGGCGCTGGCAGCGGGACAGAGAGTGGCGGTGATAGGAGCACGCCTGCCGCCTCCGCTGCGCCGAGCAGGAAACGCGCGGCTTCGGCGGGAGCGGCGCCCACGTCGCGCCGGTCGCTGGCCTCTAGGAAAAATGACGACGATGAGGAGTACAATCCCTCGGCATCGCGACGGAAGAAGCCTGCGCGACGGTCAACCGCCGCAGCCAGCAAGCCCCTGGAGGCTGGCAAGACGGACGGCGAGCAAGGGGCCCCTGCGGCGCAGGGCAAACACTCGTCAGCGCTCTCGCCAGGTAAGAAGCTGCGACATGCATTTTCATGTGTCGCCAATCTACGCGGCAGACGCAAAAAGCCCTCTCCCTCTACGTTTATGAGCACATTTACTGACGCGGCAGACGAAGGAGGCCTGAAGCACTATCCCACCGCGTGGGCCCTCAGGACACTGTACGACGAAAAATCGGAGGACCCAGAGTTTGATTCCATGGTGACGGACGTGCTGCAGCAGACGGCAGACGACGACACGTTGGACGAGTTTTCCAAGCACATCGGGGAGAAAAAGGGCCAGGGGAAGCGAGGCGCGGCCAACGGAGGCGACTGCTACTACTTTGCGCCGCCCTCGACAAACGGACGCTTCGCTGCGGCCAAGGGAAAGCCGGAGCTGGTTGGCGACAGCGAGGACGAGGAGGAGCTGGAAGAGCCAGAGGAGCTGGCAGGCGGCGAGAGTGAGGGCGAGGGCGAGGGTGAGAGGCGAGCCGCCAAGAAGGCCAAAACGTCACACTCCTCGTCCTCGAGGCTGGGGTCGGGCGGCGTCGGCGTCGGCGTCGGCGGCGCAGGCGCACTGGGGCGACCCAACAATATTAATAACAGCGACAATGCGAGCGCGGCGCACCACAACCAGGATCAGGATGGGAAAAACGCGGCAGGTGCAGCTTCAACGGGAGCAGCAGCAGAGACGCCGTCTAGAAAACGAAGAAGAAGAGACTCTGCTTCCAGCGACTCATCTCTCTCTTCGGCCATGACGCTGCCCTCGCCCGAGTTGCGCAGAGAAATTGGGGTGGCCAGCGCCAGCGCAGCAGCAGCTAGCGGCACGTCCAGCAGCACCAGCACCAGCACCAGCGCCAGCGGCGCCAGCTATAGGGGCCCTGGGGCCACTTCTGGAACGGCAACTGGAACCGCGACTCGACAGACTCAGCAGACACATATCAATCTCAAGACCAACCATACCAAGAAGCACGGTCAAACCTCCAAACCTACAACCCACGCAGCAGCCACAGCCGCCGCCACCGCCAGAGACAACCGTTCTGGCTCGCGACCAATCATTACACTGTCGAGGTCCAAGGCGAAGCAGCCCGCCTCTGACAGCAGCAAGCGTCCTTACTCTGATTCTGAGCCAAACTCTCCCACATCACCTACCGCCACCCTCCGCTCAACCAAGCCGCCGCACCAGGCCGGCATGCCCGGTAGGCTGGCCGCCTCCTCGGATCTGTTTTCATCTGTGCAAAAGCCAAAGGCCAAGTCACGGTCAAAGGGCAAGACGGCCAAGACGGCCGACGCTCTCCCGTCGTCGGATGCAGACATGCAGCGCGACGGCGAGGGCGACGAGGAGCTCGACGCCATCTGGACGCGGCGTCGCGAAGCTCAAGATACGACAAACAACTACACGGCCCTCGAGAGCTCCGTCCGCAGCGCCCGCCAGACGCGCGCCGCTACGCCCGTGGGCAAGACGAGGAAGAGCCGTCGCTCGCTCGCCAACGCGCCGCCCACCACCAGGACCACACGCTCGGCCACCAAGCGTCCCGGCGATGGCGTTGACAGGACAGTGTCGCCGATCCCATTTTCATTCAACGACGATGCCTCTACCGTCGGGTCACGCGCCGCCACCCCAACGGGCCAGCGCCAGGCCAAACGGCACAAGGGGCTTCGAGTCAAGTCATCGTAAGTTTGCCTCACCTCTCATCTCACAGCGCGCAATCCCCTTTCATTCACTTTTCATCACTGCCAAATCGCCTTGATCGTCTCATCACACCATATGACGATGGGCAATGTTTGATCACTGTGTTTGCCTCATTCACATCATGCGCCTGCGCGGGTGAAATTTTCTCCCTGCCCCGCATGCCGGTCCTACATCATCATCATCGTCGTCATGCGCTCATGCCGCCATCGGCTCCTACCGAGAAATCTATTGCTAACTATGCGGAAAAGGCCTGTAAAGAAGAGCGGCGGACCTGCAGGAGGACTTCCGAGGCTGGCCAGCGAGAGCCAGTCGTCATTTAGGGCTGGGACGCCCAAGGACCCGGTACGTATTGCGCACGCGTGCTTTGGCAGTCGCGAGCATCATCCGAGGGGGAAGAAGGGCGTCTTGGTCTGCATCCTACAAGAATGGCGACTCGGACAGATATCGCGCACTTGTTTGTGGCGGACCAAGGATGCTGACGGCCACGGTTCCGACGGCTGCTAGCGTGCAGCAGGAGCGGATGTCGCGGCCTCGGCGCGTTCGCAGAAACGCGGCGGATGATGATGCTTGGATGATGACTGAGATCCAAAATACCATTTTACTGACTTTTGCTCTCCAGGCGACCGATAATGATGAATTTTGCTCGGCATGCGGCAACGCGGGTGACGTGCTCTGCTGCGACGGCTGCCCTAGATCGTTCCACTTTGAGTGCGTCAACCTCGCACAGTCGGAGGACCTCCCTGACGACTGGTACTGCAACGAGTGCATCGTCCGCCGGTTCCCCTCGCGCGTGCCCATCCACAAGGGTGCATTTGCGAGCGCCCTCAACAACCTGGAAAAGAGCATCCCCCGCGCCTTTAGCCTACCGAAGCGCATCCAGAACCGCTTCGAGGGCGTCAAGGCCGGCGCCGACGGAGACTACGAGGAGGTCGCCAGCAAGACTGCCAAGTAAGCAATTTCCCTGCAAGCCTTGGGCCTAATTTTTCTGCCTAGCGCTGCGACCCAAATCCAAGAAGCCGAGAGAAATGCTAACCACGGTTGCCCGCCCGACAGGAGAAAGCTCGACGAGCTGCCGGATTTATTCAAGCAGCGCGACGAGAACCAGGCGGTGCTGTGCCACGCGTGCCAGAAGCCGTCCGGCGACGCGAGAGCCATCATCCCCTGCAGCGTGTGCCCGTTTTACTGGCATCTCGACTGCCTGGACCCCCCCTTGGCCGTGCCTCCCGTGCTCAAGACATGGCGCTGCCCGATTCACGTGGATGACGTCCTGGCTGATGCGCCTCGACTCGCGCCAGCCCACAAGTTCCGCAAGGTCAAGAACGCGCAGCCCATCACGCCGATATTCACCCGCGGCACCAAGAACAACGGCCACATCGACATTGACTGGAGCGACGAGCCGGAGCTCCTCAAGGACGCCGGCTGGCCGGATCCGCTGTCGTTTGGGCGCACATACAAGGTCTCTGCCAATGGCGTCATTCTCGATTTTATAGAACAGTACGTATCCCGCATGTGACCGCCCTGCGACAGACAGCTGACCCAGTATCAATCAGACTTCGGAAACAAGGCGCAGGCTACGGCACCCGCCAGAACGAGCAGAAATGGGTTCCATACCCCTCACCGGCCCCTCAACTGAGCGAGGCCCCCGGCCCGCTCCTGGGCTCGACGCTGGGCCGCCAGGTCGACGAGATGCAGGCGTCGCTCAACCTCATCGGGCTGAAGCAGCGGCCGTCGGACGGCATCGACCAGCTGACGTCGGCGCTGCTGGCCAACGCCGACGAGAGCGTGCTGAGCCTGATGGCGCGCGGCAACGCCGACAACATCGCGCTCGGGCAGCTCACCGACGGCGACAAGCTGAGCCTGCGCGCCATGCTCGCGCAGATGGACGCCATGAGCTCCCGCATCCGCGAGGTGCTCGGCGACACGAAGCTCCACGGCGCGGCCGTGTCGAGCATGCCCACGCCCGACGCGACGGCCGCGACCACGCCGCCACCTTCCCTGCCCCCGACGGAGGACGCGCTGGCGATGGCCCCCGCGCCGGCGAGCAGCAGCCCCATCGCGCCCAAGAAGGAGGAGGTGAGCGCGCCGGCGATGGCGACGCTGACGGAGCCGACGCCGCCTCTGACGATTGAGAATGAGGGGAACATGGATGTTGATTAACTCTACGAGGATAACTCTACGGAGAAGTGATTCTGTTGTCACCGCCCGCACAGCTTTTCATTTTCTTTAAACCTACAACCCTTGTTTTTATTATCAAGACGATACTTTTTCTTCTCTTCTTTTTTTTATTCGAGGCGGAATGGGACAGGACAGGGCTCAAGAACCTATTGCACAACATACACATATATATACACATCACTCGCATCCCTTTCTTTGTTATATCCTATTCCTCTCTTTTTTCTGCTTTTCTTTTTGTTCTTGGTTCTTTTTTTTCAATACTACGCACGCATGCGACAAAAAAACATGGCGTTTAAACGGTGGGAAGAAGGGGGAGCCAGGGCATTGATTACATCATTTTTTTCTTGTCTGTGCGATTAGGAGGTAAACGGGGGATGGAAATGCGGGGGAAAGTACTTACAATAAGGAGGGGGAGACTGAAAGAGAGAAAGAAGTAGAGGAAGAAGTAGAGGAATAAAAAAAATGGACGAGACATGTCCGTATCTTTTAAAAACACTTTTTTTTGCCACTTGCTGCAGTTTGTGATGGATGCGTGTAGTTGAGTGAGTGAGTGGGTGAGTGAGTGAGTGTTGAGTAGAGCAGAGTAGAGTATAATTGTGCCCGCGCGTTTGTTCTTGCGATGAATTGCAAGCAAGGAAAGGAAGAAAGGCGGATTTCGGGTTTGGAGTTGAGCTGGTAAATAAATCGCCGTTACCTATGTCATGGGGCTGTTTACCATATCGTATTGTATCGTATCGCCGTCGTTCATTACCGGGTCTGTCTGTACATTTTCAACCTTGTCCACACACACACACATTATTTTTCCACATTCATACATGCACAGAAAGCATTATAGAAATAATTCTTTATAATTGTATTTTTCTTTTTTAAACAATACCACTACTTAGAAAAAAAATGACATATCCACAAAACCAATTTTCCCTCCATCAAGACAAAAGACAAAAAAAAAGAGGTAAGCAGACATGCCAGTCAAACTTCCCCCCCCTTTTTTCATCCTTCCACGGCAAACGTCCCCCCTTTCTCTCTATATCTCTCCCTCTGTAATGAAAAAGAGAGAGAAAGAGAGCCGACAATTGCCACAGAAGAAGAGATAAAAATAAATATAAAAATAAAACGATGCCCCTTTCCTTCTCGTCATCTTGAACAGAAAAAGGGACCATCCGACAAGATAAAGGGAACATCGTATAGAATAATAAAATAAAAAAGAAAACTTTTTCCCTTCCATGATTGGGAATCAGTTTTTTTTGCTCGCTTTGCTTCGCTCGCTGCTTCCGCGTCCTCAAGCCCTCACCCCATCCCAAATCCCGTCCTCTGCAAAGGTGACAAGGGTTGACGTTCAATCATGTAGATATAATCAACAAAGATAAAGAAGAAAAAAAAATCACAGGCACAAGTCTCATGCAACTTCCACAGAAAGCCACTTTGTGTCAAGAGCCTGCCCTCGTCACGTAGACTTGGTTTTATATAAAAAGAAGAAAAGAGAAGAGATCATTGAAAAGAGTAATTTTTTTTGGTTGCACAAGTATACAAACTCCCAAAACTCCATCATGGCCGTGGCTCGCTCGGCTATGGCATGCGTTGATGATCATGGACAAGAAGCAAGAAGCAAGAAGCAATCTCCCTCTCGAGGCGATTTCGAAACACTCGTCCTCATCCCTAGCGCTGTCTACTGTCAGCATCAACTGAACCCCTCGTCATATTAATAGCACCTACTCTTCCACGTCGACCGTTTCCTTGGTCTTGCTGTACATAGTTCATGCCCGGGGCACCGCCAGCCATGCCTCCGTATCCGTAGCCGCCCATGCCCATGCCGAAGCCGGGGGGAGCATACTGGCCCTGCGGCATCTGCATGTGCGAGGCGCTCGGCTGCACCATGTTCTGCTGGCGGAACTGCTCGGCGGAAGCGAACCCGCCGTACGGCGTCTGCATCGGGGGGTAGCTGTAGTTGCCCGGCACGGCGCCCCTGTTCATCATGCCCTGCTGGTACTGCATGGGGGGCATGCCTATGCCCGGCGGCATGGGCCCGTTGGATGGGCTGTACATCATGTTCTGGTTGAACTGCTGCTGGTAACCCATGTTGGGGTCAGCGTCGCGCTGGCCGTTGTAGCCGCCATCGAACCCGGGGTTCTGCGCGCCGTTCCCGTTGTAGAACGGTTTGCCACCGTGCTGCTGCTGAGGCTGCTGGTTGCCGGCGCCGTTGGCGTGGCGCGAGGTAGGTCGGCGCTGCTCGGCGGGAGCAGAAGTCTCGCGGCTGGGGGCGGCGCTGGTCCGCGTCGACAGGCCAACCTCGTCCATGAGCCTCTTGTAGCCCTGGCTGGGCTGGGCACCGATCCTGACCAGGACGTTCTTGACCGTCTCCACGACTTCGGTGCGGATCGACTCGTCAAAGAAGGGCGTGGTAAGCACCTTGAAGATGAGAGTGGCACCGCATGACTGGTCGTTGAGGATGGCCTCGAGGACGCAGTCGTTGGGGGTGTCGAAGAGAGCCTTCAGGATGGTGTCGCGCGCCTCGGGCTCGGCCTTTTGGTTGATGACCTTGAGGACCGTCAGGTAGGCAACCTTGTGGGTGCACAGGTGGACGAGGTGCGGCACCAGGTGGGGAGCCAGGACGGTGCGGCGGTTGGTAAAGGTGCACGTGTCCAGGAACCAGGTGAGGAGCAGAGCACCGTTGGCGTTGGTGGCCAGCTGGACGCTGTGCAGGGCAATGGCCGCGGCGAGCATTCTCTGCTGGTCCTTGGTGGCATGGTGACTCTCCAGGCAGGCTCGCATGGCACGGGCACCGTAGCGGCCCTGGGATATCTCCCACATGCGGCTGAGCATGGTCTCGAATATGAAGTCGTTGAAGGGAGCACCGTACTTGAGGCAGCCCTGGAGGACGTAGTTGCCGTACTGGTCGAGGAAGAGCTGGACGGTGTAGGGGCGGAGATGGTCGACAATCATGTTCATCTGCGCGTGGGTCTTGCAGACGTCAATGATCTTCTGGGCAGCCCAGGTACCGTTCTTGTGGACACCAATCTCGGCCATGTGAGGGGCAATCTCGGTGAGCATGGCGTCGCGGAGCTGGTCGGAGCAGTTGTCAAAGAGCTTCTGGACGACGGTGTTGCCGAGGTAGTCGGAGGACAGCTCAGCAATCTCGGGGAGCATGTCGACGGCGATGCCCTCGATCTCGGACTGGGACAGGAGCTGGTTGTCGACGCGCTTGCGAATGTCGCGCAGCTTGGGCGCATCGTGGACGCGGGTGTGTGTGGGCTCGCGGACGGGAGGAATCTCGTCGGCAAAGTTGGTGAACTGGATGGCGACCTGGATGCTGTTGGAAATGCGCGCCATGTCGGCGTCTGAGGCGCTGAACTTGTCAATGATGTTGAGCATGTCGGTCGTCATGTCGGGCAGGGGAGGCACAGTCGGAGTGGCGGCGGAAACAGGGACCTCGCCAACGGCACCGGCCTGGGCAGCATCGCCCTTGGCAAAGGGATCCGGGCTGGGGGAGGGAAAGGCCCCGTCGTGGCCGGGCGTGTTGGAGGCGGACGGAGGCTTCGCAAAGTTGATGCGGATGGGACCGGCGCCGGGGAAGATTTCTTTGCCGTTCATGCTGGCCTTGGCGGAGATGGCGCTCTCGACGCGCTCAAAGTTGACAAAGCCGCAGTTCTTGTGGGTGAGGACGCGGGCCGAGACGATGGCGCCGTGGGCCTTGAACATTTCGTTGAGGGTGGACGTGGTGGTGGAGGTGGGCACACCGCCGAGCCAGAGGGCGCTGGTCGGGCCATCGAGGCCTTGCTCCTCGGGGCCAAGCATGCCGGCGTTGCGGCTGCTGGAGCGGCCGAGGTTCATGCCGGCGACGGCCTGGGGGAGGTCATCGTAGGCGCTGTCCTCCTGGAGGCGGCGCTCGGCGGCATTGAGGTTGGCCGGGGCAGCGACGCCGCCGTTGAGGTAGGTCTGGATGAGGCGGCTCTGGGGGGTGTCGAGGACGCTGGCGGTCTGGGCTCTGGGACGGGTCGAGGCGTGGCTGGCAAAGGCCTGGACGGCGAGGTTGTGGTTGTGGATGGCTGCGTTGGTAGCGGCGAGCTGATCCTGGAGGGCGGCGACGTAGCGGCTGTCGATGGGGACGCCGTCGGGGGTCTCGTACTCCTCCTCGTCGCGGGCATATTTGTCCTTGTTATTTACAGAGTAGGAACGGAAGCGGCTGTTGTTCCTGTTGCTGTAGTCGTAGTAGGGGGTGGCCATCTGGGGCTGGGGCGTCTCGGCGAGGCCAAGGTAGTCGAGGGTGCGCATATGGGCGTCGGATGACTCGCCGCCTTCGCGGGAAAACTGAGACTGGGCGGGCGAGCTGGGCCCGTTGGAGCCAACGCTGGCGATGCTGGCGAGGGTGGAGGCGCGCTCGCGGCCACCGGCGGCGGGGTTCCAGCTGCTGAAGATGGAGGGGCCGAAGGGCGAGGGGGCGGTGCCGGGAGCGGCGGAGAAGTTGCCGCGCTGGGGGAGAGAGCCGGCACGGAGGCGGGAGAGCAGGGTCGAGGCGCCTGACGAGCTGGCGGCGCCGGTTTCCTGGTGCTCAAGGCTGGGCGAGGGCGACTTGTTGAAGGGGCTCTGGGCCGGGGTGGCACGGGCAGACTTTGCGGATATTAGGCTGGGGACGCTGAGGAAGCCAGGAGGGCCGCCGAGTCCGCCGGGGGTGGTGAGGCGGGAGGGAAGAGTGCCGGCACGGCCACGTCGGGTTTGAGGCAGAGTGTCGGGAGTAGGGAGCTGGCCAAAGTCGGGGAAGCCGTCTGTGGGAGATTCGGGGATGTTTTCTCGGAGGGGTGTCGAGTTGCCGCTGGTAGGAGGACCGCCCCAGGGGTACAGGGGGGGCATGCTGGAGATGCCCTCCTGGGCCTGAATTTCGCGAGCTCTGTGGGAAGTTGAGTTAGCAGGTGATTAGGGTAAGGAAGATGAGGGCATGCAGCGCAGCCGCTGAAGTCAACGACGACGCCTCGCGAGTCGAGCGGGCGTCGGGGACGCTGACAGGAGCGGGCGTTGACGTGAGGCGGAGGCGTGAAGCGCCAGTTGGGCTTGGGGGGAGAGCAGCGTACCGTTTAGAAAAGAGGCGGCTCGAGCCGCCGCCCAATTCGTGAGAGGGAGAACCGGCGCCGGATCGCGAGTTGGCGGCCATGATGGAGGAGGTGCTGTGGCCGCCGGTCAGGCCAAAGTGAGGGCGGGCCGACGCGGAGGCGGACGAGGCGGCGTCGATGGGCGAATTGCCCGACTGCGGCGAGCCGGAGCGTCCCTGCGCGTGGGAGGCGCCGGGATGTGACGAGTAGCCCAGGCCCAGGTGGTCGGGTCTGGGAGCTGACATTATTGAATTACTGGCTTGGTCCGTGTATCAATTCTTGATCTTGTTTCATCCGACGAACGACCGGAGAAAGAGACTGGTCCCACGTCGTCGAGGGTGTCGAAAAGGACGCGAGGTGGGAACAATGAAAGGAAAGAGATTATTACTGTCGAACTGACGAACTGTCGAACCGTCGAGCCGTAATCGAAGAGCGGAGGGGAAGAAGCGTCGTCGTCGTCGTCGAGGGTTAAAAAAAAAAGAGAGACACTGGGCGAAAACGCTAAAGAAGCCTGGGAGGGTCCGTCTGGCGAAAAGTAAAGACAGCTTGAAAGCTTGCTTGACGATTGAGACTCGAGCTTTCTGCTTCTCTTTGTCTATCCTTGCTTGTTTCTTTTTTGTCTGGGAATATTTCTTCCCTCCTGTCTCCTGCTCGTGCGATTTTTCGTCGAACACCAGGGGGTGTGCGTGTGTGTGCGGAGGGGGGCGGCGCGGATCGAGGATAGGAGAGCTGGATGAAGAAATAGAATAAAGAGTCGAGGTTTAAAATGAAGAAGAAATGATACGTTTTAAAAGGTCGTAGCAGCGATATAATTTACAAGAGAAATGATGCTGCGGGAAAAAAAAAAGAAGGAAAAAAAAAAAAGAGGACGCCAGGATGGCGGGAGAGCGGTTGGAGGTGGGAGTGGGAGGGATGTGTGAAGATGGAGTAGGAGTAGGAGTAGGAGTAGTAAATGGGAGGAGGAGAAGAGGAGAGAGCGGAAGTGAAAGTGGAAGACGAGACGGGCTCACGAGTCGAGTGTGTCTGCATGTTGGTGGTAACTACATAGTTAGGGGGTTTACTGGTGTACTGGTGTACTGGTTTACTGGCTGTGGCTGTGGCTGTTGGGGGGGTTTACTGGAGGTGGACTGTGGAGGTGGACTGTGACTGGTGGCTGGCTGGCTGGCTGGCGCAACACGAGCCGGTACAGGTGGGTGACTAGCGGAAGTGGCAGCGGAAGTGCGTACAGAGTACCGAGTTACAGCAAGGACAGAGCAGGTCGGGAGAGGAGCAACATGGACCCGGTGTGGCTGGTGATGTGGCGCACCACTGACATGTTGTCCAGGGCCTGCTGCCTCATTGACCAGATCCCAATACATCAAAGAATTGACAAGTTGGAGCCTGTACAAGACAGGACAAGCAGGAAGAACACGAAATCCTTACTCTCCAACCACCAAGAATAGGAAGTAGAGCATGATGCGTCCCGGATGACGGCCGCACGCCAGTCCGCACGCCAGTCCGCACGCCAGTCCAGCCCGAGATGGGACGAGCCTACCTTACCTTGGCCAACTAGCGGGCGTTTAGTGGATAAGCTGCCCTCTGAACCTGCACCTTGTGCCTTGGGCTGGCTGTACGTAGTTACATACATGCTCCGTAGGTAGGCTGGCTGCTATCTTGGACCTACCAATACCGGTTATAGCGCCGCGCCGCGCCGCCCTGCAAGCAAGGTAACAGCGCGGCGGTCCCCCTTCCCCCCCACCAACCGGGAAAAGCCAGGTTTTAAGGGCGCGAATTTGGCTGGACGGGACTTTTTAGTAAGACTATTTTGCAAAAGTATCGGTAACTACGGAGTACGGAGTATGGATTGACAGCTGGGGACTGGGCTGGACTCGGTTGGGCGGCGACAACTGGGCTAGTTCCGGGGGGGAAGGGGGGTGGACGGCAGACACACACACACCGTTTATTGTAGTTATTGAACACATTAACACAAACAAACTCGTGCGGGGGGGAAAGAAAAGCAAGCAAAAAAATACGGGCTTTTTTTTGCCTCTTACAGATAGAGAGTTACTGGGCAGGTCGGCAGCTCTGTCTGAACCACAACTACGTCAGTGCCACTCTCCTTTACGTCCGTACTCTACTCTACTGGTACTCTATCCCGTAGTCTACAAACTAGTCAAGTTTTCGACAAGGTATTGTTAGAAACAGAAAAAGAAAGAGGTTGGTTCGGTCTGGTACTACGCATATCAATTACACTCATTAACCAACTCTGTACAAAAGATGAACAGCACTGTGATGCCCGCCCCGTCCATGTCGTACGCACACACAACTCCTCTGTACTTGTATTTGTCCTCCCCAAAAAGTTACACATGTACATGAAAAAAAAAAAAAAAATCCAATCCGAAGAAGAAAAGTTCAGAGCTGAAAAACGAAAGGCATCCAATACCGTGCCCCAAGCCCTTTTTTGCTTTTCGTCCTTCCTGCTCCTCCTCTCCCACCCACCCCCCCCCCCTCTCTCTGCCCCTGACCCTCCCTCTTTGCGAGCACTTGCACTCTAATACTCAACTTGTGTGTACTAACTACTCGGTACTCCAACTACCCTCACTACTTGTATGTATGGAGTAAAGCATTATAATGTACTCCGTATGCAACCCCCAATGTAGGGACGTGTCTTTCTTTCTTCTTGCTTCTCCCAAGGAGTGCGGACAGACATACCCCTGTTCTTGACGGCTATTGGTTTCTTCATTTTTTCGCTCCATCTGCACTTTTTCTTTTCAGAGAAGCAAAACACACACACATACGTAAACATACACACACACACACACACCAACATGATTCATCTGCAAAATCTTCCTTCCCTCTTTCCCTCCTTCCCTTCCACCCGCATCTCTCCCGTTGCTTCATTCCATTAGAAAGAAAACCGATCAACGCACACACACCCGAACCAACCCTTGCAGCAGCAGACTACGCAACCCGAAACCCGTTTTACCCATTGACTGAACCGAACTGCCTGGCCTTTCCTCCCCCACCTCCGCTCCCCTTTCCCATCTCCCCATCCTCCACACCTTTTGACCCTCCCCCGTTTGTTCATCCTTTACCCCTTTGCCTTTGCTTTTGCTTTTTGCGTTTTTGTTTTCCCCTTCTCATGGCCCCTCCTCCATTACCACTCCTGCCTTTTGTTACCACCACCCTCTGTATATCTGTATATCTGTATATCTGTATCTGTACAGTACGTACGTACAAGTCTTACACATTCGTTCTTAGTGTAGAACGTGCCCCTAGAGAGACAGTTATGTACTATATACACTCCCAAAATATCCAACCACAAGCATCATTGGTATCATACATATATCGGGCAGCTATGCATCCAGACACCCCAACTACAACGCATACACGCATATATACACACAATGCAGCAGCACTCACCATCAGTCGATCTCCCCGTCCATGCCTCCCAGGGGGTCATTTGTTTCCCCCCCCGGAGGCCAAGGCCAAGACGCGCGCCCCCGATTCCGCCAAGCCCTGCGCGCTCTTCCCTCCCCCAGTGGGAAACGACATTGTTTCCATCCATCTCATCATCTTTTAGTTGGTACCCGTGCATGCATTGCATTATCATGCAACGAAACAGACAGCATCAACTTTTTTTTTCTAACACAGAATGTAAAAAAAGAAGAAAGATATGTATAAAAAAAAAGATCCATTGTGTCGTATACATTCCATTCTACACCGTGCATCTTTACAGAAAAGGCACATATCCCACTCTACTCCGCGATACCTTCATCTCATCCCCATCCCACCTCCCCCTCCCCACCGCCACCGTTTCAACACGCGCCCTTCAATCCCATTATCCTCGTTCCCCCTCTCTTTCCTCGCACTCATTACATTCTACTCAATTCTCCGCAACATCACCCCGAAATCTCTCTCTTCCCCTCCAACGTCCACCACTACACACCCCTGCCACCACTCTGAAACACGAAACCCTTCCCCTCTCGTCCCCTTCCCGTTCCCATTCCATTTCCCAGCAAGACAAGAAGAAGAAAAGAAACGAAAAAAAAAAAGGGGCCCTTTTTCCGTTTCAAGACGACGCCGGTTCACCCAATTGATTCACTTACTTGACCCCATACCGCACGATCCAAGCACACACTCAAACACGCAACAATGCACACCATCTCGGACACTCACATCGCTCACAGCGCTCACATCGCTCACATCGCTCACATCACTCACATCACTCACATCACAGCTCACACCACAGTCCTTGTTCACGCATCGTGCTATTCAATCTACTTGAAATTCCGCAATCCCTCATTCAAAATTTAACCATTTAAAAGACGAAATTAAAAACTAACACGGCAAACAAAGCATACCGCTAGCAATTGAATATAAAATGATAAAATGCCTCCCATCATCCCTCTCCATCTGTCTTCTTTCCTCCACCAAAACCACAACTCAGTGGGATATCGTAACATGTTGTAAAGAAAAAAAAAAGTTAAAAGAAAGAAAAAGAGCTTCATTCATCCTAGAGTTGCCACGTGCTCAAAAATGCCAAGATGCTCGTCTTTTACACGCGCTCAGCCTTGACGTTACATGGCCAAAAAAAAACACAACTCGAAAAAAAAAAAGATATTGACCCTTGTCCCCAATCCTTCAAACGCCGTCTTTGTTTTTATCAGATGTAGGTTTTCGTCTTTGTGCTTGCTTGTTCTTCTTTGCATCCCCTTGAAAGCTGCCCCTTTTGGGCCATTGGTCCTAATGGCCAGTGGTCGTGGCCGGGTCTCATGACTCAATCGTCTGTGCTTATTTGGCGTGCTTTTTAAAGGCCAATAGATCGGCCAGGGTGCCGAGCGGGCATCCGTGCTTGAGAAAGTCGTGCGCCAGCAGCTCGTCTGCCGAAGCACGGCTCTTGACGTCGACGCACAGACAGACCGACAGGAAGGCTTTGAGCTCTTTGCTCAGCTTCTCCGGCTTCTTGAGGCGCGGCGTGCCGTTGGTGGCAATAAGGTAGAGGGCCTTGAGCGGCTCCTCGTTGAGGTACGGCGGCTCCGATTCGATCATCTCAATCGCCATAATACCGAGTGACCAAATATCCACCTTGGGTCCGTATTCTTTTTGCTTGACGACTTCGGGCGCCATCCAGTATGGCGTGCCCACCATGGTTGCGCGCTTCGACTTGGCGTCTGTGAGTTTGGCGCAGAAACCGAAATCGGCTGTTTTTGTTAGTGTGTGGGCGGATAAGACAACAACGAGGAAACATACTAATCTTGACATTGCCACGGGCGTCCAAGAGGACATTGTCACTCTTGATATCGCGGTGGATAATGTTTTGCTTGTGGAGGTGCTGAAGGCCACGGCAGGTCTATAACAGTTAGTCGGGGTTCTATTGGAGGAACGAAAAAAAGTCGTACCTCGTGACAAATGGTGGCAATCTGCTCCTCGGAAATGGACGGGTTGTTGTCAATGACATCAGTCAGCGCACCACCCTCCATGTACTCCATGACGACCCATAGCTCGGCATTGTTGTTGCGCAAAAAGGCGTCCAGAAAGTTGACAATGTTCTTGTGTCGGCTGTCCTTCATTACCATGATCTCGTTGACAATCAGCTCCTTTCGAGGCTGGTGGGCGAGATCCATCTGTTTGATGGCGACCTGGGCGCGGGGGCCCTGCTGGCGGAGGACGTCGCGGGCGATACCGACGGCAGTCTCCTTGATCTTGGCTACGTAGACGGAACCAGAGGCACCCTGGCCAATCTTCTTCTGCTTCGAGTACGACAAATTGGGGTCGTCCTTGGAGACGGCCTCCTTGAGCTTGGCCATGACCTCGTTCTCGGACATGGTGGACATGCGGACGTCCTGCTTCTTCTCGGCGGGCTTGTTGAGGGCGGCCTCGGCAGCCTTGACCGAGTCGTTGGCGGGAGCGGCCTGGGCGGGCTTGGGCGCGACGTTCAGAGGCTTGACCGGGGCAGGCAGGCGAGAGGTACCCTGGCCCTGACCCTGAGGAGGACGCTGCTGGCCGGGCTGGTTGCCGTTGGGGTAGCGGGGCGCCTGGCTGGAGGCGCCGTTGGGAGGTCGCTGGGCCTGGCCGTTGGCATCGCGGCCGGGGCCTTGCTGGGGGTTGACGGGAGGTCGAGAGGCGCCGCTGGAGGGAGGAGCGGGCGCAGGTCGCTGTGCGCGCAGCTGCTGGGGGTTCTGGGCGCCGCCCTTGGGAGCCGGGGGCGCGGCGCGTGTGGGGTTGAATCGGTCTTGCTGATCGCGCGAGGGGCTGGGGACGTAGCCGCCGCCGCCGACCTCCTGACGGGCGAGGGGCGTCTTGTGTTGGGGAATCGAGGCGTTGTACTCTTCGAGTTCGCGGCGCTCCTGCTCAAGCTGCTTCTGGCGCTTCTCCTCCTTGATGGCGTTCTCCATCTGCTGGCGCTGCTGCTGGGCGGCCTGCTGCTGCTGCTGGGCGGCCTGCTGCTGAGCCTGCTTCTGAGCCTGCTGGGCCTGCTGGGCCTGCTGCTGCTGGTCGGGCTGGCCGGGCTGGCGGGGGCCGTTGATGCTAGACTGTGAGGATGCCACGCTGTACGCAGAGCCCGAGGGCGTCGGGGGCGCGGGGCGCGGAGGGGCTATGCCGGCGCCGGCATAGCCGAGCTGCTTCTGGCCCTGGGAGCCGGCCGGGGGCGTGGGCGTGAGGGAGGGATACTGGTTGGGGTTCTCGGCGCGCTTGGCCAGGTCAGTGTAGAAGTCGAGGACTTCGAAAACGGCCTGGGGGTTGCGGTAGTAGTCTTCTTTGGTAATGGCAGAGGAGTTGAGGAGCTTGGACCACTCGGGGGGCAGGCCGATGAACTGGCCGGTCTGGGAGTCGAAGCCGACGTGTATGGCGTGGGCGAAGTTTGTGGGATTGCTGACGCCGCCCATGTTGGGGGAGGCGCCGTAGATGAGGTCGATCCACTCGTAGAGCTCGTCGTCGGACTTGACCTTGATCTGGATGGTCCTTGTCTGGCCGTCGTCGTCGCCGGGGCTGTTGGAGGCGCAGTCGAGGCGGCGCTTGACCTCAAAGATGATGCCGGTGGTCTCGACGCGGCCGACGTTGAGGACATCCTTGAGGTAGATTGTGTAGGAGACCTTGCCGCCTTCGGTCTTGTGGAAATCGAGGGATTCTTTGCGGAGGATGAGGAACTTTTGCTTCCAGGGCTGGAGGAAGTTTTTGTTCTCCTTGACGGTGGCCCAACCTTCCTTTTTGACGGCTACACCGCCCATACCGTCGGCATTGTTAGTCTGTTGGCGGGCAATGGGCAGGGAGATGGTGGAGCCCGAGTATGTTGACGTAGCAGTACCAGGAAGGGGCGAGATGGCCATGTTTGCCATGCTGCCGGGCAGATTCTGAGTGTTTGGCATGAGGTTGAGCCTGGGTCTATCGGTCGGGGGACGGGGCGCGGGGCCGGGGTTCATGAACTGGCCCGACGAGTAGACGGAGCTGCTGGGCGCGGAGGAAGAGGGTCAGCGAGGAACATGAGGAGGAGGGTATGGCGGCGACGAGCATGTGCGATGCATGTGCGATGCATGTGGGAGAGTGTGAGAGCGAGGTGCGCGGGGCCGGCGAGAGGTGAGCAGGCAAAACGATCAAGGTTTGGGCGGCGACAAGCAGGAGGAGCAGCTGGAACGGGGGCGAGGTTAAACGAGGGGAGGGGAAGGGGATGAGGAAAAGAGGCCAGGTTTGGATGCAGTCGAGTGTAAAGGCGTACCTGTTTTGCGACATTTTGAATTAAATTTAGAATTAAGAGCTCGCAACATGTATTGGATACGGCACGGGCGGCGAGTACAGAAGATGCTGCAGAGGAGGCGAGTCAAGGCGTCGTCGAGGCGCCGTCGAGGCGTCGTCGAGGGGTCGAGGCGAGACGTGCCTTGGGCGGGAGGGGACGCGGAGAGACGACGAGGGAGCAGGAGGGCGTGACGCACGAGGCCAACGGGATTCGAATTCAAGGGGCCCAAGGTCAAGTCGAGGTCGAGGTCGAGTGTCGAGTTTGTTGGCGTTTGGCGCCGGGGACATTGGCACCGAACAAGACGGCGCTGAGCGAGGAATGCAGAACCGCGCAGCAACGACGAGCCCAAAAGAAAGAAGACGACGGGAAAAGGAACAAAAAAAAAGAGAAAGACAAAAGTTGCCCAAAATGCTGCTCAAATGAACCGGCCAAAAAAAAGAAGAACAAGACGAATTGCAAAGGGCCGGCAAGTTAGGAGCGTAGTCGGAGTGGACACATGTGGTGTAGAGGTAAAAGGGTAGTTGGAGAAGAGGTTAAAAGAGGAGGTAGGCAATAGAGGCGGTCTGTCCCTGTGCCTGGTGTGTCTGGTGGTGTCTGGTGGTGCCTGGTGGTGGTGCTTTGCGAACTGTGGCGGAAATGAGGGAGCGAACCCAAGGTACTCCGTAGATGAAGAGAGAGAGAGAGAGGAGGAGTGAGAGTGAGTGAGTGAGTGAGTGAGGCGCCTGGCAAAGACCGAGGGGGGGAGGGGGTCCGGGCAGTGCGCAAGGTAGCGGCGGAAAGCTTCGCGGGCTAGGACGAGATTGTACCTTGCAGGGCGGCGGGATGTGAATTGCGACGAGCGGCGTAAGGTGGGCAAAAAGAAGAGCAATCTTTGATGGAAGAAGTTCAAGAGATTCGAGATGGCGTTATTGCGTGGATAGGTGAGTGAGTATGGTTGGTGTTTGTAAAAAGCAGCCCAGAAAGCTTGCAGTGTCTCTTGCAGTGAGTGAGTGAGTGGAAAAGAGATGCGAGGCAAAGGAAGGGGACGAGAGATGGCAGCAGCCAGTGAGCGGCTAGCCAGTGGGCTACTGGGCTGTGAGAGAGCTGGGCTGATGCGGCGGGCAGGCAGAGGACCACAGTGGGTGCGAGCAAGGGGTGATGGGGGTTATGGGGGTGATGGGTTGACGGGAGGAGGAGGAGGAGGAGGGGGGGGAGGAGATGGATGGGTGATTGGGGGGGGGGGGGGGGGGGGTCCAGGTTCAGCTACAGGGGAGAGAAGAGGGGGGGGGAAAGTACCAAGCCACAGGAGTTGATAGAGTGACAAGGGATGATGATGATACACACGAGTACTTGTCTATTCCGACACTTTTACCCAGGCGATCAAGTATCAGTACTTTCGACTAGTTATAACAGCAAATTTGATACATTGTACTCCGTAGCTACCCTCATTGTTGGACTTTGCTGGCATGGATATCCCTTTGACTGTGCGAAGGCTCTGGTCCGTGCGTTTTACATAAGTACTGACCAATGACGGAGAGGTAGAACTAAAGGTACTTATTTTTAGCGGGCTAATATACTATAATAGAAGTACCAACAGTTTCCATATTAACAAATAGGTACATCACATATACTACATCCATAATACGTCCTTTTCGCCGTCTTCGTATTAAAATCACATTCTTACAACGGTTATACCTTCTTTTTACTCTATAACCAAGGCTCACTAACTTTAAAACCTTAACAAGCCACATACTTCAAATATTTATTTTAATCGATATATTTATATTATAAAATAGGCATAGAATTATTACCAACTTAAAACCTTTAACGGTTAGTTTTATCACGGTTATAAGTAATAAAAATATCCTTTATAAGTCGGTCTTATTAGCCAATCTATATATAAATTTAACCTTAGTTAGGTTTAAAAAATTATTATAATAAATAACTATTAACGAGAGCAACTTTAAGAAAGAATTTCTATACTAATACCCATTAACTTCCCTTATAAATACAATGGTTAAAGCTTTTAAAAGCTCACAATTAATCACCAATATTTATAACCTTTATTTTATTATTATAATCAACTATAATAAATAATATTACCATTAATTTAATAGGCTTTATATTAAATATAAGCCTAATAGATTATACTCTTCTAATTATAAATATCGATTGGCGCCAAAGATATTAAATAAATTAAATCTTAATATATATAATTAAAAATATAAAAATAAGAATATTATCTTTCTAAGTGAGTTAATTAACCTATATTATTAATTAATACTTTTATAAATATTTTAAATAAGAATTTATTAAAGAATTCTCTAATTAGACTATTAGGTATTAGAATTAATCAAATTTTATTATATTTTTATAGGTTAATATTATATATATTATCCTACTTAACGGTAATAAAGGCCTTTAAAATGCCACAATTAATACGACAAGTGCTGGTTATATTAATACCTTGTTAATAGAGAGCTTTAAAGAATAGTGGTAATAAGAAAAGATTATTTATAAAAATATAATATATTATTAATGGTAATATATTTATTAAGGTTATAATAATAAATTATATTAGTATTAAATGAGGTTCGAGATTATTATTATTATTATATTTTTATTTTTTAATAATTAAAAGTATTTTATTACCAAATATATTATATAAATTACCAAAAATATATTAAAACCAGTATAGAAAGTAACCTTTATATATAATTATTTATATTTTAAAGCTAATTAATATAAGTTTTATTAATATTATTATTTTTTACCTTGACCGGTTAATAAAGGCGATTATATATTTATTAATAATTAATTTTAAGCTTGATTAAAGAAGGGAATAAATAATTTATTAAATAATCGAAAATTATATATTAATTTAATAAAAAGATATTAATATATTTATTCAAAGGTTTATTTCGCGATTATAGAGGGTAAGATGGCGATAAAGGAGGAAAAAATAATTATATATTATATATTTAATAAAATTATATATAAAATATAATATAGAAATAATTTAATAATTAGAAATTCTAAATTTTTTATAAATTCTTATATAAATAATAATATTAAAAAAAAGATAAATTTTAAAAAATATTATTAGAAACCAAATATATTAACGAGTATATAGAGGTGTATACTCACCGCCTTCAGAGGTAATAAAAGGTATAAGATTAATACACTTATTTATATATTTAACTTAAGAATTAATTAGTAATTTAGGTATAAATTTTTTAAATAATAATAAAAGATTTAAAAAAAGGTTTATAATATAAAGAGGGGTAAGTTTAAAAGAAAATAATAGAAAATTAGATTGAGGCATATCACCACCCTCTATTAACACTAATAGTGCCTCGGTAGGCGGCTTAATTTTAATAGCCTTAATAATACTCGAGATTTATAGTGTTACATCGAAAATTTCCTTAAGAGGTATATTATTGTTGATATTTTTACTTATAACTTTAAACGTAAAAAAATACGATATAATTAATGAGGAGTTTATTATTTTGTTAGGTCGCGTTACTATCGAAGTATAGGCGCGTACCCATGCTAAAAATTAGCGTGGTGCGCGGAACGTACGGATTAGAGCCTTCGTATAGTCAAAGGGATACGCATAGGCGTTTACTTGGGCTCAGCAAGGCCAGCCACTCATTCCGTCTAATCAGCAAGCAATCAATCTTTTTTATCAAAGGGCCCCCTTCTCTTCTTCGCTACCCTTTCAAACCTCGTTCTGCATCTGGGGCCCGCCGCGTCCAAAACTCCTCTGCATCTCTTTACCTCGCTTAGGCTTTTATACATGGCCAAGGTACTAGCCAAGAATACCCCAGACAGCACTGCAAAAAGCGCAAAACGTTTACTTTTTTGATAATCAGCACTTTTCTGTGAACAGTTGCAATTTGCTACCTATGGCAGAGTCAAGCAAAATACAAAATATCCAAAAAAAATAAAAAAAAATAAAATCAAAATGTCCCGTTTCATTCCGCCCCTCCTTGAACATCGCCCAGCGCCAACAACGGGCGGTGGTGGGTGGGGGGGAAGAAGGCGGCAAGGCGCCCGTTCCGTTCCATGCCATTGCTCCAAGTTAGTACCAACGTGAACAAGTTGGACAAAAAAAAAAACGGTGAATAATGGCCAAATAACTTGCTTCTTCTTCTTTTTTTTACCCCTCTTCTCATTAGCATGTAACAAAAGGGACTGAGCTGTTGGGAAAAAAGTACATTCGGGCAACAAAAAACTAACTCGCCCAAGTCAAATTCGCCTCCCTCCGCCCTCCCGTGCTCCAGAAAATTGCAACTAACCCAGCAGCAGCCAAAGGGCACATATTAGTTACACATCACACGGCTACCCAACGCGCCTGCAACAAAAGACCCCGAAATTGTCTTACTTATCTTCAGCAAAAACGTTCGCCTGCTTGCACAACGAGCCACGCACGCACCCTCATCCATCTATAAAAAAAAAAAAAGAAAAGAAAAGAAAAAAAGAACGCGAAAATCATACAAACAAAACGTTGCACTAAAAAATTTAATCAAAAAATAAATAAAACAACTAAAACTAAGCCATAATATAAAAATGCCCATCATCCAATCAATGTTAGACAACAACATATGTATCCTGCCATCCCAGCCTCGTCAACCCCCCTCCCTCCTTTCTCCCCTTCCATGTCGCTCCCCCCCCCGCTCCCCACGCCCCATGTCCGTGCTTAATTAGTTAGCGGAAAAAAAGACGAGAGCAGAGCAGGGCAAAACAGGGCAAACGGGTGATAACCTTGCATTCGGCAAAAAGGCAGACAGACATGGCACAGCACTTCTTCAGCAGCTGAAACAAACAACGCTGGACCCCTCAGCTTCACAATTTCACTGCCTCTTCCTCTTCCTCCTCCTCCTCCTGCTCACCTCACACAAGTTTTCCCCCCTCTCCTGTTTCCAGAATGACGTATCGTCAAACACAACTATTGTTACGAAAATCCATCAATCTACATACTTTTCTTAAAGAAAAAAAAAGGAAGGGAAAAATAAAATAAAATAAAATAAACCACGACACAGAGGACCAGACTACACTACCTTTGCCGTTTCACCCACGACAAATCCCGGTTTCGCATCCTGCTCTGCTACGAAACCCGCGTCGCCGCCGACGAAACGAACCGTCTCTCTTGCCCTCTCCCGGCGGCCTCGTATTTAACAGTCTCGCTCCAATTCCCACCCGAGCGAGTCATCGTCTACAGATCAGCTCCTCACCACGTACGACCTCCCCCCTAACGTGATACAACATGACACGCATCAACACATTTTATACACCATGTCCACGCAGCATCTACACTTATATCCTCATGGCGACTGGCGACTCCGGATGATGCATTGCATTTTCACGCGTGATTTACCTAGCAGCTGTACATCATTCATTCATGTATTGAGGGCATTCTTGCCAATTTTTTTCCTCTACCCACTCAATTCCCTCATACCCCAATCTATCGCTGAGCAACCTCAACCTCTTGGCCCTCAAACTTGGGCAGCTCCGACTCAATCTTGGCCCAGTCCTTGCTGCCGTCGACAAGGCTCTTGATGGCGTCCAGGATCTTGCCCTCGTCGGCGCGCACCTGCGTCGTCGAGTCACGGTCGCGGAGAGTAATAGTCTGGTCCTGCAGCGTCTGGAAGTCCACAGTGATGCCCAGCGGCGTGCCGAGCTCGTCGTTGCGGCTGTAACGCTTACCAATCGACGCCGACGAGTCGTCCACGCGGCTCGAGATACCCATAGCACGGAGCTTCTGCGACAGCTTGCGCACCTCGGGCTTGAACTGCGCGTTGGACGAGAGGGGGACCAGAAGAACCTTGGTGGGCGCCACAGGAGGGGGGAAAGAGAGGACCTAAAAAGTTAGCATGTGTAATAAAATTAACGAAAGCGTGTAAAGGGGAAAAAAAAAAAGAACAAAGAAAAAGGAAGCAAAGGAAAGTAGGGCCGACTTACACCACGAGCCTCGTCACCACCGTCGGTGCCGCGGGTCCAGAAGTTGTGCTCAATCAGCGAGTACAGGATACGGCCGATACCGAAAGACGGCTCGATAACGTTGGGAGTAAACTCGCGCGTGTTCTCGGTGCGCTTGCGGAACTCAATCTTGATCGAGTCGGTGCCGAGCTCCGCCTTGCCGTCGCCGACACCGGGCACGTCCAGCGAGATCTTGCCGCCGTCGGCCAGCGTCTTGCCAAAAGCCGCGCGCTGCTCCTGCGTCGTCGCCAGAAGAGCCGTCTCGACTGTCTTGGCGTCCTTCTTGAACAGAGGACCAAACTTCTTCTTGTCAATGTCAACCTCCCACTCCTCGATGACGCGGGGCTGCTCCAGGCGTTCGCGCACCAGCAGAGGAGCGCCGGTCTTCTTGGCGTGCACCGTCAGGTCGTAGGCGCTGCGGTCAGCGCAGCCAACGCACTCGACCCAGCCGGTCGACGTGTACAGCTCAGCGTCCCAGCAGTCGCAGGCGTAGTGGGCCATCTCGTTGGCCATGTGCTGGCGGAAGCGCATCTTGCTCATGTCCACACCAATCTTCTGGAGGAACAGGTGGATGCGGGCCAGGAAGTAACCCAGGGTCTCGTTGTCGACGACACCGTCCTTGACGGCCTGGCCGATGGTCATCTTCTTGGTCGTCGTCTTGCCGGACAGCTGCGTCTCCTTGTCGAGGAGGACAAGCTCAATGTTCTCGACCTCGGAGAAGCGGCCGTGCTTCTTGCCGCCCTCGGGATCGACGTAGTGCTCAATCTCGGCCATGAGGAACTCGCGCACGCGGAGAAGACCAGCGCGGGGCGAGATCTCGTTTCGGTACGACTTGCCGATCGAGGCAGAGGCAAAGGGCATCTGGGACTGGTTGAACTCGAGCAGCTTGGCAAAGTTGAGGAACTGGCCCTGGGCCGTCTCGGGGCGCAGGTAACCGGGGAGGTTGCTGCTGGGGCCGATGGAGGTCTGGAACATGAGGTTGAAAGAAACGGGCTCCGAGGGCAGCATGCCGGTGGCGGGGTTCTTGAGATCGTACTTTTTGATCAGCTCGCCGAGCTCGGGGCCGCCGTAGTTGTCAATCTTGGCCAGGACCTCCTCGTACTCTTTCACGACGGCGTCATCGAGCTTGACGGCCTCAGTCTTGGTCTTCTTCTTCTTCTTCTTGGGGTCGTCCTTTTCCTCAAATTTTTCACCACGAGCCTCCTTGTCGCCCTTGAGGCGGGCCTCGAGGACGGACTCGACAAAGTGGTCGGCGCGCATAATCTCGCCGTTCTTGGGGTCCTTGCACATCCAGTCGGCAAACTTGTCGACGTGGCCGGACGTCTTGAGAATGTCGTGCGGGGTGAGGGCGGTGCAGTCGACCTCGAGCATGTCCTCCTCGAGGACAAAGTGTTTGCGCCAGATGTCGACAATGTTGGCCTGGAGGGCGCAGCCGGGCGGGCCGTAGTCGTAGAGACCGCCGACGCCGCCGTAGATCTCAAACGAGGGCGTGTAGAACATGCGGCGGCGCAGCATGGACTCGAGGACGGGCTTGTCGAGGGGCTGGCCCTTGAGGGTCGTTGCTTGCGACGTCATGGCGGCGCGGGATCTCTGCTGGTTCTTCTTCGGCTGGTAGGGCTGGAAGGCGCGGCGTGCTGGAAAGGTGGAAAGGCACCGCTGCGGTTGTCGCGAGGGGTTCGGTGGCGGTTGTGCGGGTGCAGAGACTGCGGCTCGTTGTCGATGATGGTTGCGGCAGGTCAAGGCGGGGTGGTTTCTGTGGCGGGATATCGACAAGCTATTGCTGCAAGCGCTGGATCTGAGTGGAGCTGGTGAAAAAGACGTGAAACGGATGGAATTCATTCACAAGTCTCTGCGTGACCTCTTGATTAAAAAAACAGAGAGGAAAGCAGACAATTGGAAAGCTTTGGAAGCGGCGTGAGTCACGGAGAAAAAGGTCGAATGCCGTTGACCGGAGCTATTCCAAAGGGTCGAGGGAGGAGGGGTCGTGTGCGGTTGGTTGGGTGACTCAAGCTTAGTACGCGCACTGCAAAAAGTCTGGCCCTGTAGCTCTGAGCAACGGCTGTGTGCGAGAGCGCTGTAATTAATTTCTGTCAGTGGCCTTCTTTAGTGGCAAGTACCCTAACAGAGATGGCAGCTTGGCCTTCTCCACAGTGGCAGTATCGGTTTGGGTCAGGAGTGTGCTGGTGCGATGGAAGCTCTGGCTGTCCGTGTCTCTGGCTGGCTGGCGGGTCGCAGAACGGTTTTGGAACGAGTGGGAACGAAATGGATTGCGCTTGGCTATGCTAGGAGAGATAGAGAGCGGGAGAGAGGGTGGACTGATGGGTGAACAAGATGTACTGTACAAAGAAGCTGTATTGGTGCAGGCGGGCGCGCGTTGTGTCGTGCAGTAGTTGGGAAAGGGGGCCGCTGCATCTCAGAGCGCCACCGGGTCCAGCGACCAATTGGCCAGCTCAGGTACACACATTGAGGCCCTGAGGCAGAGGTACAGAGTACAGAGGGAGCGACATACAGAAAAGTTCGTACCTGCTAGTTAGCAGCCCCTCCAACCTCTCCCACACAAGGAAGACACCCCACTGGCTGGCTACCCCTTCGACCCCACAATAACTTTTCTGCCAGGGCGGCGAGACAACATTTTTTTTCTGCCGTCGATTTACAGATGCAGAGAGTATCACTGCAAATCCACCACACAGCCGTCAAATACACAGCTTGTCAAGATGCGCCCTCTCACCGAACAAGAAACAAAGACCCTCTTCGAGAAGCTGGCCAACTACACCGGCAGCTCTCTCAAGAACCTTATCGCGCCGCTCGACGACTCCCCCAACGCCGACCGCTACGTCTTTCGCCTGTCCGGCAACCGAGTCTTCTATGTGCTCCTCTCGACGGCCAACCTGGCCACGTCCATGGCCCGCGATAACCTTCTCTCGCTAGGAATCTGCCTGGGTACGGAGATCAAACCCCCCCACCGTTCCCTTCCTTTGCCCGTTCCCACTGACCCGCGACGCAGGCAAATTCACAAAGACTGGCAAGTTCCGCCTGCACATCACGGCCCTCCCCATCCTCGCCGAGCACGCCCGCTGGAAAGTCTGGATCAAGAGCAACGGCGAGATGCCCTTCCTCTACGGCGGCAACGTCGTCAAGGCCCACATCGGCCGCTGGTCAGACGACTGCCCGGAGCACCAGGGCGTCGTCGTCTACAACATGAACGACACACCCCTCGGCTTCGGCGTCACCGCCCGCAGCAGCGCCGAGGCCCGCAGGCTCGACCCGACCGGCATCGTCGTCTTCCGCCAGGCCGACTGCGGCGAGTTCCTCCGCGACGAGGACAACCTCTTTGCCACTGGTTAAAGACAACAGCCAACAACCAATAGAGAGGGCCGCAAGGGGCGTCACGTCACGTCACGTAACGCGACACGAGCATTATACACTGGAGGGAATATCTTGCCTGGGACGGAAGCGCGCAGCGAGACATTTTTGCGATTTATACCAGTACAAATGGGTTCCGGCGTTGAGGGTACCAAAATTCAGCTACATGGACATGATTTGTGGACATTTGTTTTCAAAAGATACTTCATATGCAGGCGTTTGATAGGGTCAACTATTTGATAATTCTATCCAAGCTGAGATTACAAAGAAACGTGATTTTGTTGCAAGGGCCAGGGCCACATGGCGTGCCGTGGGTTATCTAGCCGATGCCAAGTGCCAGCGAACCTACACTTACACAAGGGTGCATGCACCAGACGTTATTGACCCAGACACGATTCAGGGTAGAACGTTCATTGCATCAAAGTTAAACCATTCAGCATGGAGGACAATTTCCAATTCCAAGTAAAGCAAATATCTCAGACAAAATCAAGTCATCAGTAAGAATAGAAAGTCATCAGGAAAAACAGAAATGTAATCATGTTCATTCTTTAAACCCATCCCAGCTATGTATATCAATATCATTTATAAAAAGAAATCCAAACTCCATTATAAAATGTATGCATATATGTCAATCAAGGCGGAATATATGGCAGCGCCTTACTGCATGTCCATGCTGGGCGATACAGGTCGGCTATTATTGCGGATGAACGCAATGTGCGAACGATGCGCGACGTACTCGCTGTCAGCGTAGCCGAGCAACTCGCCAATTTCGACGCTCTGGTGGCCCATGATTCTGAAAATCTCGGTCGAGGCATAGTTGACCAGGGCGCGACCTATCTCCTCGGGCTCACCATCCCACATCTTGCCGTCGGGGCCGGGGGTCTTGCGGCGGTTGACAGCGACGATGCGGACGGGCTCGTGCGATGCAAAGTTGCCTTCGACATCGACGACACCAACGGGCAAAAGACCGGCTTTGCCCAGGAGCGCCTTGTGGGCACCGGCGTCAATGTAGACGGTGCCGTGAGGGTTGGGGGTGTGTAGGAGCCAGAAGTGGCGGTCGCGAATAGGATCGCTGGAGGGGAGGAAGCGAGTGTGAAGAGGCGGGCCATCCATGTCATTGTTGGAGGGAGCCATGAGGTTCAGGGAGGTGCTGCGGGACAGTACGAATTCGCCATGTTCCGGGTCCTCTACTACCGAGGCCCTGGGCGAGCTGTACAGGTAGCTGACGATGCCGAGAATATTGCCCGGGTTGGACGACCTGGTGATGATGGTCGTCACCCCGGCAGATGTTCCGAGCTTGGCGGCAATGATCTTGGTCATCATACCGCCGGTGCCGAGAGAGGAGCCGGCACTTGAAACTATAATGACGTTAATACGGATTGCGTGATTTATGCCGGGGCCCATGGGTGGAATGCATACCATCAGCCTCGAGGGCACCGATGTCATCGACAACGTCAATTGGTCGCGCATCGGGATTGGTGCGAGGGTTCTTGTCGTAGAGACAGTCGACATCGGTCATGAGGAAGAGCATGTCTGCGTGGATCATGGCGGCGGTGATGGCGGAGAGGGTATCATTATCACCGAACTTGATTTCCGAGACAGCAAGGGTATCGTTTTCGTTGACAATGGGAATGACACCAATGTCGAGCAACTCATTAAATGTATTTTGAGCGTTGATGTAACGAGTGCGCTGCAACATAGATTGGTGCCGATTAGCGCGGATCTAGGCTGGCGTAGGGTGGGAGGATCGAGTTTTGCTTACGTCTGCGATATCATTTCTGGTAAGAAGGATCTGAGCAATCGGCTGGTCCAAGTGGCTGAACAGGCTATCCCAAAGGGAAATAAGACGGCACTGTCCAATGGCAGCCAAGGCCTGTCAGGGGCGGAAGGAGGAAAAAGTTAGCTATCTGGAAGCGGGATTTTCGGAAACGGTCCTTGACGGCATCGAGATGCGGGACAAAGGCGTACCTGAAGCTGAGCAAGATGCTTGGGACGGCGCTCGACGTCCATGCGTCTCAAGCCAACGCCAATGGCGCCGGAAGAGACGATGACGACTCTGTGGCCATCCTTGCGAAGCTTGACAGCAGTGTCGACAATCAAGGTGAGGATAGGCAGAAGGGGCTCATGCGTCTTTTCATCGACAATGGAGCTTGTGCCTGTAGTTGGCGTGTAAGTAAGAGATACGTAGAGATACGGAAACCCGCAGATAAGGGGGACAAGACGTACCAAGTTTGATAACGACAGTGAGAGGCTGAGCTCTGCGGATGCAAGAGGCTTTGGCAGTCATGATGGTCAGCCGGGGGGTGTTTTATCAATCAAATGATGATGAAGCGTGTAATATGAAAAGACGAGGACAAGAAGAGACAAATGGCCATTACTCTAGCTGGCTTGATACGAATCTGCTTCTCTGCGTGGCAATGAAAAATGACTCTTCAAGAATTGCCGGACAACACGAGCCCGGCGGCCCCTTGATATTTAAAGGGACTGCGCCGGGAGCGAAGCCTGCAAAACTCTGTCGAGTCAACCAGACAACGCAAAAAAGGTACATGAGTACATACCTGGGAGGCTTGTATCTGGCAACATTTTCACAAGCCCGTTGGGAAGATCGATGACACAATCCCTGCAGTGCTACGTACGAGGCTCTTTTGTCGTTGGAAGAGGACGGGGCGGCTCTGCCACACGAGGTCGCAGCAGGAGACTAGGTTGAGGCTGGTGTCAGGCCGGTTCAAGCCAGTCAGACAAGGGCCAGTCGGAGGAAAGGATAGTGCACCAAGTACGTCTGCCCAGGCCCCAATTCGGGTTCCACCGGAGACTGTCCGTCAATCAGGGCGCGCCTTTAATGGAGACGGGGCTGCGAGTGTTGGGCGCGGCCTGGCGGTTAGTGCAGAGTTATTTTATCCCCTCCCTCTCTGTCAGTATGGGAATGGCAGCCCAAAAGTTATGTGAGGAGTCAGTGGTGGGTGGTGAGTGGTGAGCGGCATGCACGCGAGTTCGGGAGATCCATGCTCGCAGGCAGAGGGCGCTAGTCAGGATTGGACGTGCAGAAAGCGGGCGGTGAGAGTGGGTTTTTTCGTTCTGCCTGTTTGCGGGCCGTGCAGAGGTGATTGGACGGAGGGGCGTTCGGATTGGTTGTTAAATGTGGCTCATGTGAGTGGGTCACGCATTTCATGTAAGCGAATGGTACGTATCTTTTTTGACGTGCAAGTACCTTGCGGAAATTCTGTACTTGCTGCCGGGGAGTGTCCTGCGTCTGCGCGGCCGCTACGTCATGTATCTCTGCCCGCTGAAATACCTCCAACAGCACTGGCTTGCATCCAAGCCCCGTGTGGCACAGGCATGACAGGGTACCGTGCTTAGTGGCCCCGGATGCCCCAAAAGGGATCAATAATGAGCCGCACTTCAGCCAGCGGGATCCGCCACACCGCCCTGCAGCCTCAGCACCCCTTAGGCGGTGGTCCCGTCCAATGGCGGCCGGGTGGCAGAATTCGCGTTGCTTCGAAAAAAAGGTACATGACGACCTTGTACCCTTTGTACTGTCGAGCTTCCTGCCACCTAAACCCGCATATTCCCCAGAATCGACGAGTTGCCGTTCAGTCCCTGCCACCGGTGACGTGCTTCTGCATGGATTCAAACTTTTCATTCGGTGCTTCTCGTTTTGATTAATTATTTTAGTGCTATTGCGGCCGCAATTTGCTTTCGTTAGCTGCAGCCTGGCGTGCAAGCCCGTGTTTCGTTCGGACCGGCCGTTGCGAAAGCAGACACCACAGCAACTCTCCATCCATCTCTAGGCTCTGTGCCCCTTTTCCCAAACTCTCAGGCCGCGTCCGTCTCCCGAGTTGAACCCGAGTCAACAATGGCGCCTCCCAATGTCGATCCTGGCAGCCTGGGAGCTAGCACCACCGACCAGCAGCCGCAGACGCAGGCCAAGAGCCCCTCCTCCTCACATCCAAAGGAGGTTCACAACGATCCCGCCCGCACCGGCTTCGACCCCCAGACCAAATGGTGGATGAACTATTTCCGCATCCTCTCGGGCCAGATGACCCCAGAGGGCATGTTCCACTACCGTGAATGGCGCTACAAGGTCCACGAGGAGCGTGACTGCAAGCGCTGCGAGGACTACCGCGACTGGCTCTTCAGCTACTCGCCCGTCGTCCGCTTCCTCCGGGGCAAGATCGGCGACCTCAACGGCGACCTCAACGCCAGCAACGTCGTCTGCCGCCGTTGCCCTGCCCGCCTCGAGGACGACGGCCAGGTCCACCGCCAGTCCGGTGGCTTCAGCCCCGGCCACGGCATCCTGCTCTGCGCCAACGAGATTCGCGACCGCAAGCATCTCGAGGACACCCTCGCCCACGAGATGGTGCACGCCTGGGATCACCTGCGCTGGAAAGTCGACTGGATGGGCGACAAGGACCTAAAGCACGCAGCCTGCACCGAGGTATGTGATACGGTATTCGTCTATATCCCAACCCACATTCACTACACAGCCCATATGCACTAGTCTACACACTTCGACTCGCATGTCCATCAAACCTCTTGACACAAGCGAGTCCTTTCCCCATTCGTCACGCCATTAAGACCGCGCATTGTTGCCTCCTTGCCAACTGCCACCCTCAATCACCTGCCCCTCTCCCGTGCATCCCCCAATCCTCCCGACGGTGTAACCCCCAAGTCCAGCCATTACAGTGCGTTCATTCTCTGACCCTGCTCGCAGATTCGTGCATCCATGCTCAGCGGTGAATGTCGTTGGACGCGTGAGGCCTTTACTCGCGGCAACTGGACTCTGACGCAGCAGTTCCAAAACTGCGTCCGCAAGCGAGCCATCCAGTCCGTCATGGCCCGTCCCCGATGCAAGGACGACGTCCAGGCCACGCAAGTCGTCAACCAGGTATGGGACTCGTGCTTCTCCGACACGAGGCCCTTCGACGAAGTATACCGATAGACCCGAAAAGCAAGCCACCAAAAAACTCCCACAGACGCAAACAAAGCAAACAGTCGCCCTGCGCCGCACAGCCTTCTCCCCTTCTCCGCACGCCATCATCACCCCTCTACAACCCCTCATCTCCCACCCTCTACGAGTTACAGCCCCGCGTAGGGTAATTACTCTGCATGCAAAGCCTGGCCAGCTTACTGTGTACCATTATTACATGTCGGTTTCGAGGCTTGGCGGATGGGCAGGCTTGCATATCTGACTTGGCCCGTTGGCCCGAACGCAGCCAGCCTCGTTTCTCAGTCACATCTGTTCATCATATTATTGAATTGTAAATTAAAACGCTCAATACGACGTTGACGATACCCCCTTTTCCTGCATAGAATAATACAAAATACAACCTGATGAGCAAATCAAGCGCCATGTCTCAGAGCGACGACCACCATTAAGTCTAAAGATGAATATATTCCGTATACAAGGCTGGGTAGTAACGACATGCAATATATCTCAATGTAACCAAACACAAAAACAAGCAAATGACTGCAAAGAAACAATGTAAAAAAAAGAACCCGAATGACTCCTTCACATGCTGCCTGATTGCGAACCCCATTGATTCCCGGTGCCGTAAACCTATTAGAAACGCCTCGCAAGGCGTTCTTCTTTGTTAATTTGTTAATTTTTTTTTTTCATTCTTCTCCCATTGCAATTTCGAAGCACACCCTCGCAATTGGAAATAAAAGCCGCATTTTGCTTGTTGGCGCCGGCGCTAGCAGTTGCTCAACTTGTGCAAAATGCACCCTACGTCATACGTGGTGCTGGCGCGCCGGAGCGTCTTTTTCTTTCAGCTCCGGCCTTCCTTCGCTCGCTCACTTATACGACCTTTCCCTGTTGGTAACCCGCTCGCCCTTGACGCAATGTTTCACTATCCAAGGGTGCAACGGGATCTGGTCTAGAGGGATACGCTTCTCGGGGTCGAGAACGAGGAGCTGCATGAAAATCGTCGATTAGCACTCACGTCTCTTGTTATTCTGGGGAAGTGGTCGCTTGGGTGCCAGTTTTTCCTCTTTTCGATCTGCAAACATGCTCCACGTCCCGTTGACCTCGGCACTTGGCCCCAGGTTTCAGGGGAAGCAGAATAAATCGGAAGGAATGCAGAGAAAAGGTTGGACGAAAGCCAGAACACGAAATGCAGCCGTAAAGTGTAAAACTTGACACCAAGCCAAGGGGCAAGAGAAAACAGCGTAAAGAAACAAGCATACCTTTTTGATTAAGTCAGCGGCCTCTGCGCTCACAAAGGACGGCACCGACATGTCGGCTCTCGCAATCCTTCTCTGAGTCATGGTGGGCGTGTCCTCAAACGGCGCCTCGCCCACCAAGAACTCATACATCAGCACTCCCAGACTCCAGAGGTCGACCTTTTCGTTGTAAAAATTGTCGGAGCCGCCGGGCCGCAGCATCTCCGGAGGGAGGTAGTCAAGCGTACCGCACATGGTCTTGCGCCTGTTGTTAGGGGCATGCACGCTCCAGCCAAAGTCGGAAATCTTGAGCTCGCCGTGGATGCCCACGAGGATGTTCTCAGGCTTGATATCGCGGTGGATGACGTGCTTGCGGTGCAGGTACCGCAGCGACGATGTCATCTGCGCAATGTACTGCGCGGCCTTCCACTCCGGGAACCGGTTCTCCTTGCGCAGGTGCTTGTACAGCTCGCCCTTGCCCGCGAACTCGAGGATCAGGAATATGCGCTTGCTGTCGTGGAAGTGCCCGTACAGCTGCAGCACGTTGGGGTGGCGCAGGTTGCTCTGGATCTCAATCTCGCGGCGCACCTGGCGCTCCACGCCGCCGTGTCGCAGCTCGCTCTTGTGCAGCACCTTGAGCGCGCAGATGAAGCCGCTCGTGCGCTCGCGGGCGAGGTACACGCGGCCAAATTTGCCCTTGCCCAGCGGCCGCCCGATCTCGAACATGCCGAGGTGGAACTGCTTGGGCGCCATCGGCTGGTGTGCGATGAGCATCGCCGCGGCCTTGTCCTCTGCCGTGCCGCCCGCGGCGGACTCTTCCGAGTTGCGGGCAGATGAGGAAGAGGTCGGCAGCGCCTTTCGGGTCACGGCGGGCGGAGGGGACTGAGGGCCGGCATGGTGCTGTTGCTGCTGGTGTTGCTGGACCAGCTTGCGGTTGATGGCTTGTGATGGGAGCGTCACCGAGGCAGAGACGGGGTTGCTGTTGCTGGCGGCGTGTGATTGCAAAGCCACCTTGAAGAGGTTGGTCCGACTATTTCCGTGCGGGAGTTGTCCGGCCGTCGATGTGACCTATATGCATAGCTGCATTAGCATATTGCTGCACATAAGTGGCAATGTGATTCAAGAACACCGAGGCGCAGAGATAAAAAAGACTCGTCGAGGCGAGCAGCATCACCTCTGTCCCCTTTCCTCCGGATTGTAAAGATCCTTTCCTCCGTAGGGCAACGTACCTTGGACTTGGAATACGTAGACTCGTTCTCGTCCATCACCGACATGCGCTCGAAGCGCGACTCCAAAGTCCTAGCAGCTGCCATCTTGGGCCGTAATATCGACAGGTTATATATGTATGCAGAAGAAAGAACGGTAGAGCCAGTCGAGTAGGCCGTTTGTACCTGACGGGGTCAGATGAGGATTGGCGCGCCGAGAAAGATAGATGTCGCGCCGTTGCAGGCCTTTTGTTCTATATGCAGGAAGATGCTCTTGTCAGATCAGTGTAGAAAAGTGTCGCCCGTTGCCTGTCCAAGTGCCTGGTGGTTTGTGTGGCAGATTGCTTGCGGAGCATCAGTGACCAAACATTGGTTGTGATGGGGTTGGCATAGCAACCGCGCCCCGTCCCTTACACCAGATCCTAGCGGTCTGCGTGAGCAGGCAGATGGCTAGATAGAGTCTAAATTTGACATATTACAAATAATACAATAAATTAAATAAAGTCATTCAGTTTCTATCGCCCAAATAACCATCAGAATACGCATGTTAGCTATTGCCTGGGCTCGCCCAGCGCAATGGTAGCAACCACAAGCACATGCAGGCACGATCATGGCGAGTATTATTGCAGGTAGCAATGTAATTCTTGCTATCTTTCTTTTCTATTTTACCCCTTTTTTTTTCGTTTTTCTGATAGTCCCCGATTTTCGTACGTTTTTTTGTAAGCGTTTTGTATTTTCCACCTTTTTTTGTTCTTTTTTAAATCCAGCTTTCTGCTGTCACATTGAATGCTGGATATCAAAACGCCAAAAAGCGCCCGACGCCCCTCCGCCTGACGCCAACTCCCTTCTATAAAACCAAGGCGCAAAATCGCGATATCAAGCTATTGATACAATACCTGGAGTATAAATACCCGAGCTCCATGCACTGCACGTCTTACGGCATACCATATATGCAGTATGCAGTATGCAGTGCACAGATGTTGGGTATTATACAGAAACCCGCGATGTCAAACGCCAACGCCAAAAGCCAAAGTCGCGAATCAGAAATTGTCGATGCAAACGCTCCGAGCATGCATGCAAGATGCTGGATGCCAGGTTCTAGATGCCAGGCTCTAGATGCCAGATGCTGGATGCAAATGCCAGATGCCAAATGCTGGATGTAAATGCCAGGTTTGGAGGTCATATCTTGGTTAGATGAAAATTCCCGATACCAAACGCCAAAGTCCAAAACCAAATGCCACCCTACCATACCAACGCCAAACTCCGACGGCCAGGTATTAATGTTCCTTGGGCTGATACTGAGGGAATAACGGAATGAATCGTGACACCTTACCTGATGCCTGACTAGTAGGTTGTGGTCGGCTAAGGGGCGACTGGTTCGGGGGCGACTGATTCGGGGGCGACTGGCTCGAGTGAGATTGATCCCAGGTAGAATGGCTAGGTGTCGATCGACTAGATGACGATGTGTAAGAAGTTGGCGGGGAGGACTCTGCGTGTCTGTATGAGAGCGGGGGAAGACCCCATCCTGGGGGTCGCGATTGTGAAGGAAGAGCGTTTGAAGGAAGAGCGTTTGAAGGAAGAGCGTTTGAAGGAAGGGCCTGCGAGGGAACAGCCTGCGATGGAACAGTTTGCGAAGGAACGGCCAGCGAAAGTCCAGCCTGTGAAGACCTCCACTGCCCAGAGCCCGCAGAAGCAGCCGTGTACTGGCTGGGGCGGTATGGGTTCCCTGGCGTGCGCTCAGTGACAGTGCGGCCATCCGCAATGGCCTTCAAGTCGGCCGCCAGCGCGCTCTGCAGTTCATGGAAGCGCAGGCCAACACGCATGTACAGCTTCTGGTAGTGGGTGTTCTGCGGGCGGGCCGGGCCGCCCAGGTACTGGACCATGCTCGTACCAGAACGCTGCATGGCGCGCTTCATCAGGCGGAACTGCTCCTCCGTGACGATGCGGCGGAGGCCAGCAAACGCGTTGAGCCACTCAATCTCCTCAGTCCAGTCTTGTTCCACCATGTACGTGAGGGCCTCGGACGTCTGGCCGTAGATGTACACCAGCTGCCTCTCCGTAATGTGGCCTTGACTGAAGAGAATGAGGTCCAGCGACACGTTCCCCCACATGTTAACGGAGCCAAACCTCTCGCTCAGATCCGTCGCGCTTTTGGCAGTTTTCGTGGCGGTGAGAATGGCTTCCGTCGTCGGAATATCTATGACTTTGCTGGCTTTTATCTTCTCGACGTCTTCCATGATTTGCTGGACTATCTGCTGAGAAGCATCGTCATCCAAGGAGCGGTGTCGCTGCGCGGCAAAGTGACGGATACAGATGATCCGAAACGCCGCATAGCCTAAATGGAGCTGCCCAAGTTCCGGAACGAGAGAACTATCGGGGCCAAACTCATCTTTGATGATTGTGGTGGGAGAGAGGGTGCTCAGGATTCTGAACTCCTCTATCAAGACCTTGAGGCGCATCTCTTTGATACCTGCCATGCGTGTTTTCCAGGCTTCCGACTTGGCCCTTTGGCAGTCACCGCTTCGGTTGGAGGGACAAAAGACAAAGGACATTTGTGGCAAAGATTCCTGAGGAAAGTACGTCGGACCCACGTTGACGCATAGCATGTACTCATTGTAAACTCGGTCGCAGCGCTCACACTGCACATACTGCTCTTTGATATCCTCGTTGAACAGAGCGGCCCGATTTACACCGAGGTGGTATAATCTGCTGTTCGGAAACCAGAGTCCGGTCTTTCTGATCCTGGATATGTCCCGATAGACCTGATCTATCGCGTCGACCTGAATACTGTGCAGCCAATTGTATATGCTTTCCGCGTCTGACCGAGCAAAGAGATCCTGCACTTCTTTGTTCCACTGGCTAAAGTAAGAAACATTGGTTCGAGTAACTGGCGGCGAGAGGCCCGCAACATAGTCAACCGAGTTCTTGGCGGCGGTGCCGGACTGACCATTTTTGTGGCGTTCGCTACCGACAGGAGGCTGGACAGCACTAGATGGCTGCTGGTCGTCGGCAGGGACTTGATAGCCCTGTTGGTTGTAAGAGAAGTCACTTCTCATGGGGGCCTTTCCCTTTTCCACGCGCGTAGTTGAGATTTGAGGAGGCATGAAAGGCTTGTGATCGTCGGTAGGGGCTTTATAGTAGGGTTGATTGTAAAGGGAGTCATATGTCATAGGGGTCTCTCCATTTTCCACGCGCGTAGCTGAGGTTTGGGGGGACATGAAAAACTCCGAAGTGGTTTGGCGAGGGTTTGCGGCAGCTGTGTTCTCGGAGGCGGTAGCATGCTGCTGCGCAGCTTCGCCGGGAGGGGAGAGTTCCCAAACCTTTGGGGACATGCCTTCTTCCCCATTTTCGAAGACGAAGGGACGGTAATTGGGATCGATTATGCTGACGAAAGGCTTGCTAGCAGAGGTGGATGGTTCATTGTCGGCCTGCTGCTCGAGATTGCTAAGGATCTTAACCCAGTTCTGCAGCGAGCGACCGGTGGGGTTATATTGGTGCATTGTGCCCAGCGGTCTGCGATGATCTATTTGTGTTGATGTTAGAGAATGTAAATAGTAGACAAGGTGACGCGCCTTTGCGTCGTTGCAGTTGGACTGACTTACTGATACAGCGTTGATGTATAAGTGGTCAGGGAGGTGAGGGGGGTCGAGTCGAGAGTGAAAGTTTTGCGAGTGATATAATGAGTTGACAACCCCAGAAGTAAACTGAGATTATGGGATATCGTTCTTTTTTCTTCGTTTTCGGAAGAGAAACGAAACGCGAGAAGAATATGTGAGGGTTTTGTCGGCATTTTATATGCATACAGTTGTGGCTCTCGCCGGTAGGAGGAAGTTACATGGCTTGCGGTTGAAAACGATAATGCAGCCATCTTACCAGCGAAGTATAGCCCGCCATACCAGTATAAGCCATGTTAGTAAGATACAGTTATATAAATTGTGAGAGCGAGAGACGTAGGATAAGTTCAAGTAAAGTGGCGGCGCCGAGATATGGACGCCATCACGAACGAAACGGCCGCCGTCAATTTTTTTTCACGCCACAATAGAGACATCTGCGAAGAAAATTTTCAAGTATAAATTAAACCCATAATTAAGCAAACACTGTTTCCATAATGGAAAAATAGCACACCATAGCTCAAATGAGCAGGTGATTCTGACTGTCATTGATAGTCGACCAACTCGCAGACGTCTAAAGTGGGGATCGGCCGTCGGCAGAAGTGGGAGCGCCCGCCTGCCCCTCCAGCCATAAACCAACTGTCAACCTTCAACCATTCTCTGACCGATTCGATACCTCCGACCAGGCGTTTCACGCCACGCCTCAAGCATACACCCACGCCTCAATATATAAACTTTACAAACAAACGCCCAAATCGACGCCTTTGCAAAACCAATCACCGCCACCACAAAACCCGAAGCTGCTCGAAGCTGGGCCCCCTCCTCCCAACCCACCATGAACCACATCACCTCCCCGAACGAGCCGTTCCCGACGCCGGCGTCCCTCGCGTCCGCGACCACCACCCATGCCCAGAAGAACTTCCGCATCGCGACGCGCAAGCTCCCCATCTCCAAGGCCGGCGCCATCGACTCCATGACCGAGCGCATCGGCATCCCCATGCCCGAGATGATCTTCGGCGACAACCTCGTGCGCGTCGCCCACGCCCCCTCGGGCTGGGCCGTCGAGTTCGCGACCCCGGAGGCGCTCGACGCCGTGGACAAGACGGACCGGCACATGCTCAAGGTGGCGTACGCGCGCGACTGGGAGAGCACACGCGAGGGCACGACGCAGAAGATCAAGGAGGTCGTCAAGCCGTACGACTGGAGCTACTCGACGACGTACGCGGGGACGGAGACGGCCGCGGCGGCGGGGGACAAGAAGCTGCGGGAGAGCGGGGACGTGATCCCGATTGAGCTGCTGAAGAGGCGCGACCCGATCCTGTTCTTCGACGAGGTGGTGCTGTACGAGAGCGAGCTGGACGACAACGGCATCTCGGTGTACAGCGCGAAGCTGAGGGTGCACGAGAACCGCATGCTGCTCCTGTGCCGGCTGTTCATGCGTCTCGACAACGTGATTGTGCGCATCCGAGACACCCGCGTCTACGTCGACTTTGACACGGAGCAGGTCATCCGCGAGTACACGGCCAAGGAGGCCCCCTTCGACGAGGTTAAGAAGGTATTGTGCACGCACTCGACCGAAGGAAAATCATGTATACCATCTGACAATTTTAATAGGCTCTGTATCTCTCCGGTCGCTTGCCGGACGACATTACGGTTGGTCTGCGAGACCCCAACGTTCTCGACCCGTTCCTCAACACGATTGAGCACAAGAACGAGTCTGTCTCATTGAAGAGCAGCTCTTGAGCATGCATGCCTGCGACCTCAGCAAGCGGACTGTAGTGAAAATAAAGGGTTGATAGTGGACTTTTGTTCCCGGTGCTTTTCGGGTAACTCTTGCATAGAACTGGCGTTGGGCGCATCTTTGACATCAATACATGATTTACGACAATATTTTCCCACTTGGGTGCAGTCCGTCACATACTCTTCACATTTTCACTTAAAAGCAGCTGCATTATGAAAATTCCCATGTGTTCAGCAATGTCGCTAATAACAAAGATATCCTTACCAGTATTCCCCCAAGTTTACCATGAAGCAAGCAGAAACAATCCTCACCTACTCCAGCACAAATAGAATTTTTTAAAACAAAGCCTTGCCTTCAGTTTTCAACATTTCCAACAAGAGCAAAAAGAAAGGACATCATCCAAGCATGATATAAAAAAAGGAAAGTCCCGCGTAGCAAAATCCAACAGTACGCGGAAAGTTTACCGCGCTCCCTTGGGGGAGAAGCTCTCGGACACCTCCTCGTACTCGAGCTCCCACTTGTCAACCTCGTTAAACTTCTTGGTCGCGCGCTTCAGCTCCTCGACAGACTGGAAGTCCAGCGTCGTCGAGTCGGCGAACGAGTCCTCGGCGAGGGGCTGGAACTGGCTGTCGTTCATGTCCTCGTCGTCCTCATCGTCCGAGTTGCGCGTGTTCTCCTTGTCCGAAGAGCGGCGGCCGTAGGTCTGTTTGGTTGCGCTGCGTGTGCGGCGGGCGGCAGGGCCAGCTGCTTGCTTGGCGTTGCCTGTCGCCGAGGCGCCGCGGCTCGGGGGACGGGTGATACGTCCGCCGCGGGTGCGGGTGGTGTGAGCCTCCTCGTCCTCATCTTGCTCCTCTTCCTCTTCATCCTCGGCTTCGTTGTCGGTCTCGGTTCCGCGACGGGACTTCTTTACTTTCCGCTTAGGCAGCAGGTTGGCGAGATCGGCTGTGGTGAGGGGCTTGGGCTCGCGAACACGCTGCGCGGCACGTCCGCGGCTCTTAGCAGCGTAATTTGGCGAGTGTGTGAGCGAGGGTGGCGACGAAATATCCGACAGGATCTCGTCGTCCGCAGCATTGGCACGCAGAGGCGTCGTGATAGACGGACGACGGCGGCGCTTGGCCAATGTGTGAATGTCGGGCCACGCGTCACCCTCGTCCTCGGAGCCGCTGCTCGCGGGCGGGGCATTGATCTCATCCATGTTGATAGGCGTCATCTGTCTCTGGCGGATAGGTGTGGAAGGGGGCATTTGAGGAGAGTCGAGCTCCGAAATTTCCGACTCGCTGTCTGAATCTTGTCTCGACGCCTTGGCTGCACGTTCCTCTTGCTCTGCGGCCGCAGCCTCGCTCTTGCGCTTCCTTGTTCTGGCGGTCGTCGCCGTACTCACATTCGCAGATACATCCCTCCTGCCAACTGCGGTGTTGGACGCGAGGCTGGCCCGTGTCCGGCGTCTGTTTGTGTTGAGCGGCGTGGACTCCGCATCCGGTGCAAACTCATTCTCGCTCTCAAGGTCCGACTGCGCGCCGCGGCCTGACGTTTCCGACCGAGGACCGCCCTTTCTCGCCGTACCCAGGATACTCGGCTCCCTCGCACGGCGGCGAAACGCGCCGATGTTGAGCGAGGACGCGAGAGTGGACGTGTTGGCGCCGCTGCGGCTGCTGGGCCGGATTGGGGGATCGTTGCGGCCGACGAAGCTCGACTGGCGCGAGCGCGGCTTGAAGGCGCTCCAGGAGCGCGTCGTGGAGCCGGAGCGGGCAACCGTCGCGTCCGCCTCGGGCAGCTCGCCGTCCGCGAAGCTGTCGCCGAGATCACCAAACACGCTGTCGTCGGCGAGGTCCAGGCCCGTGGTGTCGCGGCGGAGGATGGAGGGCGTCTCGAGGGCGGCGGCGGCGCGGCGGCCAACCTCCACGGAGTCGACGCTCGCGTTGCGGACGGACGAGGCCGGTGCCGCAGATGATTCCTGTCGTTTGGAAGCGGCGGCGGCGGAGCGGCTGTTTCGTGAGCGGCCGCGAGAAGGGGCGGCGTGCTCGGCGTCGCTGTCGGCTTGCACGGTGGCAGGGGGCGCGTCGGCAGCCTGACGCGATCTCCGCGTGCGGGCCATGTTTTCTGTGTATTCTTGGGCAGGTCCTTGTTTATTTGGAGATTTCGGGGATTCTGAGTAATTTTCGGTCGTTGTTGGAGCAAAATATCGTCCGGGAATTTGCGGTTCGTGAGTTTGTAGATGGATATTAAGTGAGGATATTTTGGGGGTTGACGATATTCAAGCGCGTCGCGACGCGTGTGGGGTAGTGGCGCCCCACTAAAAAGTTGATGCAAATCAGTGGCTATTAATATCCCAAAGTGAACGCTTTGGAATTCGGAGAATAATTCTGACAAATCTATTTGATGATGTTTAAAGTAGATGAGATAGATCTTTTTGGTTTCATGATGTTGATTTGTTGTCTATTCATAAGAGAAGATGTGAGCTATGCTATTCCAGCTCTATTGTGCTTGAATCCCATTTTCCAAAACGCCTCTAATGCTTATCTTGTAGAATATTATACAGTAATACACAAATTTGTTTTACAGTTTGATTTAAATCAGTGCTTGTCCCATGAACATACTCTTCTTTACATCAGCGACAATGTCACGGCGGTCGTTGTTGCCGACAAGGACAATGCCGCGTCCACGGCGTCCCATACGTCCGGCACGGCCCAGGCGGTGGATGAAGTCGATCGTGGTATGCGGCACGTCATAGAGAATGACGTGACGCACGGCCACGGTGTCGATACCGCGCGATGCCAGATCCGTGACAACCAGCACCTTGACGTTCGCGAGCCAACGGCGGTTGGCCTTGAGGTCGGGTCTCTGCACGCGCAGGGGGTCGGCCTTGGTAAAGACCTCGAGAATCTCGCCGTGTCGCTTTTCAGGCGTATCGCGGTGAAGAGCCTGGGCGTCGATGCCGTGTCCTCGCAAATACTCGGTCAGCTGCTCCGTCTTTTCGCGCTCGTTGACAAAGACCATGACGCGGCGGACGTCGATCTCGTCCTTGACCGGCCCATCGTGTTGGGCGCCTTCGCGGGCAATCGTGAGGATGGACTCGGCGCAGGCGAGATCCTTGTTGTTTCGGTAGGGGTCGCGCGAGACATCGATGACGCCGAGCTGCACGCGACGGGGAATGGCATGGAGGTTGGGGGTGACGATGCGCTTCATCCTGGGGTAGTTGACGGCTAGGTAGTTGTTGAGCTTCTTGGGAATGGTGGCGGAGCAGCAGACAAATTGCTTGAGGGATGGGTTGGCTCGCTCAACAATGCTCATGGTGACTGGAGCAAAGCTGCGGTCGAACAGAGAGTCGGCCTCGTCAATAATGAGGTGGGAAACGCGGGAGAGGATGTTGGGGTCGGCGTCGGCCATGGCGGCCAGCAGATGAGGGGTAGCGACGACGACGTCGAGGCCCCTGGGCGAGTAAATGTTGCGCTGAATCTGCTGGGGCTTGAGGTCGGAGGAAAGCATTTCCGTCTTGAACTTGGCGACGTGGGAAATGGACTTGGCCACGCGCATGACCTGCTGGCAGAGCTCGGCCGTAGGAACGAGAATGACAACCTTGGGGCGGGCCATTGTCGGATGAGGCTCGTCAAAGGGCTTAAACTTTCCATTGCTGTCCTCCATTCGCTTCTTTTCGGCAGCCATGCGCTGGTTATAGGCGGCAATGTCGGGGTCGTTGGCTTCGGCCTGTTTGACGGCATTGATGGCGGGCAGCAGGTAGGCCAATGTCTTGCCAGAACCCGTCTCGGCGGCGAGCAGGAACGAGGGCACTTTTTCGGGAGCCAAGCCCGTGGCTTTAACTTTCTGGGAGGCATCCTCGTATCCGGTCGAGGTCTGGCCGAGCAGGGCGGGAATCGCAAGTCGCTGAACGGGCGTGGGACGGATGTCGGTCAATCCCTTAAACAGCTCGTCGGTGACGGCAGTCTGCAGTGCCGGCAGCAGCTTAAACTGATCAAAGGATTCGTACTCCATCATGCGCTCCTTCATGTTAGTGCGTCGGCCGTAAGGGACAGAAGCGAGGGCGCGGTGCATCTTGAGGGCCTTGCGGTGGTCGACGGTGTCGCGTGTGTCGTTGCGCTTGGCGGACTCGTCGCGGGGCAGGCGCCGGGGGTCGATGTTGGCGACACGCTTGTTCATACCGCCGAATGGTCCATGGGCATCGCGCCGGCGTTTGGAGTCCTTGCCGGAGGAGGGGGAAGCTCGGTGGACGTTGTCGGAGAGCACCATGCGCGAGGGGCGCGCATCACGGCGCATGGAGGCGAAGCGGGCGCCAATGCAGGGGCGTATTGAAGGCTGCAACGCGGCGCGTAGGGTGAGAGCCGTCCTGCTGGCCAGAAGGCCGGCATTGAGAATGGCAGGCTTCATGGTGGCGGCGGGCAGAAGCTGTGATGCTGAGGTGGCAGTGGTGGCGAGCATCAGGAGAACATTTTTATTCTGTGCTGGGCGACGTTTGGCTCCAAAATTATTATGGGTACGTACCTTGGAGGCGCCGCCAAAAGAGGAAATGCGCAAATGCGCTAAATCGGGGGAGCGATTGAGTGTGAGGGACTACTGATTACGTGGGTACGGTAGGTTTAGTCTTGAGACCTTTTATTAAGGGATGATTGATATAATGATTCATTCTGTCGTTGTGTTTGAATCTGTTCTGCTGGTACTCCGTACATGGTCTGTAACTAGTGTGTATGGCACATGACGTCCAAAGCTGACCGCTGCTGCTATTGGCGGGGTCCTACATAGGTATGGGCTTGGACATCAGACGCCAAGGCACAGGGCTTGGGATAAAAAAAGTGTATCGGACCAAGTCTAGAATTGAACTTATACAATGAGGGGGGTATGCTGGAGATTTATAATGTAAATTGGCGTCTTCCATGCAGGCCAGTGGAATCGGGCAGCAAGGTCGAGGCCTTGTAGCGGGACAGTGGGCAGCCGACAGTGGGCAGCCGACAGTGGATGGTTGCAGCGGTCTCTGCCTGCAATATACCGTAAGCTACACACAGCCCGGCTGGACCAGACTAGCACAGCCTTTTCCCCGCCCATCACCATCCACCCATCATCACCTTTCGTCACCACCCAACCTCCAGCCCGGGCCGCGCCAATGCATGTTTCTCCTCTCCCGCAGCAAATGCAGGGATTCATCATTCAAGGGCCTCCCGCTACTGGCCATGACGATTGTATCCGCTGGCCCCCTCCAGCCGCCTATGCACGTTCCCTGCTCGTTCCCTGCTAGCCCCTCGGCTGGACTCGCCTGAATGAAATCGCCTGCAGCTCGGCCAAAAGATTAAAGGGCCTAAAGTAGCACAAATCGCCGCACATGTATTTTGCATTCTGCATTCTGCATTCTGCACTCTGCACTCTGCACTCTGCACCTCGACTCTGCATCCTGCAAATGCACCACCCATCGCCCTTGTCCTTGCACTTGCATATCATACTATCATAGTCTCCAATACCATACCGACCACGAACCGACCGTTGACATTAAACTTTCCAAATCGCCCCAAATAGAACTGATTGCCGTCGCTTTTTCACCGACTCCAGTTCCTCCAAACTCTATCCGTGCGCCAGTGGCATCCCACCAACCTGCCCAGCACGTGCCTGCCCTCGTCCTCGCCGCTTGGGACGGCACCGACGTCGCCCATCTAAACGCCTCATTTTCCTTCTTCTCCTCAATCCGCCAGGCTTGGACATTCTGTACGCTTACTTCCAGATCGTGCACCAAAGACGATTCGTTTTCCTCCACTTGAACCCTACATCGCACTCCAAAACTGTCATCCGCTCGATCGCTTACACCATAGCCGTACTATGCGTCGGTGGTGCCCGCCCCTCACAGCATCGTCATAGTCGACATTGACCAAGCCGCAACGAAAGACTGCATTCTCTTCAACAGAGGAGCGTCGTACATCTCCGCCTCACTTTGTCATATCATTGCCCTACTTCAGCATAATAGCCGCCATGCCCGAATCTTGCGCCATTCCACACGTCATCACTTACTGCGATCCACGTCAGAGTGACGCGCTCTTTATCGCCGGCACCTTTTCCAGCCCGCAATGGCTGCTTCAAGAAATGCAGCGCTTACCATGCGATGAGTCTGCCACATTCACTATGCAAGTCATGGTTGAGCCCGGCAAGGAATACCAATATCGCTTCAGACACGGCCGAGATGGAGATTGGGTTGTTGACGAGGACAGACCTACAGGTAAGTTTGCAAATGCACTTCTTATATGGAACTCAATTGACCGCCTGCAGTCAAAAGCGCTCTGGGTACCAGGAGCAACATCCTGCAGATACGCCAGCGCGAACCCATAGAGCCTGAAAACGAAAGCGACCATGTCAGCTTTGCCGTCCCGCTCTTTGCCCACGAGCGACTCGGTGCGTACACCCTTAGCGATGGCACCGATGATGCTCAAGATGCCGTCAGTGAGCCGCAGAAGAAGGCGTCTCCCAGGTCATTCCACGGCATGCCTACTGATTTAAGCGACCCGACGCTTGAGTCTTTTCCCTGCGACAGATCCTCTATCCTCGGCACTCTGCGTAAGATTCAATCTAGTCTCAACGAAGAGTCTGTTTCTGTTGACGGCGATCACCCACCGCGAAGAGGAAGCGTCGACTCCGACGATGGCTCGTTATCACCCGCCAGCCCGGGCACGTTCCGACGTAGAGAGTCCGGTCGGCCGTCTACAAGTAGCAACGGACGTAACAGGTCCGTCGCTTCTCTAGGCTCCATTGCCGAAGAGCCATCCAACAATAACCAGAAGCTCCCGCTTAGGAGCCCTAACAGAACATCAATTGGAGATAACGGTGAGGCGCTGATGATGAGGGCGTCGAAACAACAGTGACAGGCCCGTCATGTACGCCCGACGTGTTGCGTTCTTCCATTGCTTAGCCAGCCCAGTTGATATCCTTGAATTTTGAATTGATACAAGTATATAATTTACATTATTCATATTCTTTTTCTCATATGCTCAAACTCAGTAAACAACCAAATCGTGACGCCGAGGCCTGGTATGACGGATTCGCGCCACACATATACTGTTGACATACGATCTTGGAACTGGCTGAATGGAACGTCGCAAAATATTGATATAGCTTGGAAATACCGTTGTACAGAGTGAGATTTTATTTTACCAGTTATCCTTGCCCTGCAATTGACAACAAGCATGCACTGTTAGGCATCTAGCCCAAACTCCACCAAATCCCTAACAGCCAACGACCCCGCCACTTTTCCATGTCTCGTGCGCGCGACAAGTCGGCGGCGTAACCAAAATCAAACACAACTAACTAGTCACTGCGTTACCTCTTGTACCACCCTCGCGCAGGCTATAAAGGAACGCAGGCGCAGCATCGCGAGCCTGTATTTTCCTTTTCCCTGACATATATATTTTCTCTGCGTTACACTCAGCCAAATCGCCGCCATGTCGCTACCTCCCAACGTCATCCGCGTCAAGCGCAAGCGGGTAGAAGAAGCCCCCGTCACCTTTCTGCGTGCGTCTCCTCTTGCGTCGGCGATGCTCGTGCCACAAAGAGTCCACGCGGACTGCTAACCCTGTTTCACAGACATCGACGAAGGCACCAAGCGCCACCGTGGCGACAGCAGCAACTGGGTCTATCAGCGTCGCGGGTCGACCGCCCAGCAGACCAAGCCGTCACCGCCGAAGCCACAGATCCAGCTCTCCACGGTCGAGGATGACGCCGCCGCCGCCGCCGCAAAGAAGGAGGAGGACAGCAGACAGGCGACGCAGCAGGATGCAGAGAGGCTCGCGCTGCCGGCCTCGGAGCCGCGCCGTTTCCGCGTGTCCAAGGCCATGCTGGCCGCCGCCGCGGCGAACCAGGCTGCCACGGGCTCGATATCGAAGAGGGACAGGTACGGCACGCCGACGCTGTTCGTAGAGCGCTCGCGGCGGAAGAAGCTCGCGCCCAAGCCGCGAAAGAGCATGCAGGCGCTGCAGGCGCTTGCGGGCGATGCGACGACGGTCAAGTGCAGCGGGGACGTCGAGGCCAAGGACCTCAAGCGGCCGGGTGCCAAGAAACGGGGACCCGGCGCGAGCAAGGCATCAGCGGCAGCCAGCAACGGCGATGAGGCAACGACGCAAAAGGCTGCTGGTGCTGTTGCCGGCGGCAACCCGCTGCCCGCTTCGTTGACCAACCGCGGCACCGCGGAGGACATGGACAAGATCGCTGCCGACATGAACGACTGGGTGATGCGCGAGGTCGGCGCCGGCCTGCAGAGCCAAGAGGAAGACCGGCTGAGGGCTGCGAAGCCGCCGTCGACCCCCTCACGGTTCAAGCCCAAGGCACCGGCGAAGCGCTACCACGAGCGTCACCCAGGGGTGCCTGCACCTGGCACGGCCACGGACGTCGAGGGTGACACCAACATGACGGACGCGAGCGAGGAAGAGGACGGCGATGACGACGATTGGGTTATAGAGGAGTACATCCGCATTCCAGCCAATTCGGTTGCCCTGGACGTGTCACCAGCAGATGTGGGATTTCTGGTGCTCGACGGCGAGGAGGAGAGCCTGTTGTTCTTTGGGCCGCAGAACGACGAGGATGAGGATTGGGATGAGGATGAAGAGGACGAAAATGGTAAGCATTGCCTCAATGTGATGCAACCCCAATGACGGGACAGGAAAGCTAATAATTTACAGCCGAGAACCACTACACGGCAGACTACCCCGAGGATGAGGTTGACTCGGAAGACGAGTTCAACCGCAACGCATACTACTTCCGTAACAGGAACGCTTCCGACGACGAAGAGTATGACCAGGATGAATTTGACGACGACATGGCGTTTGAGGGTCAAGAGGATGACGACGACGCGCGCATGACGAGGATCCTGGAGCAGATGAAGAGGCTCAGAGCGACGCAGCGATAGAACTGCTGCGACGCGGGACCCCGAGCGCACGCATGGTTAGACTGACACGGCATAGACAATATAGACTGGATATGAAAAGCGAGTTTTTTTGTCGAAGCTTTTGTATTAAAGCCATTTATTCTTTATTTAATTTGCCATTGTATTGCGAGGCTTTGAGCCGCATCGTAACCCCATCTTCAGCCTTATGCTAGCGCAGGCCGTCTTCGATTTCCCCGCCCCCAACCTCGGAAGGTTAGGTGCTCCTGTAATTTCGTTTATTCATTGAACTGTTGTGTGCGTGGCCTCGTCGTCCTCAAGATCGTAGTTTATTTGCAGACCTTGATGTTGGGGAACTCGCCCTGCTGCTTGCAGTGCTTGCCGGCGGGGCAGTCGGCGTCGGAGTGGCAGAGGGCGTTGGCGCCGGCGACGAAGCCGACAGCGAGGGTGATGATGGCCTTGAACTGCATGATGGCGGGTTTTTGGTAGAGGAGTTGTAAAAGTGTTGGACGTGAGAATGAGATGTGGTGTGATGAAGAGGGAGGAAGCAGGAACAGAGAGAAGCTTGTCGTCGAGTCAGCCTTATATAGTTGGTTAGCTGCTTGGGACAGAACCCCGGGATTGGTCGAACGCCTCATTTCCAATACTGTTGACTGTCCGCGCTATAGAGACTAGTTTTAGTAACAGGTACTCGCAAGTGAGGAGAACCTTGACACTACGACCCAACCCGTCTGCTTTCTCCAGAAAATATCGCTGCCGGCGGCAAGTACAGCCACCATCCTACGCGCTGATCCATGTTGCAGCAACGACGACAACCACTCACAACCATCACACATGCTTTCAACCCCCTGACTAGTCCCGCAGAGACAAACCCCAGACAATTGATATTTTGGTAACCATAAAAACAGCAGGGAGCATCCTCCGGCTCAACCGCTGTTGGAGACATCAAACACTCCCGCCGCCATGTCAGCTTCGCCTAGGCCGCAACGGGCAAGTCCTGTCAGCATTCGCCCAGCCACCACTCCTCAATTGATGTCACATAACCTCTCCTCTCCTTCGAAGTCTTTACCGACAATCCTGAATTCACGAGCCCCGGAGCTTTCTGTATTGAGAATAATCAGAGACGTGCAGGTACTCCACAAGGCTACGGTGAGGCGGGCCAGCTGATGGGGGAGCAGCTTGCACAGCATTGACTGGATGGATGAACGAATGCGCTGGGGTCAATTGAACCGGGTAAAACGGCACCGTGAATATCGTAACGAAGTTAGCTAGTGCTCATGATGTAATGTTATATTGTAATATATTCCTAACAAAAATAAGAACAATGCTTGCCAATTAGTGGTTAAATGCTTAAGAAGATGGGTGGAAAAGAGCCTCAGGCTGGGCGGAATGTAGGTTGCCGCCGTGCCATGGCCTGGTACACCTTTGCGGACTTGACCCTCGCCCGCTTGCCCCATTGCAGCAAGGGAAGCGGCAGGAGAAGAATGACGAATATCAACACCGCGATGATGATGTGGAAGTCTCGGAGGCCAATGGCCTGGATCCAGGGGTTGAGAGCGAAGAGCACGGCGACGGCGAGGACGTTGCGGGTAAAGATGATGCCAATCATTGCCGTACCAATAACCTGGGCCGAGCATGTTAGTGCCATTTTTCGAAATCTACAATGAATGGCGGATATTGCTCACCTCGCCGTAGCAGTCCATGGCGTAGGACAGGGCGATACTGCCCGCGGCGGCCATGACGAAACCAAAGAGACCGAATCCGACTGCCAGCAATGGCCACGCAATACCCTAAACACATGCAGTGGTTAGACTTTGAACGGCAGAGAAGACGCAAGTGGAGCAAAGCACATACATAATACAGCCCCAGCCCGAGCATCAGTACGCCGGTCGGCGTGATGATGGCGCACGGCAGCATGAACCACAGCCGCATCTCAGGCTCGTACACGCCGCCGTTGCGCTTCGACAGCAGCACGATGCACCTGTCGTTGAGCGAGCCACCAAAGTACGCCCCCGGGAGACTGCCCACAAAGGGGGCGACGTTCATCAGCCCGACGCCCGCGGCGGAGAAGTTGTACGGCGGGTCAAACATGTACGCCGCCTGCACCGACGTCAGGATGGAGAAGAGCGCGAGCACGCTGCCAAAGGTGATGGCGGCGAAGGCGATGGCGGGGAAGGTAAAGAGCTGCCGCACGGGGTCGAGCGGGTTGGCGAAGATGCGGCCGTCGGTGGGCGTGGCGAGGGCCATGCGCTCGCGGTACGGCTTCATGGGGATGGCGCCGTCGATGTAGCGCCGCGAGAGCGTGCGGTCCAGATGCGAGGTCTCCTTCTGCACGGCCGTCGACGTGGCCGTGTCGAGCTTGCCGCCGTCGTCTGCGGCCGCGGAGGCGTCTGTCGCCGCGCCACCGGCGCTGCTGCCCGGCAGTCCGTCGAGCACGGTGGTCGAGTACTTGGACTCCTCAAAGAAGAAGACGGTGAGGACCAGCTGGACGCCGAAGAAGATGACGCACCACCACCAAATCCACCGCCAGCCCTGGCTGTTGACGACGTACCCTGCCGCCACGGGGCCGAGGTACGCGCCCACGCACGTAAAGAGCAGGTAGTACGCATTCATCGCCGCGTGCTGGTGCACAAAGAAGACGTCCGAGATGGTCACCTGCACAATCGTCTCGCACACGGCGCCGCCCAGTCCCGCCAGCAGGTTCGCCAGCCACACGTCAATGGTGGTCTGCGTGCGGGCGAGCCACACGCACGCCGCGAGCTGCACCACCGAGCTGGCAATGTACACGGGCCGCCGGCCGTACTTGTGCATGAGCGGGACGAAGGCGATGCCGCCGATTCCCAGCCCCGCGTACCCGGCCGCCGTGGAGGCGTTGAGCTGGCCGACGGTGAAGCCGAGCTCGGCCTCCATCTGCTCCCATGCCGTGAAGGCGATGTCGAGCTGCACAAACGTCAAGAGCACGTAGAGAAGGACGAGGGAGAAGTTGATGCCCTTGCGGCGCGCGGTCCAGTTGAGAGGGTCATTCGGGTCGGCAGTAGGCGTCGGATGCAGGATGATGCTGCCGCCAGAGGCGCCGCCGGTCGCATTCTGCACTGAGGGCGGGTGGGATTGATGCGTCAGTTTCCTGGGGTTGGCGAGGAATAGAGCAAGTTTTTTTTTTCTCATCCCATCCTTGATCCGATCATGGGGAGGGGACCGTTGCATGGGAAGAAAAGGGTGAGGGGGTTAATTATTGTGCTCACTGTCTTCTAAAAATATTGTCCCTGGGGGGAAGCGCGGATCGAAGGCATCTTGGCCCGTCTGCTCTTCGAGCGATGCCATCCTGAGAGCTCCTGCAAAAAGCTTTTCACGATAAAAGATTCTAGAAAATCAGATGGAAATATAGGCACATGTATATATGTTATTGTATATATGTGTGTGCGTGTGTGCAACGCCTCGATGCCAAGTATGCTCAGAGCAGATGGCGCAGACCCGGCCTTGTCCCCGTTGCCCGATAGCATAAAGCGCCAATACTTGTTCTTGGCTATGTAGCCGACTATGTGCTTCCTTATCACCCGCCACCAAGGAAGGGGGCTTGGCGATGTGTGTGTGTGTGTGTGTGTGTGTGTGTGTGTGTGTGTGTGTGTGCGCCCGCCATATTCAGCTTTCTCGTCTGATTCGCACCGTGCTTGGCCTAGACCGGGGATGACGCCTATAACAACAACACACTACCCCCAGTAGAGCACACAGCTAACGAGCCTTTCCCCAATAAAGACGGCTTGTACTCCGTCAAGAGGGCGCAGCGCCTGTTTCCATTAGTCCGTAGTGTCTTCTATTTCATCCACATCGGGTCTTTATTTCTCTGGGGTCGTGGTCGTTGGCGCGCCTCCTCGATGCCCGCGGGCCCCGGATCTCACTATCTCCAGCTCGCTGGTTCACCAATTACGTGTTAGTGCTGGCGTTTGGGCTGGGCTCCAACGCGGGGAAACTACTCCGCTTCCTTCTTTTATTGCTGCAGATCAAGCCTGATTGGAAGCCCTGATTGCAAAGACCTATTACGGTGTACAAGGGGCGGGCTTATTATTACCAGTACGAAGCTGATTTCACACCACGGAACATGCCCGACGCTGATGATAGCATGCGGCTGAATTCTTGCGTGTGCGTATCAACACGGCGACTATTTCCATCTTTTATATCGCTATCAATACAAGAACTAAAGCCCGGGTTTCCTGGTACCGAGATTCTCAACTGCATGACTCGGTCCACTCCAGCGAAAGCGGGCCACATCTTAGTTACCCCATACCCGTTGCTGCCGAGTAAAAGTATATACTATCTTCTGTCTCTTCTGCTTACAATTCATTATGCGCACCGACAGACAGCCTCTGAAAAGCATTCATTTAAGCCCCCCTGCCTTTAGTGGTCACGTATCATGGCATTTAGCTGCAAGTAGATGACGTTGATACTTGCTGTGCTAAACACCAGAGGAGAGGGCCTTACGCAATCATATGCCATGTGAGATGTTTCTTTGCCCCTTCGGCCTATTATGACACGAGTTGATGCAATCTGCGCAAATTTAAGTTGAACTTTGATTGTCTATGAGCTTGGCTATGCACGATTGAAACCAAAATGCGTAAATACGGCTATGCTATCTTTATCTCTCTGTTCCAGTGTATCCGGATATAATTAGAGCGCAGGTAAACCTACCGTCCCATTCCAACGACCACAACCACACGTGCAGAACCGAGACAAACGGCGGGCTCAACCCAGAATAGATTTCCAAGGTTCGATACCGCGTCGCTTTCTGCATCTTCCCTATGCGCCCTGGGTGTCGTCAGCCTTCTCCATCGCCGCCGTCTCCTCCATGGCGACCTTGAGGGCTGCCGGGTTACGTGGGACGAAGCGGGCCCGGTACCGTTGCGGCATGGCGACTAGACTCGTCGGGTCCGAGTTGCCTGTGACCGGGTGGCAGTCGATGGCGTCGTGTTTCTCCACACGGAAGCTGCTGAGCAGGCGGATGTAGACGAGGTACAGCTCACGGCTGGCCAACAAGGAGCCGGCGCACATACGGTAGCCGATGCCGTAGGCGAAGAGCGGCGCATCGGGCTGCTCGTACCAGCGCTCGGGGCGGAATACTTCGGGGTCATCCCAGATGTTGGAGTCTGCACATTGTTAGTTCACGCTGCTTTGGACGAAAAGTAAGAAAAGAGATGCAGAAAGATATACGGACCCATATTGCAGGCCCATGCGTTGAGGAAAAATACCGATCCCTTGGGAATGGTGCAGGCACCGTAAACAACATCTTTCACGGAGGCACGTGGGAGGGCGAGACGGAGGACGGTAAAGTAACGCAGCGACTCCTTGACCAGGGCAGCGACATAGGCACACTTTTGGTCATCCAACTCGTCACACATGGGCTGGTCGTCGGGGTAGTGCTTGCGGATCTCGGAGAGGGCCTTGTCCTGGATGTCCTGGTTCTGTGACAGGAAGGCGACGAACCAGGCGACTTGCGTGGTCACAGTGTCGAGGCCACCAGACAACATGGTGAGGCTGATGGAGGTGAGCTCATTCTTGTCGAGCTTGGCCTCCTTATCCATGATGACGTTAGCCTGAATGCAGGGTTTGGAAGTACCATTGGCGATGCGCTGGTCGAGGCCGTCGTTGAGGCGCGTCAGGTATATGTCGCGGCGGCGGCGCATGTCGCGCGCCTTAGCCGAGTGCCTGTTGATGGGGTTGAGGCGCAGGATCGGAATGTAGTCCTGCAGGTTCCCGGTCGTGGAGCGGAAGCGGCTAATCTCTTCCTCGACGTGGGTGATCTCGTCGAACAGGTTGTCCTTTTGGCTCTTGAGACGGACGCCCCAGTTGAGGGTGAGGGCGAGCGAGAGCGACAGGCGCTGGATCATGGGCATCGGGTCCGTGGGAGTCTTGCCAGCCTCGCCATACTCGTAGAGCTCCTTAATGAAGTCGCGCGATTCAATGTCCAGGTGAGGGACGTACATCGCAATGGAGGGCTTGTTCAGCGCAGCGGCGGCACCCTTGCGCCTGCGCTTGAGGGAGTCGCTGTAAGGCGACGTGCCGATGGTGGTGCCGGCAGTATCAGAGACGACCTGCATAGTTGACTGGTTAGCAGCCGGCGCGTCGCATTGTGGCGCTCGGGTCTGATTGTAATATCGCAACTCACCTTGTGGAACGTGTAGAACTCGGGCCGTGAGCTCATGACAGCCATGTTCTGGCCAAAGAGCGTCTTGGCTGCCGCTGCCGAATTGATGACCACGACCGGGATGTTGCCGAGCTGAATCTGGTAGACGTCGCCATAGTCCTTGGACCACTGACGGTACTTCTCTGAGGCGTTGACGCGAATGTCCCACATGTTGCCGATGATGGGCAGCCCACGGGGACCCTTGAGGTGACCGATGCGAGCATTGTATCGCACGACCTCGTTCACGACAAAATATACGATTGGTGCGAGGAAGCATGTCAAGACAAGCGTCTCAAACGTGCCACGACGGCCATTGTCGGTTAGTAGATTTATCAAATCCGCAGTCTTCAGCATCCTGGCGATATTTCCCTTGCATGCAATGTTCTAAAGTGGTGAGAGGCCGTCGCCGTGGGTGTGTCGAGTAATTGATACCGTGCTCCGGGGGGGCTATCTACTTACTCCTCACGAGACATCCTAAATAGCAAGTCGCATCTCGGAAATTTTTTTTCCACACAGCACTGACATCGAGCCTTGGGGAGTAGCGCCTCTGCTGACCATTGGCTTCCTCTCCAACCGCTACTGCAACTGCAGCCTACCAGCCCCAATTCCGGGTCTGAAGGATGCAACCATGGCCGCACCAGCGCCATTGGCGGGGTTGTCGGGCGCGGGGTTCGGCCAGTGAGCGGATAGCACAAACCATAACCCACGCAGAGCCAGTAAGTTATCAACTAACGAAAACCTAACTCTAGGCGAGGGCACAAGCAAACGACCCCGTAAACTTGGAGCTCAGTGCGCAGGCCACGGCGCCGGAATCCTCGGAATTGGGTTCCGCACCGACATCGCCCGCAGTGTCAAGGGCCCGCCAAGCCGTCCTTGTTTACCCGAACCGTACGTTCGTTCAGCGGCCTGCAGCACAAAAAGGAAGACGTGCCCCAGCGCTCGGAAAGGGCGGTATTTCCTCACCGGTTCTGTTATTTCTTTCCACTCCGCTGGAAGAAAAAGGGGAAAAAAAGGACCCTCTATTGACGACCACTGGGCCACTGGCGTCGGTTCTATTGACAATGGCAAAGGACCTCCTGCCCCCCGCATCGAGCCCGAACCCCGGTGCGAGTTCGGCTCCGCCGAAACGGCCGGGCCCGGAAGAAGACACGGATTCCGCACCGCGTAAGCGCGGCAAGTACACATCTATGGCATGGTAAGTAGCGATGCATTGAATGTCCTTTGTTACATAAAACGATTGATAACACGTGCTTTCTTGCTTGTTGCAGCAACGAGTGCAAGAGAAGAAAGTTGAAATGTACCCCGGCAGTTGCGGGCAACAGCTGTAAGAGATGTAGCACGCGCGGCCAGCCATGCGTCTTTGCAGTTAACGCGCCCAAGGTCGGAAAGGGTCGTGAAGAAAGGTACTGGTTCAACCAATTGAGTGCCCTATCCACTATAACAGCGAAGGCAGTGCCAGGGACAGCCGATGTTAACTAACGGCATCTCAGCTCTCAGATACAGTCTCTAAGCGATGAGCTCAACCAGTTGAGACATGACCTCGCCAACCTCACCCAAACAGTCCAGGACCTCAGGCAGAATCAGCAGCAACAGTCCCTCTATCACCGCTCGCCCCATGCCCTTGCCATTGGAGACAGCCAGGCTGACACCTTAAACACGCGCCCGCCCTCCAGCGCAGCGAAGGATGCCGCCCCCAAACACCCGCACTTTGTTGGCCCTACCCGCCCGGCGTACGGCCTCATGATTGCTGAACGCTCCCTAACGCGCATGGGTATCCCGTCGTCGCCGCCTTCGCCGTCAGCGTGTAGTTGCGCTTCGGACGACGAGCCGCACCCGGCCTCCGCGGCGTCAATGGCTGGACCCGGCGACCCCCTCTCCGCGACTTCCGAGGCCGAATTTTGGACACGGTGCTCCGCGTCAGAGGCAGAGAGGTTGATGGGCGTGTTCGAGGAGGAAGTCGAGTCCATGTACCCATTCATTGAGATTGCCGAGCTGTCGAACAGGGCGGCGCAGATCCTCCGAGTCATCCGACAGGAAGAGTTTCTCGACCCAGATGCGGAGGAATCGACAACCGAGGGCGGCGTGGGTGCGATGCTAATTTCAACGGATATAGACATTGCAAAACTGGCCATTGCCATTGGAATTGCTATTGAAGCAAATGGCAAAAATGCCCTGTCCGCTGAGATCGCGGCGTCAGTCGAGATGCGCCTAGCACCGATCTCGCAGACGAGGGTATCGCTGCGAGGTATCCAGCGCATGGTAATGCTGGTAAGCTTAGCCTAGCTAATTGTCATTCATACATACGCTTCCGATGACTGACTCGAATACAGAGCAACTACTACTTTCATTCCGACGACGAGCGCCTTTCATGGCGAGCCATTGGTGTCGCCGCGCGCGAGGCTCTGGAGCTTGGCCTTCACAGCAAACGAAGCTTATACGACAACTTCACAAACCCAGCTTCACGCCAAATGGCTCTGCGGGTGTTTTGCTGTTGCTACATCCTTGACCGCCGCTGGAGTTTTGGTACGAGCATGTCTTTTGCTCTCGTCGACCGCGATATTGATTCCACGCTCCTCGAGATTGTAAGTGCCCATTATCGTAACCTTCGGAAAAGATTGTAACAATTAAACCCAGGATCTCGACTCGGCCTATCTCAAATGCATGCTAGGCTACGCCCGCCTCTGTTCCAGAGTCTGGGAAGCCATACCGCCATTCGGAAGCTCTAATCGATCCATCCCGCCCGAGCTCGCCCGATCCCTCGACGCAGCTGCCCAAGAATGGCTCGACTCCATCCCACCGCACCTGCAGATACGCCATACTCACGCTTCATACTCGGCAAGATCGCAGCCCCGCGTACTCCAGCGCCTCCGGGCACTACTCTACCTGCGAGGTAATCTCACCCGCATCTCCGTCTACCAGCACCACCTCCTCAGCGGTGCTTCCATCGCTGCTGACCCGGTCAGCGCCCGCGTCGCCGTCGAACTCGCCCAGGATACAGTTCAGGTCCTGGTACGCCTGGACTCCTCGTCAGACATCTACTCGCGCCAACAAGGCGCATTCAATTACTTCCTCGCCAGCGCCTTCGCCGTGCTCTCGCTGGCCGTGTGCCACGCGCCGCACCTCTTCGCCGCGTCATGCGGGCAGAGTTTCCTGGACGCGGCCGCGCTGGTGCGGGGATTCAGCTCCCACAGCATGGCGAGCAAGAGATTGTGGAAGAGCATACGGGGTCTGCTACCCCGGCTCAAGAGCCTTGGGATAGCGGGGTGCGAGTCACGTAAGAACAGCACCGGCCAAAAGGCTGTGGTGACCACTGGGCCGGCAGAGAAGTCTGTGTGGCAGAATAGTCAGGCTGGAGGATCTGGATATGGGAGTGGCAGGATACAAATGGGCACTTCGTCTATGTCGGCAGTGGACGATGTGTGGAATCCGGACGGGAAACAGCAGGCCCTAACTACGCTCGGGGGGACGAGGGAAGGAGACGACCCAGATTTGAGCATGAACCCAGGCATTCTCAATGTATTTGACACATTGGGTGACGAATCCATATTCAATGGAAGCCACATGGATAGTGGCATGTATGGAAGCGGCATAGACGACAACGGCACTGGAGATGGGGGAGACATTTCACGACTATTTCTGCAAGGACTTATGTAACATGACAGGCATACATTTCATTGGCGTACCGGCGGGCGTTGCAATGTTCTACTTGGGTTTTTATGGATATGTAATCTTGCAAGGCTTTGTTCGAGGTCTGTCATACATGCATTCAGAAGTAGTTAGCGTCTTGGAGCAAAAGCCGACATTCTAACAATATCAGTATCGTATTTTACGCAATATGCGGACGCTGATTGTGTTGAGACTACAGATAGCTTGGCGAAAGTCGGCATATATATGCCGAGACATCGGCATTGAAATTTCAAGGGGTCAGTTGCGACTTCTGACGAGCCAGCGATGTCGATCTCTGTGCGTACATGACAGTGCGCATTTTTACCAGAGCGCAGCGCGCCCACGATAGTGATTGTCTCAATAGAATGCAAATTTATGAGAGATTCCATGATAATAACGTAATAACTGTGGGGAAAAGAGGGTGTATCTATCCTCACCATCCGTGCTATACCGCATCCTGGCTGCAGCCTGACAGCCTATACGCCCGGTCGTCTGGATGACCGCTGGCACAGACATGCACGACGAGAGCTACTCCACTACCTGTAAAACAGAACGAAGTCTTGGGCGCCATAATGATGAAAGAAGAAGAGTAAATTCATTTGTACATAAAAAAGCGATGCATGATGCGGGAATCCTTTAAAGCAGTGATTTTGGCGTGCCGTTAGTATCCTTGCTCTTCTTGCAGCAGTCGGCGTCGGCGAGCTTGGAGCCGCTGTCACCGCTAGACGGGACGTCGAGCGACGGGTTGCCGGTGAAGAAATCCGAGGGGGTAATATGCACCTCTAGTATTTCCGCGGGCCTATGTTAAGGTCAGATAAACGTGTTGAGCAGCGTGTAGTCATAATGGAGAAACTTACATGACGGGCCAGTCCTCCACGCGGGGGTTATGCGTCAACCCAAACACACTCCAGAGCACAATGTCCTCGTCCTCGACCGAGTCCTTCCTCGCGGCCGCATCGCCCACGCCGCCAATCTCGTGCCTGCTCTGCAGCGTGTGGCGGCCACCGGCGTACAGCTCGTCGTCCTTGTGCTTGGTGACCCAGAGGTGGTGCTTGGCAAACGTCGCGCGGTTCGACTGCAGGCTCCCCGGCGGCGCGAGCAGCAGCTGCGTCGCCGGCGTCGAGATCTTGTAACCCACGGGCTTCCCGCTAACAGGGTTCTTCTTGCCCCTGTTCTGCACCTTGAAGACGCGGTTCGTCATCGGGTTCACGTCCAGGCCCGAGGACTCGCGGATCGTCGTCGACTCGACGTGGTAGTAGTTGCCGTTGGGGTTGGTGCGCGGGCACACGGCGACGGGCAGGCTCTCCTCCTGGACGAGGGTGTTGCGGTGGCCGTCGACGGCCGGGTCGATGCGCGCGCAAAAGATGTGCTGGTGGTTCTGGGCGATGGCGCCCGGGTTGACGACGTTGCCCCAGGGGGCGGTCTTGCCCTCGTCGATGTTGACGACGGAGACGACGCCGGTCGCGCGGGCCTCGATGGTGATGCCGGCGGCCTGGTCGAGCTTGAAGGCGAAGACGTACTCGTAGTTGGCGAGGGTGATGATGTACTGGACCACAAGCTCGCGGCGGCGGGTGACGACGGCGCGGCCGGTGCGCCAGTTGGTGTGCTTCCAGTTGATGCCGTTGTCCTGCTCGTGCATGCAGATGATGTTCTTCGTCGGCTGGGGCGAACCGTCGGGGTTGGTGAGGAGGCCGTCAAAGTACTGTAGCTGTCAGCGCCGTGGATGTGCATGTAGAATGGCAGGGAACGACGTACCTTGATAACGCCGAGACAGTCGCAGCCGAGTGTCAAGTTGTTGACGGCGTCTCCAAGACCGCCATCGCCAAAGTCGAAGGCCTGCTTGCGATGGAATGGTGGCCTGGGATCAGCATACGGGACAGTCTTGTAAATGAAGTTAGCAGCTGATCAGACACGGCGTCTTACATGAGTTTAGCTTACCATGTCACTCATGCTCAGTCTGTACAGGACGCTACGGCCGTCGTAGCGAATGTCGTGCAGCACCGCACCTTCGCGCGGGTTAAACGTGACACGGAAGCGCCATTTCTGCCACTCGACGAGGTTCGGATCCGAGACGGTGTAGCTGGGGCCCTCGGGCTGCACCACGGTGAGCGGCTTGACGTCCTTGCGCACGCCGCCGGGCAGCAGCTCGGGCACATACTCGGCAGGCGCGCAGTGGTCCAGAATCGCGGGCTTATTGGTGCCCCTGCCGACGAGCGGGTCGTGCTGGTTACCCGTCGCGAGCTCCTCGACGCGGATGACCTGCATGGTACGGCCGTCTACAACAGGGATGAACGGCAGCGGGTACGCGTAGTAGTTGGAGTCCGGGTTGCCGCTGCGCGTGTCCTGGCCGAACAGCAGCGCCTGGAAGAGGCGCTGCTCGCCGTCGGCCTCGTCGGGCCCGCCGTACGGCCACGGCTCGATGACGACCTGAAAACCCTCCGGCAGGGTGACGGCCTTGATCTTCTCCTGGTACAGCGGCGACTCGGCCACGCACTTGACCACCTTTTTGAACTCGTACACGCCGAGGCTGGCCTGGTGCTTGGTGTCGATGCGCTCGACGCCGACGGCCTCGCCCGCGACGAGGTCGACGACGGACTCGTGGTACTCGGTCGGGCGGCCGGCCGCGGGGCCGCCGACGACGTCGTACTTGAGCTGCGCGAGGCGCGGGGGCCGCGGCGTCTCCGGCGTGAGCGTCCCCGCGTGCTCGGCGTCGAGGAACCGGACCACGTCGGCCTTGGGCGGCTCCAGGAGGTAGATGACGCGGAAGTCGAGGGCGGCGCCGGGGTGCGCCCGGACAATGACGTCGCGGGCCTTCCGGACCTCGTCGGCCGAGAGCGCGGAGAGCGGGTGAGGGGCGACCATGGTGAATGTGTGCGGGCTGGGGGCGGTGGCGGGGGTCGCCAATCACTTCTTGTGCGCTCGTGCGTGCGTTTGTATGCGCGCGTTATTTATTTTCTTTAGCTTGGGGTCTTTTAATTGGCTCTTCTGCTCTTTGTCGTTGGTTGTCCTTTGTATGTCCTATCAGAAGTGGATGAGATGAAGTAGCGCGGCTGGATGAATAGAGAAGAAAGTAGAGGCAAGCTGCAACCAGAACGGGAACAGGCTTCCGCAGATTTTTTATAAACGTATTACTCGATGAACCGCCAGGAGGATAAAAGGAACGGGAAAATGGACAGAAACGGTGTCCGCGGGTCACGACTTCGCTGAGCGGGGTTTTTAAAACGTAACGAATGGCGCTATTGGTAAGTCTTTTTTCTCCAATTCTCACTCTCCGCGTCTCGGAATCTATACTCCGTAGAATTTGACCGCCGCCGCGCAGTCCGAGAGACCGCGCCGCGCACAGGCATCTCTGCACCCGGACGGAGCAACATCATACGGGCCTCGTTGGCTCCTCTTCTTCCCCAACGATTGTGCTTCGGGGGGTGGAGTTTTCCTTGTTTAAGCGTAAAGTAGCTTAGAGCCCCGGATTCCACTTGCAGATTTTCATCTTGATTTTTTTTTTCCTTTTTCATTCCATCTTGCAGTTTCTGTGGTTCTCTAACCAGACTTTTTCAACAGCGTACCCCAAAGGTTCGCCACGCGCCAACAAGGTGTCAAAACTTAGCGGCTAACCAACATTGGTAACTCGGTAAACGTTGTGCGTGTCTCGACTGTAACTCTTCAGTCAGACAAATCGCCCAACCAGGCAGTTTCAACATCTTGAACAACACACAGGGCCACGCGGCAACGCGCAACCGAGATTACTATTGCCATGCGCGCCGTTCCATGTGTCATGCGCTGCCGGCCTTCCTATTCTAGCTACTCAATGTGGCGATGGCTCGATAGCTCTGCTCTGAGGTAATAGTGAAGAATCGCTCTGCTTCATTCCTGTTATCAATGTTTTGTACACGTGCGGCCCCGTTCAACAAGAATGAGCAAGACTCTTCGCATTTGAATATACTTAAGAACTCCGCTCACAAAGGCCGACTCGCCCTGCGCTGTCACTGGTCAATTCCCGGGTCCTAGGCCCGTGGCGCGGAAGCCGTTCCGTGGATTCCGACCTGTCCTGCAGGTTGGGCCTCGTTTTCTACATATCCTTGCATCTGTCATATATCATCATATATCTCATGTACATCAATCACCTTGCCGCATCTAGGGGTCCCAGCTACCCATAATACGAATCCTTGGTACCGAATGAAAAAAAAGGCCGTGGTCAATATAAATTAAACAGTCACACGCCACATTTTCTACATGGGCATGGGTTTTCGTCAGCTCCGTCGTTCGACCCAAGTCAGGCTCCCATGGCAAATTCTTCAACTCCCGAGCAGCCAGACACCGCAGTCACTGAGACAGCCACAATGCCCATATCCCGGCACCGCGGTGCACGGTCCGGTGCACGGAGCGGCGGCGGCGGCATGTCTCTGCTCTTCTTCCTTTCCCCCGTGTATCCCATCGGTTCTCCTGGGCAGCCAACCTGCTGAAGAGGTGAGCAGTCATAAAGGGCTCAGGGCCTTTTTCACCTGAACTGAAGCACATCTTAATTTCCACAATTCTTCCTCTCTGTTTTTCTTCACCTCCGTACAGTCTCCGCCCGTCTCCCCCTAAGACGCAACACGCTACATCATAATCCCTGTCTACCCGCCCATCCGAGCGCGCGCGGTCTCGTTCAGACGGTAGATGTACAGGTCGGTAAAGAGACACGAGAGAGACACGGCGCAGAAAGAGCCTCAACGGTGTTGGACAAGGATAAAACCTGCAATGCGACACATCAGAGCTCCAGCTCCAAGGCCCCCATGTCAGGCCGCCATGTCTATCACCAGTTACCGGCACGTAGGCGCCGAGCGCCCGGTTCTCTTATTTTCCTCCTTGTCTGTGGTTTCGCGCACTCCGTGGGCACAAATCACATCTGCCGTGTACCCCCAAAAGGGGCCCAAAGCAAAAGCCGCGCTCGGCATAAAATGAAATGATCAACACAAATAATGCTAACAAGGTCTTTGATAGGTGACAATTGGACCGGTAGACTTGCCGCTCCCCGTCTTCTTCTTTTTGCCCTACTTTCGGAAGGTTCATGCAGAATTTCTTCTTCCTTCTCTGGCCGCCCGAGCCCTCCCACCGCGATGTCTACACAAGCCAATAGCAGCGCTCAGCGGCCTTCTTCTCTCATTGTACAATTTATTTTTAAACCTCGCCCAACTGCCCACTCTTGGCTTTTTTTTTTTTTTTTTTTTTTTTTTTTTTTTTTTTGTGTTTTTTTTTTTTTTTTGTGTAATGTGAGAAAAAGCCCACACACACCCAATACCAGACCCCAAAAAACCCC
>JAZHPD010000069.1:0-150169 GCA_037575805.1 Lecanicillium sp. G3
AATAATATATTTTCATATAAAATCTTAATATAAAATATAATTAACTTTTTTATTAAATTATTAAACTTTTTTAATTTTTTTATTAAAATTTTTAAATTATTTTAATAATTTAATAAAAAAATTTAATATATTTATTTTTTTAATATTATATAAGAAAATATATTATTAAATTAATTATTATAATTATATTAATATTTTATATATTTTATAAATAAAAATATAATTTAATATAAAAATTTAAAAAAGAATTAAATCTAATATTTCTTATTTAATATAATATAATTAATAAGCGAGTCGCGCAGACAAGCGAGTCGCGCACCTTCCCAGACCTTATAGCCTTCAACCATCAATAATTCAACCACAACACAAGAAATTATCTAAAACTAATCGGAATCCTCTCCTTTAATACTTTCCATATCTATAATACAAGTATGTATATTATGGCCAATCTTATTATAGACACTATATCGACGAGTACCCTTTTCAACTTTAGGCTTACAACCATTATAAGCCTATATTTTATCCTTTATTTGGCTATTTACATCCATTTAATCTAATAAATCCCTTATATCTTATATAAAAAGAGATCCTTTAGTTTATAATCTAGTTTTTTTTACTCGCCGGCGTTTATTAATTAATTTATTTATAATCTTAAAGCTATACACTTATACACGGAAGAGAATAACTTTATATATAATAGCTATCACACTTTTCTCCAAACTCTTAAATATACTAATACTTTTAGTAAGAGAGCTATCTAAATAATTAGTTATTTATTTTTTTAAGATAAAAGCTTATATAATAACCTCTATTACAGTATTTAACGTTTTAGAGATTTAAGACCTAATTATTCTTAAGCATAAGTTTTATAAACTTAGTATTATAAACTTAATATTTAATATAAAAATAACCTTTTTAGGATTAAAAGGCATAATTTTAGCGCCTTAAAAACCACCTTAAATATTTTCTTTAATAATTAATTTATTAAAAGTAGAGAAAAACGCAAGGAAGAAGTCCTCCTTCATAATATGCATAATGCCATTCCTTATAAGATCCTCAATTTGCCACCCATATACCCTTTTTAATAGACTAAAATAGCCAACATTAAGAGGCTAGAATATATAAGAAAAATAAGTAAATATATAAAGAATAATAATATTATTCTCTTAACAATAGAGCTCGAATGTGGTTGAGTGGTGACTTTAATATCTATTTAGGATAAGGAGGCGAAATATATTAATATTTCAATTTTTTATAAATTAATGAAAATATTTTATCTAATCTATACTAATTTCGTTTATCATCCAATTATTTAAGCTTATATTAATATACCAATCGGGCGGGAGTTATATATCTTTATATTAAGTCATAATATAGTTTTCACCTTTTACCATAATATATAGTGGAACCATCTAGCCTTCGGCATTAACGCCTTAAATTATAGAAACCTATTCCCAATTATTAAACTATACTATTTTTACCTTTCCACTTCAATCAGAACTTATAATAACCATTCTTATAAAGATAATACCCATTATAAACCTAATCTTATTAAAGTTATAAATATTAGAGTCTATAATATTATATTTCACAATTATATTCTTTAAAAGTTTAAATTAACCATAAATTATCTTTAAATCTTCATATTTAATTCTCTAATAATTATATCTCCGTTTAAAACGCATAATAAGCTCTAATAATCATTATACAAGGTTTTTCACTTAACATATACCAACACATTTCTCACCACATTTAAAGAATAATAGATTTATTATATCTTCTATATTTTTATAATATAGAAATAGGCCTTACAAATCTAATTATAAAATAAACTTTATTATAACCTCTTCTTTAGAATTTATTAATTTCTTTAAATTGACTATAAAATCGCGTCGGTAGGTTCAGCCATCGCGTCGGTCGCGTATAGTAATAGCGGGCGTACCGAAGAATAATATAACTTTCCGGATGCTTAGTTTAAGATCTTTTTCAAGAGCTTCGAGGGCAAGATTTACTCTTGCCTCTTTTGATAGGTTTTTTATAAGTAATTATTAAATAAAGGCAATGCGAAGGTAAAAGTATAAGAAAATTAGGTGGAGTGCGCGACTCGCTTGTTTGCGTGACTCGCTTATTAGTTACATTATTATATAAAAAATAATTTAAATAAAATATTAAAAAATATTAATTATTTAATATAATAATAGAACTTTCTTATAATAATATTTTAAAAGTATTATATAATTTCTTTAAAGAGTTATTCTAGTTTTAATCAATAAGTGGGGTAAAGTGTGCGACTCGCTTATCTATGTGACTCGCTTATTAGATATATTAATTTAATTTTAATATATTATATATAATAAGGTTTAAGAAGATAGCCTACTTATTTAGGTGGCTTATTTATTTATAAATTATATTATATTTATTTTTATATTAATTATATTATATTATTATAATTAATTAATAAATTTATATTATTAATCTTAAATTTATTTTTAAAATAAGTCTAAATTAAATCTTAGTGTTAATTATAAGCTGCCGCCAAATGTGTATAATGTAGACATTAACGCACGGATTAGGCTAGCCAAACTGCACCCATTTTAAACGTCCAACAACCTACGAATAATGCTTAGGCGACCGGCCATTACTTTGCACTTGACCATCTGCGCCAGGGAATCTCCAAGTACAAAATGGTTTCATGATGCCTGGACATGCCGATAGCCCAGGATCCGAGTTGGGTTTCCCGCGACAATACTATACGCCTTACTAGCGATGGCGGTCAGCACCTCATCGCGTCCGTTGGCACTTTGCTCTTCGGCGCTCAAGCCATGGGCTGATAAGGGCTTATCCGATTTCGGAGAGATGGGCGGCTCATACGCTCGAAAAGCTCTTTAGTCTGTAGCTGCGTGGCCATCGTGAATTTGGCTTGCATGTCGACGCGGCCGGGACGTACAAGAGCTTCATCGAGGGACTCCGGAGTGTTTGTCGTCATGATAAGCACACGCCTGTCATGGGATGCGACGCCATCAATAGCATTTACACGTGTCCGCACCACTTCCTTCCGCAGGAAGTGGTGCGGGCACGTGTATCGGAAAAGCTTGGTTCAGGATGCATCTTGGCCTTGCATGCGTGGTCAATGTATACAGTGTGGAACTGACGACACTTGACACTGTACGCGGCCCCCACGTTCACAAACGGAGCATCGCATAGTTTTATTGCCAGTAAAGGAAGCCGCCGCTACGACGCCAAGGGACCCGAATCCAGCTAGAAATAAGGCTCGCGAAATGTAAAAAGCGGCCCAGGCCCGCCGTCACTGACCCGCCGTGAAGGGATGACCCCGGATGAAAGACAGGAGTTTCTCAGTGCCGTCCCTGATAGCCCCAAGTGGCTGTCGGATTTGTTGCTCGACCCGCGCCAAAGCCATGTCAAGGCTGGGCCCGTATTCATTTGAGTCATTCGTAGCCCAGCTGGAGGCTTGCCGCACACAAAGAGTCATATTTTAGTCTGCTGAGAGGCTGTGGCAAGGCTCTGCGAAGCCCACCCCAGGGTAATTCTGTAATGCTCGGGATCAATCACTGGCGGAAGGAATAAAATGTTTTGGCTCCCAGCTACAGCCAGCTGAGGCGGACAGTATCTTCTCAATCCACTTTGACATAGTTCCGTCTCGACAAAAATGCGTCTGCAAATAGTTACCGCCATGGCTGCGTGGGCTGTCACCTCGGCCTGCGAAAGCCTGTCCGTCGCTGGAAACCTCTGGCCGCGCGATGGCGAGTTCAAGGCGTTGAGCAAAAAGCTCTCCAGCTCTGCCAAAGTTTACTACCCTGGCATGAAGGAATTTGATCAGGCTTCCACTCGTTGGTCAAACTTGGAGAAGCCGACCGTGAATGTGGTCGTCGTCCCTGGCACGGAGAACGACGTCGTCGAGACGGCAAGTTTCCATTGATGCAGCTGATTCGCCTCCCATCTCTGTCTTTGCAGTGTGAGTCTTCTTAGCGAGCACACTGCTAATGGTTGTCTAGGTGAAATTTGCCAACCAAAAGAAACTGCCCTTCTTAGCCTACAATGGCGCCCACGGCGCAATCACCACACTGGGCAATATGAAGAGGGGCATCGAGATTTACTTGCACCAGCTGAGTGGTGTCCAAATCGCTGACAATGGCGAGACTGTTACTATTGCCGGTGGTACCCTATCCAAACTTGTCACCCACACACTCTGGGACGCCGGAAAAGAGGCAGGCAAGTCAAGCAAACACATCCGAGTACAACAAGAACAGGCTACTAACGTGTCACCAGTGACTGGCTGCTGTGAATGTGTCAGCTATCTCGGCCCGGCCTTGGGCGGTGGTCATGGCTGGCTCCAGGGTCGTCATGGTCTTATTGGCGATCAGTTCGAGTCGATGAACATTGTGCTTGCCAATGGTACTCTCGTCACTCTGGACTCCAAGTCCGAGCTCTGGTGGGCTCTCAAGGGCGCCGGCCACAACTTTGGCATCGTGACGTCCGTCACTTCCAAAATCTTTGACATCGAGCACCAGAACTGGGCTATTGAGATTCTCACTTTTAGCGGCTCCAAGGTCGAAGCGCTCTATGATGCTGTCAACAAGCATCTGCTTCAAAATGGCACACAGCCCACCGACGTCATTAACTGGTCGTACTGGAACAACAAACCAGACTTGGATCCCAGCAATGTGAGTTTATTTCTTACTCTCAATACTCTATCTATCTTCCCGACTAATAATTCCGCGTAGCCCGTCATCCAAATTTTAATCATTCAGGAAGGCGTCGCAGCTGTCGACTCTGTCTACACTTCTCCTTTCCACTCACTGGACCCCCTCGCCGTCGAGAACCATACAGGAAAGTACCTGGATCTCGCCAAGTGGGTTGGCATCACCACAGAGGATATCCCCTGCCAGAAGAATGGAGCTGCAAACCCGCGGTTCCCCATTTACCTCGAGACCTTTAACCTTGCCGCGCAGAAGAAGGCTTACGAAGCCTTTGCCGACGGTGTTCGCGGAGACTCCATCTTCAACAACTCCCTCGTCACATTCGACGGATACTCCATGGAAGGTGTCAGGGCTATCGACGCCAAAAGCACCGCGTTTGCTTACCGCAACCAGAATGTCCTCATCGCACCTCTTATCACCTACACGCCCGGTGATCCGTCAGTGGAGGCGAAGGCTGCCGCACTCGGCAACAGCATCCGACAGATTCTGCACGAGGGTTCGGGACGCGACTATATGCCCGCATACGTCAACTACGCAAACGGTGGCGAGGGTCCAAAGGAGTGGTATGGCAGCGAGAGCTGGAGACAAAACAAGCTGCAGCAGCTGAAGAAGAAGTATGACCCTCGCGGAATGTTTAGCTTCTATGCGCCGATCATGTAAATACAACGAGACCAAGTTGCCAGAACTCGTTTCCGTCAACAATTAAGTAGAGGACTTTGGGGGTTTACTTAAAGACATTGCAATCATTAGCATATAGACTTCAATTACTACATATATTTACTCATAAGTCTGGACAATAGCTTGGCACCTGCAACGAATCAGCTCTGCTCGCTATACTGACTGTGCTGCCCTTAGAAAGCGTTCTGCCGATGCAAAGTTTTCTTGTCACAGTGCTGGTAAGTTGGTGTATGGCTCTCGTTTATAGCTTATGCTAGAAGAGTTATAATAGTTGCATGAATGTACTTTCTTTAATTTGACTATGGTTTGTCTATTCTCGTGTAGTATCTATTTCCATTTTCCCTCGCAGTATATGCGACACTATGAACTGAAGCTACCTCCTGCGCATTAGTAAGAATCTTGTATTCTCGAAAGCTTCGGAGTCTAAAATATACATTCTGAGATGAAAAGGCGCAGATTCTGATAGATTACGAAACATCCCCATCAAGCATCGAGCGTGACACCGGTAAGGGCCTCGCAAGCCTTGACGACACGCTCCTGCAAATTCTCGTCCTTTGTTGCCGGAAGAGGCTCAGTGAGCTTCATGTTGGGCCCAAAATAGACACCGGTAAGACTCTGATCGTAGTCACCCTCGGCCAGTCCCAGATATGTCTCGATACCATCCTCCATCTTATCGGTAGCCTCAGTACCGGCAAGCTTGGTAGGCACGTACCCAGGGTGGACGGCGACAACCGAAGTGTCCTTGAAGCGTCTAGCAGCCGCATTGGCCACAAGCATGACCTGAAGCTTGGAGTCACAGTAGGCCTGGAACTCGTCCCATCCCGCCTCGCCAGCCGCGCAGCGCTCAAACCACCACATGTCCTTGAGGTCTGTGTTGCTGTGGAAGTGGAGGATGGACCCGATAAAGACAAGGCGCTTTGGTCGGTTGAGGAGGCCAGCGAGCATGTAGGGCGTGACAATGTTGGAAACCACAGCAGCCGGTATGCCCGTATCGGCCGTTGTGCGCATCGGCCCGTGAAACAGCCCAGCGTTCAGAATAACGACATCAAAGGTGCCGGTGGCGTTGGCGTCCTCGGCCAGCTTGCGCGTCTCGGTCAGGCTGGTCACGTCACCAATCAGCACGCCGGCAGCCCCGGGGCACTGTTCCTTGGCGTGCTCTGCGCGTGCCTGGTTCCGCGCATGGAGGTAGACGGTGTGCTTGCGCTCGACCAGCTGGCGGGCGGACTCGAGGCCGAAGCCGTCGGTAGAGCCTGTAATGAAGATGCGAACCATTCTGGGTCAGCTCAGGTGTGGCGGCTGAAATGACAAGAGGGCGGGACACGAGGATGGGTTGGCAGTAAAGACACGAAAGAGGGCCAGTGAAGGAAAGTGAATTTTCCTAAAAGCCACAGTGAACAAGGCTCGGAAACAACGGCAGGGGTGTTTTTTCACTCAGCGGCGAAAGCCGTTCAACGTGGCTGAATTTAAGCAGACCGGGCGTCGGCGGGCCGGAAGATGATAGCACAGCCCGACTGGCGGATTCAAACCAGAAGTACTAGCACGATCCGCCAATTCACCCGAGCATTCCCCGCCACGGGTCCACCCGCAGCCTGATCTCGGGGCGAGATTCTGGGTTAGGTAAAGCGAATTCCTAATTATTATTATGGCTCCGACTGGAACCCTGGCAATAACTAACGTTAGTCTGCGGATGACACCATTTCAGCTGCTCCTTAACTTGGAACGAGCCCACAGCGGCTTTTACTACTTTCGCGTCTGGTCCCACCTTGATGATGTTGACTGGCCATCTCGCACAATAAGTTGAACGAGCTGGGCGTCTTATGCGTGCCAAGTCCAAGCCTACTGAAAATCCCGCAATCCCGCAGAGGCAACTGAAGCCATGGATGATACTGTGCCTCCGGCAGAGCCTGTCTCGGGTGGGCGATTACTTTTGCCCGACCATGTGCCGAAGCTACTCTGTTTTGTTTTATGTAAATCTTTTCGCAACAGATTCCTTTGGGGTAACTCCGAGCCTTCCATGATGCTGCCGCTCTGGAGTCGCATGCGATGTCGGAGGGGTTCGTAGTGTGAATGTAGCGTGTGCATGGCTCTCTTCACTCATTCCAGGCAGAGCTCATCTTTCATCAAAGGCACGACCGGTACTCTTCCCTTGCACCGACTCCGAAGTTATTACCATTGCCTGCTATGGGTTCTCTAACACCTACACCGCACCTGGGCAGGTTCCGCTACTTGACCAGAGGTGCCCAGCCTTCTCAAAGCAACGAGGCGTACTTGCTTCCGCGTCTGTCCGAGTTTGGCGATGTCCTCACGCTGCCTCTCACAGACATGCGGCCCTCGTTAGACCTTGGCGAGGACTCTCCATACAAACTCTCGGTTCATGGCTTTACCGCTCGCCGGCATCATTCGGTGCTCCATGCGGCTCCGCACGATCGCGCAAGTTGGAATAATGAGCAGCTGCTCCGTGAAGTTTATTTTCCAGAAGTGCAGGAGCTTGTGCAAAAGGTGACGGGATGCAAGGAAGTGGTAGTGTCCGCGGCCGTAATCCGAAATCGGCTGTACAGCGACGGCGATGCGCCGTCGGCTACGCAGACAGAGGAAAGCGGACCTGTGTTGGAGAAGACCGACACGTCGCCTCTGTTCCCGCCCATCGTTGGAAACTCGGCCAAGGACGGGATATCTCCTGCTCCAAAAGTGCATCTTGATTTGACACCCAAGGGTGCACGGTACCACATTCGAAAGAACCATAGCAAAGTTGCTTCGGCGGCCGAGCGAGTAATCACCAAAGAAAATCTGCTGCTTCAGTCCGGTGTGCAGTGGGATGAGCTCAAAGACTATTACCACGGCAAAGGCGAAAGTGATGATGTGGTACCACGATTTGCACTATTCTCTATCTGGCGGCCTCTAAAGCCGGTTCATCGCGACCCTCTTGCTTTAGCTTCCTGTGCCTCTTTTCCAGCATCCGACTACGTGTCGTCTGACCAGCTTGAGCCCGAAGACCGCAGTATCCCAACTCATCTGTCCCGGCTGATTGATCCCAACGCACCCAATTTCAATGAAGGCGATAAGGAAAAGTCTGTTGATGACACGTTTAAAACGCAGGGCTATCTCGCGTATGGGCCACGGGACAAGGAGCAGAAAGCGCATGACTGGCATTTCATCTCAGAACAGGAGCCTTCTGACGTCCTGATTATTCAACTGTTTGATAATGAGATGGAGGCTCATGCAAGGGCACCCCAAGAAGGTGGGAATAAATTATCCGACTTGGGAGTTGGCGGAGCTGTGCACAGTGCTTTCGAATTAGTCGAGCAAGATGTCAATGCAGAGGCTCGGGAGAGCATTGAGGTGCGATGCGCAGCATTTTGGTAGAGCCAACTTTTAAAATGTATTTATGTTCTAAACTCTGTTAATTATCGTCGAGTTGGGTAAAAATTGAAATGGTGATCGGCTTATGAGGTGTTTGGAGGATCTGTATATTGAGCATAGGGTAGCGTCATATCATAGAGATGCAAACAGTAATATCACTTTACGCTGAAAATACAACAATGAAATTCCAAACGTAAATAAAAATATCTATATGTAGAATTCAGGTTTAGTCATTCTATAAGATTATCTAAAAGTATGAGCGATGCCCTCAATGTCGCTAGACAGCAGCTGGCTTGACGCCGAAGCGCTTCCCCAGCACAATAAACTGAGCAAGGGTAATGATGCGACGCAGTGCCAATGCCTCTTGCTTGTTGAACGCTTTGTCCAAGGCTTCCTCGGTAACACTCCAGTCGGCAAACCCCAGAGCTTGTACGTTTTCTTTCGTGACCAGCTGTGTAATCTTTCGGTGCAAGGGACCGCCGACCCAAAATTTCCTAGGACCCAGGTAGGCTTTCTTTTCCCTGTTGTAGATCTCGTCAGTGACGTAAGGCTTCACCGCCTCGCGAAGAATATGCTTTTCACGAAAAAACTTGTCCTTGGCAATGTACTTCATCTTGAGGCTTGGTGGCACATTGTTGACATATTCCGTCAGATGGTGATCGAGGAAAGGGCAGCGGCTCTCGACTTGGTTGACCATGTCGACATTGTCACCGTTATACCGCAGGATGAAATGAGGCATAAACGACTTGACAAACATGTATAACCCGGTGTGAAGGGGATGCCAGCGATGCTTGATGTTGTCGCGGACCCGCCCGTCGAAGCCCTCAATGAGACTCGTCTCGGGAGCCTCGTCGCCGTAGGCATTGGTCCAGTCCGAGAAGGGAAGACTGCCGACTCTTTCGATGTGCTTAGTGGCGTGCGTGTTGTTGACCATGCGCGTTGTCGAGCTCGGAACAGTGCTGCTAGACTCTCCGAAAATCCCGTACGTGTCTCTATTTAGAGCCTCACTCAGCGCTTCTTCACGGTCGGCCTCGGCCAATTGCAAGGCTGGCCATGAGTGGTCAACTTCGCTGAGCAAGTCAGCACGGAAGGCATCGTAGCCCGAAAAATGCTCATCAGCGCCCTCTCCTGCGAAAAATTATTGGTACAACGCCAAGCAGCCAGTAGGAGCGGTGGATTCACCTGTAATGACGACTTTGATGCCCTGTGCATGTACGGCTTCTGACAGTGCCAGCCGACCCATTCCGTTGAGATCGGGGAGCGGAATCTCACTGTGCCAAACAGTTTCTTCGAAGCGTGAAGTAAGGGCCTCTTCGTCCATTTTGACAAGTTGGATATCGACACCTAGCCATTCTGCAGTACGTCGAGCAATTACTGAGTTCAGTTAGCAATGAAGTGATGAAAAGCAACCGCCTGCAGCGGTCATGCACGTACCGGACTCATCTGCACCGCTGTCCTCGTCGAATTGAACAGTAAAGCATTTCATGTTTGACGGTACCGAGTTTGTCTCGCTGCCAAGCTGTGTGCCCTGTTTGATGAGATCCGCCACGATTCCAGCCACCGATGATGAGTCTACGCCACCACTGAGATAGATGGCAACGGGAACATCCGCCTTCAGTCGGATTTTTACAGCCTCCACCAGACGCTCCCTAACGCCTTGCACAATCTCTTCCTCAGTTCTCATGTCTTGCGCAAACTAAGAAAGGGTGTTAGCTGGTGAACGTGCTGCTACTGGTAGTGTGTGTCGTACTTTGTCAGGATACTCAAGATCCCAGTACTGCTTTTGCTCTTCTTTCCCGTTGCGCTGGCAGATGAGATAATGTCCAGGGAGAACCTGAAATATATTAGCAGCCCGTTCGGCAAGTTGGTTATAAGATGTACGCACCCTGTGGACGTCTTTGAAGTAAGTGCGCGACTCAACTCTCCAACTCTGGTCTCGTAGGGTCCGGACACACCACTCTGGCTGCAGCCCAAATGCCAAGAATGACTTCATCTCGGTCGCTACCAGCAATTTGCCTCCAACAACTGTATAGTAGAGCGATTTAATCCCGTACCGATCTCTGGCTGCTATCAGGCGCTGACGCTTCTCGTCCCAGAGCACAAAGGCAAATTCGCCTCTGAGATGCGACATGAATGAGAGGCTATAATGCTTGTACAAGGCAATGACAATTTCACTGTCACTGTTTCCCACGAAATTGAATTCACTGGAAAGCTGCGAGCGGTATTTCTCGTAGTCATAAAGCTCGCCATTCACAACGGCATGGATGTCACCCTCCTCGTCGTGAAATGGCTGGTTTCCACTTGGACTGAGATCGATGATTGACAATCGGACATGACCAAGTCCTACGGATAATGTGTGAACATCTCTCTACACGTATGCGGCGATTGAGGAGGATGTATTTACCGACTGAATAGTCTTCATTATACCAGCGACCTCGGGCATCTGGTCCGCGATGTGCGATGAGGTCCAAACTTTTTTCCAATTCGGTCGCATGTTGCGCTTGGACTTTGGTTTGGTCATTTGCGCCAGCCCTTGGAACATGGCTCAGAAATGCAGTGATTCCACACATGATTCGCGAGACACGAAGCGACAAGAGGAGAAAATAACGAGAGCAGAGCGCGCGTGAGTAAGTCGGTCTAGTCAATTGATTGATGAGATACTTGAAGATCCGGCCAAGCAAGTGGACATGGTGGTGGGCGCGTGCAAGTATAGAGAGCAAGTACGTGGCCCCAGAAGCTGGCTGTTTCTTTTAGCGCGCAAAGGCTGCAGCCAGCTACTGGCCCCAATCACCACACCAGCTACTACACAAAGATGCTTTATTATAACAGGCCTCTAACTCTACAAATCAATAATTATAAAATAATGTAGCTAGTATCAACGGTGAGATTTTCTTTCCTCTAGTTTGGTAAATAACGTATACCCATAATGAAAATAAAGTAGCTCTTTGGACTACAGGAGAATGCCTGGATTCCATCATAGCAGGATTAGCTATAAAATACAGTACAGTTTCTAGCGTGTTGTATCACTAGCTCAAGCCCTAGTTTGTAACCACACTATAGGCTTTGCTCGTTCAAAGGGGGATGGAAGTCGACACGTAAAAAGAGGCTCCGTTAATTCACAAAGCACGCAAATAGCGGCGTGCTCAGCAGTTCCATAGACCACACACGAACTCACGGACCATTCGGCATTGTTGCCATGGTGTACAAGATAGATAAGCCCGATGTCGGGGGCCGCCGGCAGTGCTAGTCAAATCTGCATGGTCGTCGAGCCTCACCTTCGGGGAGTTTCGTTCAGCTATCCATGTTAAAAAAACAAGGTTGGGTAATGCATATCCGCAATATATTAGCATCTTACGTATTTAAGCAACCGGCCGCTGAGGCGGCCCGAGGACTCGGTGGATCGCAAGTAGTGGCTTGCCCCCTACACTTCAAAAGTAATCCTTGTGCTGCGGCTTGCCCTGGCTCCCATCCAATGTACACAGTGTGTCCTCGGAAGAGCAGCCAGCGGTTCATCGTACCTACTGTTACGAGGCACACACCGCTTGGCATATATTGACAGTGGCCCAATCATCCCGGCATATGCGAGCGCTATTCGCATTTAAGGACGATTCTTGGCATATTTTGTATCCACAGCTGACGACGTGTGGCTGCTGGCTGGAACCCCTGCCAGCAGACCAGCTTCCAGCCTTAGCGGACTCAAAGGGATACGCAGCAGGATTCCAGAAGGCAGGACGGAGTCCACTTGACGCAAGGCGCTGCAGCCAACCGTTTAGAAGGCATGCAGGCATTGACTACAGATCTAGGGCGTACTTGTAGAGTAAAGCCTGGTCTTGCAGTTAAACTGCGCAGCCATGTAGCGTATACTACATTGCATGCTTGAAAGAGGGCTGAGTAGTTTGCATACTGACCATGACTGATAAAGGTCGTGGCGAATTATTCTCTCACTTTCCAAGGGCTCTTCGTTCTTACATACTGCCTAAGCAAACAAATCTACTCTAAAAAAAAAAAGCGTCCTGATGGCTCCTCCCTCCAGATTATCGTCGTATGGTTCAGGCCCTCTGGCTCCACATGAGTCTGAACCCAGCAAAACACGACAAGCTACCATCAGTGCCCCATGTACATCCTTGAGCAGCAAACTTGTCACAGATTGGCTGTATAGAGAGAGTAGGAGTTGCTTCGACCTTCTACAGGCGGCATGGTCACTGTCACTTCGGAGTTATGCCGGCTCTGATGATGTCTGTTTTAACGGCCTGAATCCAACACAGTACGTAGCTCACCAGAGTTGACCTCCCTGAGATATATCTGACAACCAGGAATGCAGAAATTATTATAGTCACATTTCAGCCTCCCGCGCTGTACGAAGCCTCTTCGATATTAGTCGCGAGGGATCTACCGAAAGGCACACAACATCTTGTTTCGGGGCCAGGTCCGTTGTCTTTGATCATGACGAAGTTGACATCAAATATAACGGTGCGAGGCTACATGAGTTGGAGAAGGTAGCACAATCGCCATCCCTCATCAAGACAAGAGTATAATGCTGACAGCTTCACTCAGTTCGATATCGCGCTGTGCCTTTCACCAGGAACAGAGCTACAATGCCCTACTGTGAGCCTTCGACATAAGCCGGCTGTTGTATCAACTGGTCTGGCTACTATGATTGCAGAAACAGTCGCCAAAGCCGTCGAAGAAATAGTTCTTCACACCGAATCTCTGATCGAGGTACTTGATATATGCAGTGACGCAGACGTCAGCCGAATATCACAATGGAACGCTGCAGCGCCGGAAGGCATGCCTTCTTCCCGCTGCGTACATCATGTCATATCACAAAGATGCGCCACGCAGCAAACAGATATAGCAGTGTCTGCTTGGGATGGAGATCTCACCTTCGCGGAGTTGGACAGCCTTTCCTCAGCTATAGCAGCACAGCTTCAACATCTTGGCGTTGGGCCTGAAGTCTTCGTCCCGCTTGTTTTTGACAAGTCAAAATGGGCACTTATCTCTCTGCTAGGTGTTCTGAAAGCTGGCGGCGCATATTTCTTTCTCAATCCTTCCCATCCTATACACTATAGCCAAGGCTTGTGTGCTTCTCTGCATCTCAAAGTTGCGCTCTGCTCGCCACAGTACAGCACTCTCGCCAAATCAATCGCCGGCGACTTTATTGCTGTTGGAGCTGAATATGCTGAGTCTGTCAGGACATTTGCTGTTGATGATAGTACCTTGCAATCAGTGCCAGATACTAATCCATCAAATGCCATGTACATCACCTTCACGTCTGGTACAACCGGCGTGCCTAAGAGTATAGTCACTGAGCACTCTGCGTTTTATTCCATGGCAATGGCCAATGGTAAAGCGCTTCATGTCACGCCTGCGACAAGGATGCTGCAGTTTGCATCTTATACGTTCGATGTGAGCAATCGCGACATGCTCATTACTCTCATGTTTGGCGGATGCGTGTGCATCCCTTCTGAGGGTGATCGTCTCAATGATCTTTCCGGTTTCATCCATCGCTTTTCTGTCAATCTTGCGAGCCTAACGCCGTCTATGGCGAGTACTTTGAGTCCTACTTCATGTCCGAGCCTGCAGGGATTGGTCCTCGGAGGAGAGCCTATGGCCGACAGTCATATTGCTATCTGGGCAAAACACGTGCGGCTTTTCAATGCTTATGGTGTGAGCGAAAGTGCCGGGATAGCATCCCTGGCGTCCAATATTCGGCCAGGGTACTCCCCAGGCAACATTGGTTTTGGGAGTGGATCGACTCTTTGGGTCGCCTCTCTTGACCAACCCGACAAGCTGGCGCCTATCGGCGCTGTAGGGGAACTTGTCATCGAAGGTCCATCCGTTGCGCGAGGCTACATGGGTGACAAAGAACGAACTGAAAAGCAGTTCACAATGAACTTGGGTTGGAGACGACGGCTTCACGAACAACTGGGTGGGAACGCGCCTCGGAATAAGGCTTTCCATACCGGCGACCTGGTGCGGTACAATCTCGACGGCTCATTGACCTTTTTGGGAAGAAAAGATCATCAAATCAAGATCAATGGACAGCGACTTGAGCTGCCGGCAATTGAGCATCATATCTCGGAGTGTTCTGAAGTTCAACGTTCAAGTTTCCCGCACATTGCGGTCGCCGCTGTCCAAAGCCCCTCGAATGTCTCGACAAAGCTTGTCGCTTTTCTTGCCGCTGACACATCCAGGCAGCAAAGTACGCCGTCTCAAATCTTGGAAACAAGGTTGAAAACTATGGATGCACTGGTAGAGTCGCTCAAAGCACACCTGCTGCGCCTGCCGAAGTTCATGGTTCCTGTGGACTTTATCCTTTTGCAGCACATGCCACTCACTACATCTGGTAAAATCAACAGAGTCATTCTGCAGGAGACTGCTTCACGGGCGATTCTTCATGATTACACAACAGGCTATAATGGATCCGGCTCAAACGGCAGCAACATAGCAACCACGCCAAGGGAGAAACTTCTAACCAAAACTTGGGCGGCGATTCTAAACATCGAAGAAACAGTGATCACGCGATATGACTGCTTCTTTCAACGTGGCGGTGACTCCATTGCTGCCATCAAATTGTCAGCGACCCTCCGTGAGCATGGTCTCGTGGTACCGGTGTCCGATATCTTCAAGCATTCGACATTGTCAGATATGGCGGTGGCAGTACATGAAGACAGCAGGCCCAGCGTAGTAGCACCGCCTGCCGCATTTTCATTATTACATCAACACCAGTCCGTGCTTGATGCCATTTTAGAGCAAGTCGACATGACTGTCGATCAAATCGAGGATGTCTACCCATCCACGCACATCCAGCAGGGATTAATAGCCTTGACGGCACAAAACCCTCGTGCATACATCGGCAGCTATACTTGGTCATTGGACAAAACTCTCGATTTGCGGAAATTCAAGAACGCATGGGAGGAGACCTGGCATAATAATCCGATTCTCCGCACCAAAATTGTGCAAGTACCGGAAGGCTGTTTTCAGGTGGTCACGAAACAGAAAATACCCTGGAAGACAATTGGTTCCATGACTGAGAAGTCAATGGAGCCTATTGACATTATCAACGGCACCCTTATCCGTTTTTATGTCGGCGAAGAGTCTTTCCGCTTGGATATTCACCATTCCTTGTTTGACGAATGGTCTCTTAGCCTGATTTTAGCACAAGTCGAGCGCGCGTACGCTGGGGAGAAGCTCCAGTCGCAACCCTTCAGCCCATTTGTCCGGCATCTACTCCAAAAGGATGCCGCTAATGCGCAGGATTTCTGGCAACAAGAATTCTCCGGCCTTCGAGCAGAGCACTTCCCGGCGACCGCTTTCAGACCAACCGACGCTGGACAAGCAACCGAGAAGGTGGTCCTGGAGCATACGTTGCAGCTTGACGGCTCAATGACGAACAATTATACGCTTTCGTCCATCTTGCGTCTTGCATGGGCTATTGTGCTAGGGCGTCACACGGGCAGCGACGATGTGGTGTTTGGAGCCACTGTCAGCGGTCGAAATGCAGACCTTGACGGGATCAATCAACTTAGCGGTCCGACCCTTGCCACGCTGCCTGTGCGGATCAAACTGTCAACAAACGATTCCATCCATGGAGCTCTATCCCAGGTTCAGAATCAGTTTGCCAGCATGATGGCCTATGAGCAGACTGGGCTACTGCGCATTCGCCAGGCGGGGGAGGAGGCCGCTGAGGCGTGCAAGTTCCAGAATCTGCTCGTTGTACAACCACATAAGCAGCAGGCTGCGTCTCGAATTTTCAGGAAGCTTGGCGACTCATCATCTTCATCCATCAACGCGAAAGCGTTTGCTAGCTACCCAATGGTGCTTATTTGCCGCCCTGAAGGGAGTGGAATCAACCTGATGGCAGCGTTTGACCCTGCTGCTTTAGCGCCGGCCGCTGGACGTTGTATTCTCAGGCAAATATCGCATGTTGTTCAGCAACTTATATCTTCTGACTCAAAGATTATCGCGGACGTCAGCTTGCTCCCTCCAGAGGACATGTCCATGTTGAGAGGATGGAACGAAGTCCTCCCAAAAGCTGTTGACACAAGCATCCATGACAGAATTCGGCATCTCTGCAGAGCGCAACCCAATGCACTTGCTGTTCACTCTGCAGATTTTGACCTGACCTATGCCAAGATCGAGCTCTATTCTAACCATTTTACCGAAAAGTTGATCAGTGCAGGTATCAACGAGGGTGACTATGTGCCGCTCCTATTGGAGCGCTCGCCCTGGGTTCCAGTCATCATGCTGACAGTTCTCAAGGCTGGCGCTGCGTTTGTGCTTTTGGACCTCTCGCATCCCGTTCAGAGGCTGCGAACCATGTGTGCAAAAGTTGAGGCCAAAGTCATTGTCTCTGTCAAAGCGCATGTGGGAACGAGCGACAAGCTTCTGCTTCCGGTCGTCGATTTCGAACCTTACTCTGACCCCCAGAGAGATGACGGACAATTCTTTGCTTCTGAGTCGCAGCTGCCAATCAGAAACACAACTCCAGACTCGCCTGCTTGTGTCGTATTCAGCTCAGGTTCCACCGGGACGCCGAAGGGCATTGTGCTTTCACACGGTGCAATCGCGACCAGCGCGGCCGTCATGCGCACACACGGAGCGCTTACCTCCAACAGCCGCGTTTTTCACTTTGCCTCTTTCGCTTTCGATATCAGTATCGGCGAGATTCTTTTCACGTTGGCGGCTGGCGCGTGCATCTGCGTACCGCTCGAGGAAGAACGACGAGGGAACCCGGCAAAAGCAGCAGGCGACCTCAAGGCAACCTGGGCACTTCTCACCCCGTCGGTCATCAATCTGTTCGACCCTTCAGATGTCCCCACCTTGGAAGTGCTTGGATCAGCCGGTGAACCTCTTACCCAGCACATTGTGGACACGTGGGCTCACAGGGTGAAGCTCTATGGGATGTATGCACCAGCAGAATGCACCGTCATCTCTCATATTACGCGCATTTTCCCCGACACTGCCTGTGTTAACATCGGTCGGAGCTTTGGTGCGGCTTCTTGGGTCTGCGACCCGTCGAACCACAATCAGCTTGTTCCTATCGGTACAGTCGGCGAGCTGATCGTCGAAGGCCCCGTAGTCTCGTCTGGATATATCAATGACGCGGAAAAGACAAGTGCAGTCTTCATTTCAAGTCCGCCTTGGCTTGCTAATTTTCGGCTCGAGTCTGGGCGATTTTATAAAACCGGAGATCTTTTCCGACAAGAAGAAGATGGCTCACTCTTGTTTCTTGGAAGAAAAGATGATCAAGTCAAGCTGCATGGGCAGAGGCTTGAAGTGGGAGAAGTCGAACATTGCATAATCTCATCCTGCGCAGCCATCACAGTCGCTGCTGTGGAATGCATCAAAATACCGGACCAAAACAATCGAGTTTCATTGGTTGCATTTGTCTGCCCCGAAGTAGAAGAGTCTTGGGGTCCGCTCAATGGCGACGAAACGTCGGATTCCAGTCAGCTGGAATTGATCGGGGCGCCGAACGATGAATTTTACAGGACCATTGAGTCCCTGGAAGCATCGCTGCGGGAACTGCTTCCGACATATATGATTCCATCATTCTTTATACCGCTCAATGATATTCCTCTCAGTCTATCGGGCAAAGTTAACCACCGTTTGCTGCGGGAGCAAACCGCACACTGGCCGCTAAAGAGATTGGAGGTATATCAATTGCGCAACAGGGTTGTCGCCGCTGAGGAAGCCCCCATCACAGCTCTTGATTGCGAAGTCCGAGCAATCATTAGCGAAACGCTGAATCTGGATGCGGCGACCATCTTCATGAGCAGCAACTTTTTCGGGATTGGGGGTGATTCCATTTCGGCTATGCGGGTTTCCATGCTTGCAAAGCGCAGAGGACTGCGCTTGACCGTGGCAGACGTTTTTACGCACCAAACTCTTTCGAAAATTGCCTCAGCGTGCATCACTGAAGTGGAAGTTGCTCGCAAGGCTCTGAAAGACTCCAAGAGCCTCAAGAACTCTTCACATCCTTGTGAAATTGCCCACGACAATCTCCCTGGTCGTCTGCCGCGAAAGACTCTCGACAATGTTGTGCAAGCCATGCCGGTCACTGAGTTCCAGGCCATGACGCTCTACAACTTCTATCATCGCTATCTTTGCATCCCGTTGCCGAATGGAGTAAACCAGAAGAATTTGCTGAATGCCTGCGATCAGCTAGTACAAAGACACTCCATTTTGCGAAGTGTCTTCTGCGTCAACGAGGACAAATCCGTCCTACAGTTAACCCTGCGTCACGTTCCTGTCCAGTTTATCCGCTATCCGAATGTCGCGGATCTGGATAAACATTGCGACGATGATGCTCTTGCCATTGGGGTGCCTGTAAACGGCGAACTAGGATTTCAGGTCCAGCTTGTGACTGTCAAGGGCGCGGAAATGTTTCTCGTATTGCGAATGCCTCATGCCTACTTTGATGGGTTGTCAATCGGCGTCATTTGCAGCGATCTGAGTGCCGCATATCGTGGAGCTCCACTGCCGCCGTCTGCTCAGTTTTCAGATCACATCCAACATGTCTGGGACAAACGAACGACCAAGGCGTACAATGTGTGGAAAACAGTACTAGCGGGAGCCGCAATGACAAGTCTGGGCAACAAGTTTTTGCGCAACTGGGATGACTCTAGTGACAGGAAGAAGAGCTCAGTGATGGGCGCAAATTCAGACTCGCCTACTGCGGTGACGGCGAGGGCAGAAACTCTACCAATTTCACCTCCTGCCGGCATCACGCTAGCAACATTGGTCAAATCAGCTTGGGCAATCACACTTTCTCGATTATTCGCCTCGGCAGATGAGGAGAACCACGGAAAACAGGGCTTAAGTGATGTTGTCTTTGGCCAAGTAATCCATGGCCGCGGACTTGGCATCGCTCATGAAGATCGCATTGTCGGTCCATGCATCAACATCATTCCCGTGCGGGTTCGCATACCTCCAGGGTCGAGCAAATTTGGCCTTCTTGATCAGGTTCAACAGCAGCACATCCAAACCATGCCGGTTGAGAACATGGGCCTTGGCGAGATTGGAGAGAACTGTACATCCTGGGCGCCTGGCACAAAATTTGGCAGCTTTGTCCGGTTCCAGAACTTCAGCAGCGACGACGAGTCAGCTTGTTCCTTCGACGGGCGGAGCTGTGAAACAACCTTGTATAGTCTTCCGAACAGGCCTTCTCCCACCGCCAATGTGCTTGTTGTTCCACATGGACCGACATTGACCATCACCATGACGGTTTCTAGTCAGGTATTGGACAGCGAATCTGCAAATTTTGTGGTTGGTTATTTTAGTGATGTTATCGGAAGCTTGGCAAGTGAGGAGGCATTCTGTGAGTATCTTGTGTAGTCATTATTGAGGTCGAGATTGGCTTTCATGGCAGTTTTCTGAATACTTGGTAGATGTGGTTATTACTCTTTAGAAATGATTCCTTTATCCATTTTTTTTGGCATTAATATCGCTGCCACTCAACCCTAACCTAGCCCTTCTCAAGCTCTTCACACATTTTTTTTCTTTATGCAATATATAAATTCAGCTTATGAGGGTCAAAACCACGTACGCCTGGTAAGCTGACTCTCCCTAGATTATGTTCTACGTGGCCTTTTATGGTGGTTCGCACCCTCTTTTGGGGCTGGGAGCTGGCTGTCTATTTAGCAACATCCTCCGAAGCCCATTTCATAATTGTCGCAAAAATAGCCTCGCCATCATGCGGTGCATCAATACCCTTGATAGCTGACTCTTGCTCAGGTCGAACGCAATGAGCTGGATCCTCTACCCCAATCAGTGTTTGGGACAGAACTGAGTCCATCTCTGGATGTCCCTGGAATGTGAGAATTTGACGGTTGTTTGATAGTAAAATTTCATTGTTGAGAGCCAGGCAAGAGAGCTGCGGCCCAATGTCGGTCACCACAATCATATGCTGTTTCTGTATTTCCTGTGAAAACTCAGTTTAGCAATTGGGAACCGGGGGATGTAGTTTTTGCGCGTACCAGTGATCTGGAATTGAAAAATGCCGCACCGCTGGAGGTCAACGGAATAGTCTCAACTCCCATCTGGACCACTGTTAGCTTCGCCGCATTCAAAACCGCCTGGAGCAGCACGTACACAGAATCCTCTGCTCAACTCTCCTAGAGCCCCGCCTAACGCCAGTGCAATTGCTTGGTGGCCCCAGCAGATGCCCAGGAGCTTCGTTGTCTTGCGGTCTCTGGTGGCGGCCTTGATGAAATCCACCGTCTCAGTCACCCATGTTGGCTTCTCGGGCTCTAGAAGATTGAAGGGCCCGCCGGTAAAGATGATGAGATCGTAATTGTTCACATCAGGAAAGGGGTCGTTTTGAATTGGTGCGAAAACACGGATTGTGGCACTGGGTTTCGAGGCGAGTACAAGGTTGGAGATGTTTTGAATCATGTGCTTGCCGCCGTTTTCTGAACTCCGATAATTCTGGAGAATCGCAACGCGGAAGTTGGTGCTGCACATGGTGGCACAGACAACGGACGGTGTGCCGTGTTAGTCTGAAGCAGGCGATTCAGGCGACTTTTAAGGGAAGAGGCTTTCAGCAGGGCTAGGACAAGCTTGCTTACAGTGGGTTTCTGGAAACCCGACGTAAAGGGTATGGAAAGCAAGTTATATTAGAAGCAGCTACCTTTTGCAGTGGGGAAAGTCCGAATTTGCCCTGTCTACCACAGCCTCGTCGCGCACTTCACCTGGCCCTAGTAAGACAACACTAGCTACTTACTCATCTGTCGAGGATTCAGTCAACGCCACCGCAGTGAAAGTCGTAGGGCCAGTGGTCTTAGGGTTAGTCTTATATCTATATCTATTATTATTATTATTATTATACCCTAATTAAGCTAATAGCTTATCTAGTACTTCTATAAAGTAATAAGTAGAGGAAAAACCAGAGTCCCTGGCGGAAAACCTCTAACCCGTATCGGGGTCGGTATGTAGCCACAGCGATGTATATTTGAGGCTCAATAGAGCCCTTCTCGTGGTCCTTTCTGGATGGGTTTACTAGTAATGTTAGGTGCTCCGGGCCCGATGCGGTGTCGGTCCTCGGGCGGTCTGTGTGGGCGGTGCAGGCCGGCGGCGCACCCGTCCGTTATCAGCTAAGATGCCGGTGCGGCGTAGTGTCGCGGTTGGCGATGCGTCGCGTGACCTCCTCCGTTTGCATGGCAGGACTGCCATTCACTGCGTTGTGGTCCCCGTGCTCCTGAAGGTATCAGGGGCCGGTGCGGGATCTCGTCGTTGTCTGGTCTTCTTCCTCGTGTGCCCGGTATTCTTCGTGTGCGCAGCGCCTTTGTTGTGTGCGCAGGCCAGCATGCGGTGCCGCTGCGGCGCGCAAGCTGGAGAGGTGATTTTGAAGCTTTTGACCGGCGCGCTCTTCTTCTTCTTTTCGTCCTTTGCAATATCGCCAAATTGTACGTATTTCCCTATTCCTATGCCTGCTGGCGCGCCTCAGGGCGCCGCGCCGGCAGCGCGCCGATCCTAATACCGACGCTTCCATAGTTTCATTTTCTGCCCCGCGCGCCCCCGTAAGTGGTACCTAAGCCTAAGCGCCTAGGCTGCCCGTACCGGGGCCGACTCGGGGTTAATTAACGCTCGGTAGTACCAAAAACAATCGAATCTCTGTGCTGTAATTGCACCATGGTATGTTGATCCCTGATCGATCCCGTATCGGTGGCTAACCGGGCCAGTCTGCTGCCGCTGCGCCCTCTGGCGGAGGAGGAGGAAGACGGGGCGGCTCAAACCCCGAGCCCCCCCCGTGCCGGGATCAACCCGGTGCCGTGTGCGAAGTGCCTCCCGCGCATAAGGAAGGAGGGCCGCGTGACCTACTATGCGCAGGTGAGTAAGTTAACGACCCCGTCCCGTACCTATCCCGTGTCGGCCTCGATCTGACCCGTGTTTTAGACCAGGTTGCGGTATTCTACACCGTGTGCTCTAAGAGTAAGGTGATATTCCCCGTGGTATATTAACCCTTCCCCGACTCGGGGATAATACTAACTCGTTTAGTTGCCCCGGCCGCCGAGGCCGCCGCCCGCGCCGCCCAGGATTGGCTGCGCAACCACGCCGATGGCGGCCTGACCCCGGGTCTAGGCAACGCCGAGTTCGCTTGGCTCCTCAATGCCGCGATCGCGGCTCGGACCGCCACCGGTGGCGTGTCGGGCGCTCGTGTTCGCCCCGTGTCTGGAGCGGCCGCCGCTGCCGCCCCCGCCCCCGACGCCGGTTCGGGCTCGAACCGACGTCTGGACCAGCTCCGGGAGCAGGCCGTCGCCACCAACGCTTTCCTCGAGGAAGTGGTGGAGGAGGCTCGGGCCCAGACCGGGATCTTGGCCGAGATAGCCAACTCCATCGCGGCCCTGGTCGCGGCCGGTGGGCCGGTCGCCCCCGGCGCGCCCCCGGCCTATAAGCAGGCCGCGGAGGAGGACGAGGAGCTAGGTGAGGACGAGGACATGGAGTAGGGGGGTCGGTAGGATCCCGAGTCGATCCCGTGCGCGGGCGGCTCCGTTTGTAACCAGTGCCGAGTTTTCTACTGAGTCGGGGGGTGCCGGCGGCGGGCCGAGTCGGGCTCGTGTCGATGTCGGCGGATGGGCCAGTATCGGCAGTTTTGATACTTCTCTATAGTGTGGTCCCCGGCTCGCGCGCGGGTCGGGGTCGTGTCGCCTCCGAAATTTAAGTCAGTTTATTCTGTTCTTGCCTCACTCGTGGTGTATCCTATTCGTCCCAGGTCGGGGGGCTAGCCCAATCCCGTAGGTAAGCCAGTCGTCCTTGCTTGTATAACCAGTTGGCAAGTTTTGGTGTTTCCCGTGGGTGGTCCAATGCTAAGAGGATATCTCGCCGGTCACGGAGAGGCCCCGCGTCGGGGCGATAGGGCGACGAATTAGAGGGCAGTATAATATAATGTGATAGATATCCTCCGGTCCGTTGCCGCATTGGCAGAGCGGCAATGTAATGTCAGGGACATGGCGGGAATAGAGAAATGCGTTCAGGCCAATCTTGCTGGTCCGTAACTGGATGATTAGGGGGCTGATATGTCTTGGTTGTTGCCTTAGTGCGGACGACCGGTTCCCTACGCGGAGCCAAGGTGGGCGGTGTACGGGGAAAACCACCTTGTGACGGGCCTTCTGTTGTCGGGCGGGTTCCTCCTCGTCTCATCTAGTATGCCAAGCATTGATAACCCATTGGTTGAGTGCGTTGCGGTTGAGGTCCGGGCCTGCGCCGACCCCTATAGGGAGTCCCTTCACAAGATGTTCTAAGGGGGGCGCGGCTTTAATTTGTGGTAATGGGCTCTTGAGAGGGGCAGGCAGTTGGTGACCCAGGTGGACGCGTGTCGGAGCCGACTCGCGGCCCTGTTGGCTTCCTAGTGGGATAGTGTCCGGGCTTTCCGGGCTGTAAGATATATGTCAATTGGTGGGACGTCTGTTTCTATTTTGATGTGTTGGGCGTGGTCTTGAAGGCCCCGGCGACCGTTTGGAGATAATGGGCCTGGATGGCTCGGAGTTCCTTGTTGGGCCCGGTCGGTGCCTGACCCGCGGTATGTTAGGCTGTTAGCCTATATGTGAGGACTGGCCTAATGGTTTGTGGGTATAGTTCTTTGGTGTGTTTGTACCGAGGGCCCCATGATATACCTATGGAGATAGTTAGGGTTCGGCTTGTTATCTTGATTTTTATCTTGGTCTTTTTGACGTGTTTTTTTAGGAGAGGTCTGGTATAAGCTAAATTCTTAGGAGCCGGGCGGTGGAGTTGGGTTGGACTATATTATTTTTAAGTTGGAGAGGGCTTGGGATTGGTTATTGTCCTTGTTTAAAATAGAGTAAAGTGGATTTTGGGATAGAGAATTGGAGGTGGTTGGTTATGGTCTATTAGGTCTAGATGTCTTATGCTTGTAATAGTTGCCGCTTGACTCGGGGTTGGTCTGGTCTAATGTTTAGTAGATTTGTGTTATTTGTGAAATTGATAGTAAGGAGGTTTGGGATTGTAGTGAGGTTGGTGTAGAGTGAGGTAGTGAAGAGTATGAAGTTTTATAATGGCAAGTTGGTAGACTTTAACTCGTCAATGATAGAACCACGCTGTTTAATTATACCAAAGAATATTTCCTTGTCCAACCGATCGCGAGAAGGAGACATGGGCATGTTGGAAGAAGTAGCGGACAAGGAAGGTATTCTGGTACGATGCAGGTTATCAAAGAATCTAGAATATAACGGAAACTGGGCAGGGCTAGCGTTAGTGATAGATGAGCTGAAGGGGCCGTTCCTTCTCATGCGTCACAAAATAATGTCGCGATCCAGTACCGAAGCCAAGATTGGCGCCTATATTTATCCATTTCGCGCACCTGCATACCTTCCAACTAATGATCCATAGTGGTTCTAGCTATGTAATCTGGACCTTTATCCCCTCCCATCTTGGCCACGAGACGCCTACGTACTACGCTGCGGCGATACTGAACTCCGTCTCTAAGAGACAAATGCCACTGCGCCTAAACGAAGCAAACGCAGTTTAGCGGCCGCTGGGCGTAACTTCTGCGCAGAATGTTTCTGCGTTCCACGGCCGGCGGAGGTGTTCAGTGGCACGAAGTCAGACATATTCTACATATAGTGAGCTTCTACATCTCGTCCATGCAAACTAACAGAGTGCCGACTGTGAAAAGCCTTTTCGCACACGACATAGCTTAAGCACTATTTGTATCCCGACAATTCGGCGCTTGCGTCTTTGATGTAAAGCGTGATGATAGATAAAGAGATAGCACCAATAAAACTTTTGACACTAAACAGCTCGATTGCCGCTTGCAATATATAGACCATGTGTATGTGTGCTCGTACCTATCCTTTTAAGCCCTTGAGCATGTAAATCATAGTAGGAAAATGTACTAATTTGTGCGGTTTGGCGATCAGTGGGGTGTCCTCTGGGCTGCGCGCTTCGTAAGTGTCACTGTAGCTTAAGGAACCTGCGGCCTTTGACAACGAGCTGTCGCACAGCGCCGTCACTTTGCAAGTAAGCTTACCTGATTCTTGATCAATTTGCTACTGAAGTCTTTTCGAGCCACGATAATGAGAAACATTTTCATTAGCCTATGTAAGTAGAGACAGACCGGCACTTGCATCTTATCTTAGCAAATCCTGTTTTCCCCCGATACTAGCGCACCAAATAGTCCACAGCTTTCCGGATCTAAGCAATGTCTTGCAGTTAAGTTCCTTGACATTGAATTCCGTCAGCCTTGGGTGAGGGGAGAATATAGATGTCAGTTCCATCAATTTGGTACAAATCAGCCTTGCAGTCTACATCACTATCCCCGGTCGTAAGTCGTGATACGGTGGAAAGACGGCAGCCTGTTACTGACCTAAAAAATGTACATGCAAAGCCTTTGGAAATATTGATTGAGCGTATATGATATTTCCTGTTGATTTTAGTACTCGGTAGGCACGACGAAACCCTAGTTCATTTTGTACGAACATTGACTCCTCCAGTTGGAGGCAATCCTTAGTATAAATTGCTTGGTTGGCACCTCGAAGGCCAAAGTCCCGATACACTGTCGCCTATTATACGTAATCGTCAGTCGGCTTTGACCAGCATTTAGAGACTGAATTTTGGGAAGCAAATTATACCAGTGCGTCATCGTTGGCAAATACGATAGAGCTGAGCGCCAATAGGAGAGTTCCTTTGTACAACATATCTAACGATTATTCATGGAAATCTCGCTTATTGGAGCAAATAATAAATGAGATTAGAAACTGAACCCGGAGTATATAAATATACCATGATTTTCAGAGATGAAGCAGTTACACATACAATTATGAAAGTAAGTAGACCTCGGCTCATAGCCATCTGGCTGAGCACAGAGGCGGGGTAATAAAAGTGCTTACCCCGTCAATTTACTACCCTATGCTAAGAGTAAACTAATTATTGAGCGGCCTGAATGATCGAAAAGGATTGCTATTACCTCATCTTAATATATTTCCTGCATGAATAAGAAACAGCCGAGGTAGGATAACAAGGGCCGCAAGCCCAAGTATATTATTGTTAAGGCAATGTAGTTGGGTCGATAACATATGATGGCACTTGTTGGGCTAAGATACTCGTTCCCAACTCGTCCTCGGCTCATTCGAAAAAGTAGGATACCTTACACCAGAATCCAGGATAGTCCGTACCGTTTCCTTAATCTGATATGCCGTGAGATTACTGGCGCAGAGCAGTTGCCGTCGCTATCGGCTCAATGACAACAGCGCTACGCTGGACGCAGCATTCTTGCAGGCCCGTATTGGATCGGCAATGCGAAGCATTGTTCTCGATAGCACTCGTTCTTCCTGTACACCTGGCGAGCAGCTGGAAGACAGAGCTAAGATTATCGTTACATTGTAGATCACTTCCGACCGTAGTTCGTTGGGCATATTCCAGGGGAACGAGGCCTTGCGAAGCCCTAACGCGCGACATCAACCACGTAACTTAATTAACTATGGTTTACTGTAGTTATTCAATTGTCATTTAGCGTATTTTCCTAAGGGTTTTTTCTTCCCCCTGCCTACTCTCGACCAGTTCAACGCCATCAGGCTGTCCACATTTGGTTAGGCCGCCCTGCGTAGAACTCGCAGATGGCCTTGCCTAGTTCGTGGGTCTTGTGACTCTCTTCCCCGCCTTGTCGCCGTTTGATCATGGGTAGGAACCCCGAGCCTGGTTACGGTTGAATTAACACACCCTGTTTCTTGCACATTTTGCGGGGGAGCCAAATAGCCAGCTCCACCACAACCAGATTAACTCCACGTGTAGTCAATCCCTTTAAGTGCGCGAAGGCTCCGGAGAGGTCACTGACCAGGGGTTAGTGAATTATACCACACGCTAATAAAAGGTACTTAATTTTGTTAGGAAAGCTCACCATGATAGAAGTTCCAGCATTTTCTAGTGGTATAAAGAGCTATATCACATTTATCGCACCCGTACACGGTTTGGCGGCGTTTTATTATGGCAGCTAGCTAGGTAACGCGTACCTCGATGTACCAGGTTAAAAGTGGCGCGAGTGACTTACCGGGCTGTCGCGCACTCAAAGGGATGCACTATAAAAGAGGCTGAGGTAGACAGCTCTTGTACTATTTGCTCCCTAATACGGCACAAAGCCATATAAAGTGTTAGTCTTCTAATTCTTGTCTCATATTGTCTCACATGACGTCGTAAAGTCCTAGTCGAGCGCTGCTGCGCCGCATTAATGCATATTAAGACTGGCGCACAAAAAAGCCTAGTAACGGAATCTAGTCCCAAAACGTCAGGCACGTATTGCGACGCAAGCTTTGAATTTACATTTCTGTCTCGTGATGAGGGTAAGGAAATGTGTACTATTTACACGAGGAGCTAATTTAACGACCGCAAGCATTTATCTATTTGAAACTTATCTTGCAGGCGTATCACTGGGGTTCGTATATTGCCGAAGATAGCGCCCAAGGGCCCAGGCCCAACTGATCTCACGCAGTGGGGGAATGGGTATCCGCTGTTAGCCGGTACTTCATCGATCCGCTCCACGAGGCTGAATGGGGAGAGAAGGAGTCGGACAATATTCCCCGATAGTGCCTCTGGATATTATAGTGTGGAGATGGTTATTGAGCATGATTGGTGAGTTCAGGCTTAGGTTTCCGGAACCCCGGTCCAGTCGCACATCCCGTTCCAAACCTTGAAGCGGGGTTCCTGTTTAGGATGAACCCGAGGTCTCCTGGCGCAAAGAGTTCAGCCTTGTAATGTGATGGGGTAAGCACGGGGAAAACGATGAAAATACAGATTAGACAAGCACCGTATGTGGCGCTTACAAATGAACGTTGCGACATTCAAGTCCAACACTGCTGGGTCGTTGGTAGCGTGTCCCTGCATCCACTTGCCGCCCCGCACGATTGAAGCTTCCCCGAACATTGGACAACGTCCTGACCGAGGCTGGTTTAGGACATTTTGGTGCACGGATCACGCCCTAACTGCCGGTCTGCTGATGGATGTCTAACCCTGGCATGCTATTGTGTGAGAATGTATAGCGAGCACACTATTCTGTATTTGTGGCGTGTGTTCCCTTTCTCGGTTGTCACGTAGCCACCCGGTGGCCTCCTTGGCGCTAGAGCAACAAACGCAACACTGTCTGCCGGAGTAGGTATTGTTAAAACTCAGCAAATGTCCATAATATTTGCCAAACTGCGACTGCTCTTGTCCACTCCTTCATCGTCAACACCAACAGCGTCACCGGCAGCAACAGAACAGCAAGATGATCAGATTGGACATTTACTTGATCGGGGTTCTCCTCCTCACGCTTCCGCGCTGCGTGGCAATCGATGCAGCAGCAGGGATCGGGGTCAATCCAATCGAGCGCACTGGCTCGTGGGCGGCCATGCCACCTTGTGCTGTAAGTGCTGACCAGCGCGATTCGACACCTTCACCGGCCAACTTGGATACAGGCTAGGCTTATCGATCAGATTCGCTCGCAGGGCAACTGCTCTGCAACCGACATCCCGTGCTTATGCAGTGACGGCTTGGGGGAGACCGATACATTTGAATGGTTTCTTGCAAACTGCTCTTTTCCCGACGCCTTAGGTATGCATGCTTGCAGGTCTACACCGCACGTGTACAGTGACGCTAACTAGACGACACCCCAGCGTCGCAAAACGCCACCAGCTTTGCGTGCGGCCACCGCCCGCGAGACAAGTCATCCGAGTACACCGTCATCCTGGTCACTATCAACGTAATCACAAAAGCGATCCTCGTCGCGCGCCTACTCCAAGCTCGATTTTTCAATTCTCGACGAGCCCTAGGCGTCGATGACTGGATTACGTTGGTGATAATAATAATCGGCACCGCGGCTACGGCCGTCAACCTAGGAGGCTTAAATGCCAACGGTCTTGGGAAAGATGTTTGGACCCTCTCACTCCCTGAAATCAGTCGATATGCACTTTACCTGTATATCATGTCACTGTTCTATGTCACCGAGATGACGCTGCTCAAACTTTCGTTTTGCTTCCTCTATCTACGTATTTTCCCTTCCACGACACTCAGACGCCTGTTGTGGGGGACTGTCGTCTTTCACGTCCTTTTTGGAGTTGCGTGTCTCATTTCATCAGTGTTGTTCTGCGTCCCTATTGACTACACGTGGCTGCGTTACGTTGAGAAAGCGCACGGTCGCTGCATCAATGTATCGGGCCTATACTGGACATACGGGGCAGTCACTGTAGCCACCGATATCTGGTTGCTAGCTCTCCCCTTGAGGCCCGTTTTCAAGCTTAACCTCCATTGGAAGAAAAAGGCCGCGATAGCCATCATGATAATGACAGGGTTCTTGTAAGTAATTATGATCCAAAGCCCACCGCCACTACTCGCACAGGACTGACATTCTCCGTTCCTAAAGGGCTACAATTGTTTCCATTATACGATTTCGGTCCATTCTTTCTTTTACAAGGTCTACCAACTCAGCATACGACTGTTATGCGGTGAGCGTGTGGTCGGATGTAGAGTTTAATATCGGCATGATATGTGCTTCCCTGCCGAGCCTCCGTCTGCTTCTGGCCCGCCTGTGGCCCAGCGTCTTTGATAGCCGAGTCGCCCGGCCGAGTCACGGCCCAAGCCATGGTGCCAGCCATGAGGCAGATGCAGCAACGCATAGTTCGATTAAATCAGCCTCGAGCGGTGAGACTATCCGCGTGGGTTATACAGAGCTTACACCACTGGCGCCTGCCAGGATGTAAGTTTAGTAATATTTAAGAATTAATACCTAGTATGGTTTATGTTATATAGCCAATTCCCGGCTCGCTAAATATAGTAAGCCGGCGCCCATAAATAGCTGAGCTCCTCTTATACTTGGCAGGAGGATACCAATTTAATTCTTATACTTTATATATTATATTTAATATATACATAATATATTCGATCTATCTACTTATTATATTATTAATATAAATAAAGGGTTATTATTTCTAATAAACTCTTAATAAAAAATAATAATCTTATTATTATTATTAGAGGATTATAACGGTGGCTTATTTCTAAATCACAGAATAGTCTACTTCTTAGGAAGTGAGTTAGGTTAATAGTTATAAGGTAATATTTGAGTCAGACTGCATGCAGCTCTTGCTCAATCGGTAGCAGCGCTGGCAGCCGGCGCCGTCAGGCGGGCGACACATTTGCACTTGTCCTCAAAGCAACTCTTGCAAGCCAGGCCAAAGGGGCCGGAATGGCTCGGGCCTCTTCGTTCCCATGGCGCTGCTTGCCAGGCTATCCGCACATAGTCCCACTGAGTTCTTGTAATTGCAAAGGGCGGAATTGTCGGAGTCCGCGACCGGTGAACGGACTCCGCTTACTCCGGCGATAGAAGCTCGAGGAAGACAAAGTCCGTTCCTATCTACCCCACTTACTCGAATAGGTAAGTGAGGTCGCTCACAGGTTCAATTAATGAACAGTCGCTCTGGCTTTCTTCTGACTGCTATTTCCTCTTACTACTTCTGTACTGCAATCGCCTTCCGCCATTCCCATGTATATAACATAATGAGCTGAAATCCTAATGACTCTAAGACCCAGCAGTCTGATGGAGTGCAAAATAGCGATTTGAATCTCTACTTAGCCTTGTGGGCCAGTTCCCCATTCTAGACGCCTACGCGCAGCTGGGATTCGGCTTCGAGCCCCTACTCGACGCCGACCGGGATGCCGTCACTTCAACGCTGGGAAGGGAACTAAACCAGCTGATTGACCAGCTTCTGCGGCTTGGACGGCAAATTGGCCTGAAATCAGGCATCCGCATCGCCGCACCTTGGCTTGAACATGCACCACAAAACCTCCTGTATGCCACGTACTGCAGTGACACGATCCAGCCCAGGAAAGATCTCTTGGTGGGCGGTGTTCGTATTGTATATTAGAGAGTATAGGGCTGACTCTGTGGCTGGCCTTCCACAACCACACGGCCTGTCGGCTCTGATTCGCATTGTGGCTTTGCTGACCAACTTCGTCAAGGTGGTCTCTTAGTTAATCAGCTCGCACCCTTCAATAATGGAAGGAACCGCCAATTTTCAACTCTCCAACCCGTTACACCATTCTTTCCGGTGCGGAAATTCCAGCAGCCGACTCGAAGCAGGCGTACCGCGACCGCCGCTGCCTGATTGAGCTGATCCCACGCAACAAACCTCTAAAGGACCCCTCCAAATCCTCATTACGTTTGCGCCAACAAATAATTCGCCATGAGCTGATGCCATATGCCTATTTTAGAAAACGCTGTTACTGTACTTTTAGGCGCTTCCACAGCGAATCTTGAGACTGTGGGTTCTAGATATTATCAAGCTAATAAACATTGCAAGCGAGATGCCTTATACGTGCCATACATCCCTTCGTTCTTGAGACACAGCCACAAGTCGATGATGACCATTACTTCGCTGCCAGGAAAGCACTTACTTGCAGCATATACTTCTTACGTTGGTCCACGTGAGAGAAGTGTGCCGCATTATCCAGCGTGACCCATTGAGCTTGGCCAATCAAGTCAAAAAAGGGTCGCATTGCTACATCCTGGGCCTCATCCTCGACACCATTAATCAGTAAGGTTGGGGCCTTGATCTTGTGTAACTGCGGTACAATGGTCCAGTTCCGCAGCGAACCAGTAATTGCAAGCTCATTTGGTCCGTACCTGGCACTTGTTTAGAACAGAAAGCTGGCAAAAAGAGGGGGTCGGCAAACTCACATGGTGCCATATGTCGTAGGATCTGTTGCAAACCAATTTAATGCAGCCTGTACCTCGGGGGCAGGCCAAGGTTTTGCAAGGCACAAGTGACGCTTGTAGAAAACTTCGATAGCTGCCTCGTATTCTGGGGTTTCGTAATTACCTGTCTCATCGGCCCTGTTGAAAACCTCTTGCTCTGCCTCGGGCATTTTTTTTCGCAAGGCCGTTATGCCAACCCTCCACGCATCCATGCTGGCCAGGCTGTTGGAAATAATGAGGCGCCTAAGAATAGAGCTAGACGGACTGATAGCCCACTCAACAGCAAGCATGCCGCCCCAGGAATGACCATAGAGATCGATCGGTCGATCATGCAATCCCAGATGGCGCAAAAGATTGTCCAGCTCGGCCTTGAACAAGTCTACAGTCCAAAATGCCTCGTCGCCATTCTTATCGGGCAGATGAGTTGACTTGCCGTTACCGATCTGATCGTAAAAGACCAAGGGTACGGAAAGGTCCGTTAAGGGCAGCAGGTAGTCGTGGCAAGCACCCGGGCCCCCGTGCAAGACGACAAGCGGTGTTACGCCCGACTCGAGATCCCCGACAACGCGGTACCATGTTTGGCACGGCTCGGGCAAACCATGGACAATGAAGTCGACTACTCCGTCCGACATCTGTGATGGGATTTGATTGAACCGGGAGGGAACGGCAGTGGACAAGAGTTGGAATGCGTCGGGTGGGGGATCTCGGAGAGAATTATTCATTGGGATACTCGGGGAGCGTGCACGTGGGAGGGTGTTGATTGGACAAGCCACAAGGCTACGGAGCTGCGCAAGCCAGAGGCCCTTGACTAGTAAGTCCTAGACTCGCGCATTCGGACGTGTCAGTAGTAATCAGGCTCCGACCCGCCATTTTTTTTATTTTGGGGAATGTCTGCTTAGCGGTAGAATGGCAAGCGGACCACCAAGTGCCTTGAAGGCTGTTGCTGCTTGCATCAAATATTGATTAGAATGACGAAGTTAGGAGCAAAATCTCGATTTAGGTATTGCCAGCGAATAGCGCCGAGCCAATGACAACGGCCAATGTATCGCTCATCTTTCTGAGACCTTGGTCAGTGCCATCTCATGTCAAAACCGTTGCAGCTTGCAGCCCACAGGCTGTTTAACGCAGTTCAACGTGCGCTAGATAAATTCGCTCGTCAATCTACGAGCTTAAACAAGTAATCAATTCATGTTTCAATCCATCACAACTCCACCCATATCAACGCCAATTAAATTCTCTTCCCTATTCCTGCCTTTTCTGCTTTACACAGTCCCGCGGCTCAGCATCTAACATCTCTTGTTAGCTTCACAGCAACAACGATCTTTGCAGTCGCGGGAAGAACGCACAATGTGCAAAGCATTACTATTTGCCTTGGTTCTTTTCGAGGGGCTGTATAAACCGCGAACTGTTTGTTTTCAACTGATCCTGTAGGATATGGGCTTTTTATTTTCCTTGGCTACGAGTACATCAAGCTGCGGCTGTTGTGGTGCATGTATGTTGATGAAGTAGCGAGTGTGGTGGGCTGGTCTCTTGTGGGCTTTGTACTGGTACTTGACTTCTTCCTGCCACCCGTTTTCAACACCAATAATAGTATTTTATATTTTGAGTTTGATTATAGCGCCTCAAATGTTTACAGTGCGGCGTACAGACTTTTGTTAAAGTGCTAATCAGGGGCTTTCCAAATACTTCTGTCGCATGGCTGCCTCGTGTCATCGGCATACTGTCCAAGGACATCGCTGGGTCAAGATGGTCACTACGACCGATCACACACAAAGTGTCTCTTTTCTGTTACAGTGTTTTATAGTACTTTTGGGAAGAAGTGGACTATCCTTGCGGTGACGAAGGTGGCTAGAGAAACCCCGTCTTGTACTGAGGAGAAACCACAGGCGTACATTCACGAATTAGGCGCCGAGAAGCTACCGTTAAATCAGACATAATAAAATAGGCTCCACAACACAATTAGCCACTATTTCCCTCTACCAGCAATAGAATGCATTATTAAGTCTCAGACAAGTCTAATAGGCAACATGTTCTACCTTCTCATAACTGCAGCTTTTTCATAATAGCTAAATCCGTCCAGGCTAGTGCGCTAAATGACCAAGCTAGAGGGAAAAAAAAGTTTCGTATGATAGATTTGTGGCTTATAATAGCTATATTACCAGTTCTGTCTACTGCGTAAATTGGTCGTACTGGTTGTGTCTCTGTGTTTAGCGTTAATGGTCATCTGGCAGGCGGCGAGGATGCTTGTCTTGGTGCCTGGCGGGGGAAGTGCCAGATCAGTCTCATTCAGCATTGGCGGAATATGCGTCTCTCTCTCCGCGTCATAGTAAAGCGACACGCGTCATAGATAGTAAAGCGACACAGGGTTGCGTCTATGTCTAGAGTTTTGCGTCGGATAACCAACACCTGGACAAACTAGATGTCCAGCCGAAAGAGAAGCCTGAGACATCACGTAACTAGTTTGCCTAAACCGGAAAGGAGAGGAAGACCCAATTCATCCCCTTGATCGACAACCTCGACCAAAGTCACACACGGTAAATCCAGGCCATATATAGAAATGCAGAGATATTATCTCGTGTATCATTTACTAACTAATGATCCTAGTCACTTGCGCTTCATTCCTAACCTTGCCATCATAGACTCCATAGACAATCTTCAGTTGATAAGCTCTCCTGCCACGCATCTTCCTTGATTGCCTCATTTTCTTCGTCTGTCTCTATGGGTTGTGAGTCGCAAGAGCAGAGTCAACCCCGACGACTAACGTCGTCTTAATAGAGGTTGCCACTGGCACTAGATCAGCAGGACTTGCGGCAATCAGTGCGTCCGTGAAGCCGATAACACAGGCCTTCAAGCGTTTGAGATCGCTTGGAACTGGTGCCTGTCCACCTGAAAGTCGATTCAGGCAGCTACCTGATCACCGGGTGGCGGTCAATGTATCTAGAAACAAAGAAAAGAGAGCCTGATAATTGTCCAGAACAGCTAGGCCACCTACTTCGCTGAAAGAGCCAGACGACTTGACATCGTTGGTTGCGCCATTAACGGTAGTAATGAGTTTCTGTGCATCTGCATTGATAGCAACGCGCCACTTAGACCACTGGCCGGATATCAGTCAACAACATTACGGAGGACAACTGTTTGAGGGCCTATTTTCTGGCTAATGTCGCTCTGAACTGTGGCAGCATCGCGATGAAAAAGCGATGCTGCTGAGGTGGTTACAGCTGAGAAAAGTAACTTGGTAATGGCAACCATTTTGAAGTTAAAAGACTTAAGATCAGAGGTATGTTCGGCTTGTCGGTTAAAGCAGCTCCAGGTCTGATTCACCAAGGATTCTGGCAAACACCGCCTGATTTATACATCAATAGTAAGACTATACAAGACTAGTTTAGCTAGGATGAAATATCTCCTATCAAACATCTGCTGAATGCCAAGTCACACCCTTTTAGTGTGCAACGCTAGGTCAGGGTATAGCGTCTGCTAATAATGTTGCGATAGGGCTGGTTGGATGGGTTATGGTACGCAACGTTGTCATGGGCGACAGGGCGGGCAGACAAAGGGTGGGGGAAGATGGAAGGGGAGTGGCCTTGATCTTATAGAAATGTGTAAAGCGGCAGGTGCTAAAAGAGGCAGTTTACTATGAGAGAAAGCGGTGGACCGGTTTAGCTGATTTGCAAGACTACTTTACGGTGAAGATTTAGATAATCACCAAAGACACCAGGAGCAAACAAAGTGACGATAGCGCCCGCACTAATGATCTCGTTTGGGAACTGTTATGTGAGTGAAGCGGCGGACTCGCTCAGCCCTTTGTTCAATCAGCCACCAATGTGACGAATTGAGCCACTTCCTTTCATACCTATTGTCACAGCACTGTTTGCTGGCATTCAAACATGCATCAAGCCAAAATGCCGCTGCGATGTTTGGTGGCTGGTGTGATTGAGATGGATCATCAAAAGCTTTCCTTTCAAATGAGGATGGATTATTCACGGTATTGAGCCAGCCATTTCGAATATTTGTCCAGCTCAACGCCCGCCTCCATCCTGCTTCATCTTTCCTCAACAACACTTGGACTTTGTTTGAAACGAATACATGAACGTTCGACTAGCCATGGCGTCCGAAACCATCACCACGACCGCATGGCCCCAAACAAGTGACGAAATATATACACCAGACACTTACCACAGCGAGGCAGTTTCTCCCGGAGTAAGTATCAGCCATACTGCATGTATTCTACAGACTCTGATGGTTACTATAGTATGTTGATGATGCGATTGGTATCGAACAGCTGCGCAGGGCTATCCCCGCCCACTGCTTCCAGCCACTGACTGCTGTCTCCCTCTACTACTACCTCAGAGACATCTTCTTCATGGGAGTAACACTTATTGCTGCGATCCAGATTGAGCAAAGACTGGAGAGCACGTTATGGAAGTATATCTTCTGTCTTGGCGTGTATCCTTTCGTTGCAGGCATTCCCGCAGTAGGGTTTTGGGTTTTGGGTCATGAAGCTGGCCACGGCTCATTCTCAAAATTTCAGATCGTGGGCGACTTCTTTGGATTCGTTGCTCACTCCTTCCTCATGTCACCGTTCTTCAGCTGGAGGTCTACTCACTCGAGGCATCATGTTTACGCCAATCACATGATCAAGGTATGAGCAAGTCATTCTGGTTGTTACGAATAATGCCCTAACTGTTATTACAGGACCACAATTATGTACCGCCCCTGAAAGACGAGTACAAAGAACTATTCAAGGGCCGGCTCAACGTGTCCGAGATGACTGAAGATGCACCGATTGTCCTCCTGGCTCGCATCATATTCCAGCAGTTAATCGGATGGGTAAGTCTGACGACACACAACAGCGCAGGTGTGCTCTCAGCCCACTGACATTGTACAGCCCTGGTATTTATTGACCAACATTACTGCCGGTCCTGGGTCTGTCCGCCACTCTTCCAAGGGCTGGTGGAACAACAGCCACTTCGATCCGCTCGGAGCACTGTTTCGCAAAGAGGAGTTTTGGTCGATCATTGCCTCCGACGCCGGTTTAATTGCCATGGGATACCTTTTGTATGAGGCCGCACAAGTATTTGGCTGGTGGACCGTCACCTGGACTTATATTATGCCGCTCCTTTGGGTGAACCATTACATCGGTCGGTGCCCCGAGGACAACGCCCCTCGGTTGACTTGCGCTTACCATGTCTTTTAGTTTTAATCACCTACCTTCATCACACGTCTCCGGACCTGCCCAAGTTCTCTCCGGAGACGTGGACATACCTGCGAGGCGCACTCAGTACCGTGGATCGCGACCCCGGCTTCGTCTTTCGACACTTCATGCATCATATTATCGACCTTCATGTCATACATCACCTCTTCCCTCGGATTCCACACTATCGCGCACAAGAAGCTACGGACGCTGTCCGACCGCTGCTTGGAAGATTTTATCGCTCGGATAATAGCTCTTACTACGGCGCACTATACCGGAACTTTAGAGATTGCCAATGGGTCGAGCCCCGGTCAGAGATCCACGGCATGGATCGAATTCCCAAAGTACGTAACCCTAATTTGCTCGAAACCATGATTCCACAATTTTAACAGTTCGTCTCTGCCACAACTTAGGGACGGCTGGGTACTACGAAGCAGGACGACGAAAATGGCATCTATTGGTACCGCCCTGGAAAGATGCCGCCTCCTGCCGTGATGATGCGTAGATGAGAACACGCGCGCTTGAAGTTGCGGGCTTTTTGTGAACTCGCATTATTGCTATTCTATATTGTGTGTTCCTTGGCATTGGTTCTCTCCGTCGTAATTTTATAGAAAGCGCCAACTAATGGACGTTCGACGACCTACAAACCTACACCTACCCGCGACGGGACCTGAACAGGCCTTGCGCTGTCTATTATGCACCGGCCATATCAAGTGCATCACGATTGGGCTTGGATCAGCATCTAGTATAGGCAGCATACCATGTATGTGCTAGCCATTAGTAGAACGGAACTCTGAAGGCGAGCTGTGCGTAAGCGGAAGGACAGGGAAGCCTCCAAAACTCCCGATTACCTAAAGCCCAGAGGATGAACACGACTTTTCAACGTAAGGCTCAGTTGGCAACTTCAGGCGTCTAGCGTGCCATTTTGCTTGCGGCCGGAGCATTCTGCAGTTTGCCTACCAAAACGATAGGAATTGATTTTTCGGTATTCGTTCGTAATGCTTTTGGTTTCGAGGCTTTGTGGATATATTGCGCGCTGAGCGAAGTGTGATTCATTCCCGTGATTGATGACAGTAGTATGTATTGGGCGCCTGGCTTAAAACTTGGGATCGGATGCACTTCTACCCAAAAGTGCAGTGACGGCAAAGATGAGGTCGACGGCAGAATTGCCCTGCTCGGCGACGAGTCTGTGTTGGTAGTGGTGGTTGGAGCGCATCGGTGCGTTCTCGAGCCTTGCCGAGGTTTGGTACACTTCTAGAGGGCTAAGAATGCTAACTGAAAAAGCCTTTTCATGTTTTAGTCGTCGTTATCGGGGCTGTCAATATGGCGTTTGTTTGCACAGCGACGAGAAATGGCTGAAGGGCCCGCTGGGCCTTTTCCAGCACCTCAACAAAGTATGAGTGGCCCTTTTCAGAGGCGGCGCTGACGCTGACGCCGTTTGTATTGAGGCGCTCGGCAAAGGTCTTACGAACGGGAATAACTCAATAGAGAGCTGTTGCGAAGTGCTTTGGAATCGCAACCCCGGTTAAGCTAGCTATCTGCACGGCCATGGGCTCGTACTCTCGTGTCTTGACGATATGCGTGGCTTTGGGACCTGTGTTAGCCGCAGCCGCCCGCGTGGTCTGCCCTGACAAGGCTGTCTTGGTTTGCTTTTTAGTCTTTCCCTTCAGTCTTCCCACAATTGCCGCCGCCTGATGAACGCCCGATGAAGGGCCGTCTTCTTGGTAGCCATGCTCTTTGGCTGTGGCCGCGAGCCACGACGCCACGGCATCAGTATCCGCTTTGTACTGCTGGTAAATACCCGTTAGTGCTGAGGGTAACATTGTAGATTTCTTTGCTTTCCCGCACTTCAGGCTTTTTCTAACTCCCTCGAACTAAGAATGTGTCGCGTGTTGACAGCCGCTCGCATTCTGTTGGGAAGCTGACCCCTTGGATTTCCAATGCGGAAATGACCTGGACTTCAGTACTGGCTCTTGGCGACCAATAATTCTAAAGGCAAGTCACATATTATATTTCTGCTCCACTACCGTCATCGTAGTGAGGCTCTCCTCCTCCTTTGCGGACTTCATTATTGCCCGATATTTATTTTGTTCTGTTGTGTTTGGCAGTCAAATCCGGGCGCATTTCGCCCGCCCAAACGATTTCTTCCTCTGCTACACAATTTTCTGCTTTTCTATTCATCCTGCATTGGATTCTTTCCACACGACTGAGTTGTGGCTTCTCTGAGACTTATCGCATTTCGCTGCCGCTTACTGAGTAAGTCCGCTTCTGGTGCCCAGTTGTACCAAGGCTGCGGCGCTATATCCCTCGCTGCCATATGCCAAGCCAAGCTGCAATGGCACGAAATCATTTAACAGCGAGACAGCTTCTACTTTGGCCGAATAATGGTGAAGTATATAGACTTTATATCCATGGCTCATCATGTTACTTATGCGCTTGTAGATTCAATCGTTACGATGCGCTGTACTGTTGCGGCGCTTGTTGCGTAACGATACGTATTGTGTCACCATATGCGTTATTCCATATCGCAGTCTCATCTGTATAAAGCTATTACAAGGCCAGCAAGAAAACCATCTTTACTATATATAGCGCAGGTACCGACATTCGCTACCGTAATGTTTCAACCTTATTCTCTTTTGACCGTCCCATTCCGGCCAAGTGATAACCCCGCTCCCGTGCTGACCATTTCCCTTTTAGGAAGGCATGTCAGCGACGAATAGACTGCCGCCCATTGCTATAAATGCAGGACTCTGGCAGCTGAGTGACCATTTTAAGAATACCCCTCACAAAACATCATCACCCGTTACGCAACGATTCAAGCCATCATGCCCCCTTCCGTGAACCCTGAAAAGGCGGCCGCCAGCGAGGAAAAGAAGTTCCGCTACGACTTCTCCGCAAATGGTGGCTTTCCTCAGCCTCCAACTTTTGACGACAAGTATGAGGAGCGCGAATATCTAAAAGGCCGCTTGGCTGCTGCCTTTCGCATTTTTGCCAAGTACGGATTGAATGAGGGCGTCGCCGGTCACATTACACTTCGTGTAAGAAGACTCTTCCATTCCCCCCCCCTCTACGTTCAACGTCCACCTCCACTGTAGCTAACGCACCATTGCGTGGATAGGACCCTGTTGAGCCTAACACGTTTTGGGTAAATCCAATCGCCACTTCGTTTCCGCTTCTTAAACGGTCGGATCTCGTGCGTCTCGACGAGGAGGGAAACGTCATCGACTACGGAAGCAGCAAGCTCGTCAATCGGTCGGCCTTCCTCATCCACGCAGCTGGTAAGAATATCGAGCGCTAAAACATACCAGCGATGAGGTATTATCTCGAGTAGAATGGCTAACAACGTGGAAAGTTCATCGCGCACGCCCTGATGTTATCTGTGCCGCACACGCACATTCATTCTATGCCAGGACTTTCGCTGGCCTCGGCCTCCCCCTGGCATATATCTCACAAGATGCCTGTACCTTTTACAATGACATTGCTCTCTACGACAAGTTCGATGGTATTGTACTGGGTGGCACCGAAGGTGATGTCATTGCTGAAGCCATTGGCAGCAAAAAGGCGGTTATCCTGCGTAACCACGGCTTGCTTACGGCCGGTGCCTCCATTGAGGCCGCCGTCTTTTGGTTCGTCACCCTCGAGAGCCTTTGCCGTTCACAGCTCGTAGCAATGGCTGCTTGTGCCCACCCGGGCACGTCCCTCAAAGAAGTTGGCCATGCAGAGGCATTAGAGACTTATGAGACCCTTGGCCAGCACGCCACTGCTTGGATCTCTGGCAAGCCCATGTTCGATTTGATTGCGCATGAAACTAAAGAGGATTACTTGCAATAGGTCTGGTTCTTTTATGTACAAGCAATTGGAATTTTATGCGGCCCAACTTGCTCCCGGTTGTGTCAAAAGTTCGACTACCCCATGTACTTTACACAAGTATAGCCGCCTGCCTGATATGAGCCGCGTCGAATTACGCGTTTGTCAATTCAACACCAAGTTTTTTGACCTTGAAATATCTTGAGTCATGTAAATGTTTCTCTGGGATCTGGAGGTATAATGCTAAGTCTTATCGTAGTTAATAATTAAACTCTTCTCCAACCAATTTTCCGCTCAGTTTCCACAGTCTCTCTGCTTCGATGGCGCTCGTGGCCCAGGGTTTGACGGTTTCGACGTTGGCGTCTGCAACGTGGGAGTTCTCTAAGTAAGCACCATTGTTGTCTAGTTATTAAGTTGTCAGTTCAGTCCGTCAGGTTGATTGCAGACATCTCATACCCTGCAGTGATGGATCAAAGGCGGCAAAAACGTGCGTCGCAGCGCCCTGGTCAGCTGTCTTCCACTTGAAGTCTGCCCAGCCCTCTTTATTTCCAAGTGCTCGGTCAGCCTCCCCTTTAAATTTTGTTAGAATTAGACCTTGTATTGTATATAGTCATGCACATACCTAGACTAGCAAACTCGCCAATATGACTCCCAAGATTCGTGTTGATGACGCCTGGGTGCAGACTGAAGGATGAGAGCCGTCTCCCACCCAGCTTCTCGGCGAGAGATATGGAGAACAGCATGTTGGCCGTCTTGGATTGTCCATACGCTACCCACTTATTATATGTTTTGCCACCCTGCTACAGTTAGACATAATGGTACACTGGGTAAAAAAAATACTTGCATCAAAATTGTAATCGTCCCAGCGAATGTGACTGAGACGATGGCCATCGCTGCTCACATTGACAACGCGGGGCTTGTCTGCCGCCAAGAGTCTATCCATGATAAGGTTCGTGAAGAGAAAGTGCCCCAAATGGTTCGTCGCAAACTGGCTTTCGATACCATCAAGCGTAAGTTTATAATCCGTGGCCATGATACCGGCATTGTTGACAAGCACGTCGATGACGGGGACATCGGGCCACGAGAGGACAGTTGCTGCTGCGGTGCGGACCGACACAAGCGAGTCATTTTGTAGCTCTAGAATCTTGGTACTGACATAGGGGCTGGTGGACTGAATTTGGCGCGCCGTCTGTTCCGCTTTGGAGATGTTGCGCCCCGCGAGAATTACGAGCTTCGGCGATGCTTTGGCAATTGCCTGGACGAACGTGGCGCCAAGGCCCCCTGGGGAGATGCCAGTTGTGAGTACTACCTTTCCTTTGATATACGCTGCATAATAGCTCGTGAGTTCACTGGCAGTCGACGTCGCATCAAACGCGGGAGACATGTTGATGACAGCTGCGCGACCTGCGCGACCGTCGCGTGGCACTGGCAAGCTGAGTTCGAAAAAGCGGCGCTGCTACGTGGTATTTGAGTCTGCCTTCGAAGAGACTAGTCGCACGGCCGATAGAGGAGAGCAGAAAGAGACGGGAATGCGAATTGACAGGTATCTTGGAGGTGCTGGGACAATTTATTTGTGGCGTTCCTCCTCTTTGTGTATCGGGTTTTAGAGGCATATCCGGAGTTATCATGCGCTAACGCGCACTGTATTCAGCGCGATCACTCACTAACTAATCAGCAGCAGGTATAACGCCGAGTGGCGACGGCATAAGCTCCGTCATGCGGCCCGGTGTTAAGAAGGTCACCCACTGATTGCCTCATTCAAGGAACAAGATGATTCCTGCAGCTGCCAATAAAGGGCATGGTCTACTGGGTAAATAATATGCAACACGGCAATATTTCTACTCATTATAGAAGGCTGTCATGAACCGACTAGCTCTGTCAGCTGCTTTGTTTCTCCGGTGTGGACGCTGGACATGTGCGGCTCTTTGCTTGGTTTCTCATGCTCCGCCACTGTAGGAGAAGAGCGAGCTGAGTTAGGGCGGTGGGTGGGGCCAAGACACTGGACAGTGGTGCGTCCACAGCACAGTCTTCAGTCAACTGCAACATTAAAAGCGAATGATTCCTGGAATTGATTGTAAAGTATATACTCATCTTTTATTGGCGACCCAGTCTGTGAGGCTCGTCTCTGATTATGATTACGGACCGACAATGCATTCTATGGCCTCATTCAGACACTGCTTCGCATGCTCCTGCTGCAGCCTCTTCTCCGCCAGCCACTTGTTGTTCAGCTCCAGCGAGCTCTGTGCCGAAATAGTGAGCCGCTCCACCTCCACTGGGCTAACACAGCCAGCACTGACGCGGGTGTTTACAAACGACTCGGGATCAAGTGCAAGATGTACCTCCTCGTCCGTGATATTGACTGGTTTGCCAACAATCTCCATGGCTGCTTCTTGCACCATCGACGGGCTCAAGTCTGCCCGGCGAAGACCTTTGCTTCTGCACTCTTTAACTACTTTAATCACGACTGAATATGCTTGTCTCATTGACAAGTCGTACTTCTGTATCAAGACGTCGGAGAGGTTGCTGGTGGTTGACCAGGTTTCTGCGAGCACCTGCTTTATGCGGCCTTCGTTCAACTGTATGGATTGAATGGTAAGGCGTGCCAGCGTAAGCATGTTCGATGTCGTCGCCAGCGCTTCGTCCATGTTGGAGGGAATACCGTGAAGTGAATGGTCACCGGTCCCCTGGCTGCGGTAGGTTGACAGGGCGCCTGCGAGCCACGCAACGCTAGGACCGGCAGCCATTTTTATGGCTTCGAGAGTCACGGGATTCTTCTTCTGGGGAAAAAGACTGCTGTGCTCGCAGAAGCTGTCGGGCAGAGAGATGAAAGCAAATTCGTTGGTTGCCCATAATTGCAGGTCCGTCGCCAGGTCATTGAGATGTGACATGATGAATGACAGTGCGCCAACCACATCCGCCGCATAGTCGGCGTCCTTTCCCATTAGGGAATTCTCTACACACCCATCGAAGCCAAGGAGCTCGGCAGTCCTGGCACGGTTGATGCCGATTCCCGTACCACAGCGACCAACTGTACCCAAAGGGTTAAGGTTGAGCCTGGCAAAAGCTTGCTGGCAGCGTTCGAAATCTTGCTGCAGCTTCGACGTCACGGCCAGGAGATAGTGGCCAAAGTTGCCAGGCTGCGACTGCTGCATATGAGTGTGGTACGGAAAAACGACTGAGGAGTGCTGTTTCGCCGCGGTAATCAGGCTACTTTGTAGCTGTTCAACATTATGCAAAACTTGAAGAAATGGCTTGCGATAGAAAAGTCTGCCCACGGTCGCGCGCTGGTCGATGCGGCTTCGCGCTGTATGCATGGAACCCGCGACGTAGTCGCCTAGTTTAAGGGCCAAGGCGGTCTCTATCTGGTATAGAAGACTTTCTTTGGCTGGATCGAGCACTAAGTGCGAATGGCCGTCATCTCGAATCCTTTGGATAGCGGGGAGGAGTTGTTTGCCAACAGACTTGGGTATAATGCCGTGCTCAACAAGCATGACAACGTGGCTCAGATCTGTCCAGCAAAACTCATCAAGCTGTTTGCACTCCTTCTGCTGTGTCGGCCAACAGTGATAAGCCAGTACTGGGCTGACCTCCACCTGCTGTGCTGCGGGAGGAAAGGGGTTTTCAATAAACATGGTGTAATGTATAGGTTATGAGAACCAGTGTTAGTCTCGCAATTGTATGGGCTTGTATCTAAGCAGAAATAAGATCAAAGAAGTATCCAAGGGGCTCGATTTATATACACGTTGAGTTGGTCACCACTTATCATTACGCGGCCTGACTTCGCAAAAAAAGCGCATGAAACCTGACATCAACATATTCCTCACTCTCGGCTGTTTTTGTCATACCCAATGGCTGACCGCTAGTCCGCCCTGCAACTACTCACACGATACGGTTTCTACTTCAGGCTTAGCAAAAAAACAGTTACAGACGGCAAGCTATGGCTGTTGAGCAGAAGTTCGCTGATCTTCTTGACCCAGGCCGAATGCCGCGCCATGCTAGTCAGTATGTGGCGTGATAGCCGGGCAGTGCTTAGTGTTGTCTCGGCATTACCTTGTAAGGTGGAAATTACAAGCCACATGCAACACCATTTAGCATCTTCCAAACACGTTGTTTGTCGTTTGATCCGTTGTGAAGTCAAACCGTGGTTGGGCAACAAAGGTTAAAAGGGGGCGGCTCTCGCACAGCTGCTTGGCATTTGTGGAACATGTATCCGTAAGTGTTGCCGAACAGGTAGGGATTTACCTGCCGACCCAGTGCCGGAACTAATGGCAGTTACTAAATAAGCTTGCGTTGCTGATCTGCTAATTATGCGCTCAGTTTTAAAGTAGCGATCCACTCGGGTCAGGCCGAGCTTGCGGACACCAAGAGCCGCACTATGGCCTGCCACGGACCGCCAGAGTCCACTCGACGGAGCCACATGCCACGGATGTTGTTGTATAACATCGTGTTCTTGTTGTCTATCTCTGCCGAATTAAGAATGAGCTAATGTAAGGATAGTAATATCTATCCATTTCTGACATGTAAGTGGAGGGCTTCCAAAAGTGTCAAGGGGGGCTCTTCTTTCGCACTCTGTTTTCATTGCGACATTCTGGTCGCAGATCTCCCTTAGGCTCGGGTAATCTCGGTTGGACGAAAGATGCAGTGAAAGATTTTCAGATTATCAATCAAATCGGTTAGGTAATGGCAAAGAGTGGCCCTTACCAACATTGGAGTCTTGTCTTACACGCACCCCTTGGATTTACTTCGGACAGGCCAATGTAGGGGCCATCTACAAACTTATTATTTCTTTGCTGGTTTACGCCTCCCTTTTATTACTTGGCTTCCATTACTACCTACTCTGGACTGACTAAAAAACTTCGCCCGGTTTTAGAGTCAGTTTCTTCGCTTTATTTTGCATTGTTTTGAAAAGTCCTCAACATGCCCAAGCTGGCAAGGGCAACTGAGCAGACACACTACGCTTCTCTCTCTACTGCCATGCACGCACCGATAAATGTCATCAAGTTTATCTGGCGCTGGTCCGTCCCTTATCGCAGCGGACATGCACCAGATGATGATATTTATAAGTCCGTGTGGCAGCCCCCTCTTGATCCAAAGTCGATACTGGATCTCATGCAACCAATCTTTCCGGATATCCCCCGTGAGCTTCTTCCTACGGATGAAGAGAAGATAAGGTACATGGTCCGGCAGAACTTTTCACGACTGAAAGGCTCGAGTCACGTTTGCACGGATTCCGACAGTTCCGTCAGCGAACACGCCGTGCCCTCTGCGCAGCACACTGCAAAGGAAGATACTTACGACAGCAAAGCGCCGCTGGGTCCAGAGGAAGTCTGGGAGCACGTACCGGGCTCTTTGAAAACTTTACTGGCTGCTTTGAATGCCCATAACATGGAGAGAAAGCTACTATACCTGACCGAAGAGTCGTATCACCCCAGTGCAGGCTCTTGGGCTCTACGTCAAGCCCTTACTGGTGTTACCAAGACTTTCAGCCTCTGGAGAAACGGCTATCATGCTACAGTGAGCCACAGAGAACGGTTCATGGTTCACGTGTTTTTTGCGTTTCTTGTGTTTAGCGCATGTTACCCTGACGTGGCTGCTGGCTTCCTGGGCGAGCGTTCTTACAATCAAAGATCTATTGGGATGCGTATTGTTACCTTGTGGCAGCTTTACTTCCTGTGGACCTTTGAGTTTCACATATTCTGGCTTTTGTTTAACTGGAGCCTGGAGCGTCTCCTCGGTGCCTTTGCAGGCAGTACAGTTTATGCACTTGCAGCTGTCGTGCCTGCGATTCGCGCAGCTTACCTGACAAACTGGTTTCGGATCATGATGCTTGTCATATCCTTATCATGGCAACTCGGTGTTCAGTTCTTTGCCCCAGCGCGAGATTCTGTCCTTCGTCTCGTGATACGGCGGCAGATGCACGCAATGCGGAGAAAAACGTGTGATGACGTGATCGACTGGGCTTTCGTGGATAGCAACATCGAGCATGAGCTTTTGACACTCAATACGTACCAAATTCGGCTGGAGATCTCTGACGAGGACCTCTGCGCTGACGCAGTACCCTTCCGAGCACGCATCGAACGATATATACATTTTACTGCCAAATTTAAGCTTGGGCGTCCAGCGGACCAGCTGGTAGGCTTATTGAAGGAGGATATGGAGGGTTTTATCAACACATACCAGGACTACCTCTCAACCAGCCCCGACATACGCTATAAAAAGGCCAAAGATACCGGCCATGTGGAGCCCAAGCTACCTAAATTCCTACTGGTAGGCTTTGATATTGCCATTTTTGCGTATGTCTGCTACTCCTTCTATGGCCAGCCTTTCACATTCAACACTGTGGTAGCGTATGGATCCGTTGTTACCATTAAGCAGACAATTATGGCATATAAGCGATACCAGACACCAAAAGCTGCACAACGACTGTTTACCAATATGGCGGCGGTAAACATTATCGGCATGCTCCTCGTGTCTATGCCTGTTACGATTAACAAGGATATTCTGAAGGATACCGGGGCATTTGTGGGTTTGACGCTGGCAATGACATTTGCAACTATTTTTCTGGCGGAACCGATCGCTCCGCTACTGTTGGCGTTCACAGACTTTATCATCCGAGGCTGCAGTAAACTAGTCGGATCACGACAAGGCAAGAAATAAAGACGCATTTTGGTCGTACATAAAATCTTCAATAGTCTAGGCTAGGAAAGCTCACTGTACAGACCTTTGGCATCTCGGAGCGCTTCAAAAGAATGAACACCATACTCATCAATGCCAGGTCACTCGTACTTCCACTTCAGTTGTTGGACTGACGCGCCCCCAGCAGTTCTTCACTTAAGTAGCTCAGCTACCAGGTGGACTCTAGACAGATTCGATAGTAATTGTTTTCTCCACTACATCACAGGATGCGGCCCTTCTTGCCAAAGTTGCAAACCCCGAGAACGGCGCCTGGCGCTAGCTCACAGTCTGTCTCGCGACCGGAAACGCATTGGTGGCCTGTGTATTCTCCAGTAGTCACGCATGCTCTGACAAAATCGAAGAAGCTCATGACTTTGTAGAAATTGCACCTACGTGTATTGTCCTATGTCACCGTAGAGCCTTGTCCACGGCTTCATCGACATGTTATTACCCAGCTTAGTGTCTAATGTAAGGGTGGTGACAGGAAGCATTGCGGTTCATTACCCACGGACGGAAAGACTCAATTGCTGCAACTCAGTTCAACCGGTGTGTCCCTGCCGCATTAGCTGTCATAGCTAGAGCTCGATTGCACCAACTAACTTTACGAGTCGCGAAATACTTGTGTAAAAAGCTTGCGCGAAAGGGCGGTTTGTGGCGAATGCGACGGTTCGCACCCTGAGATCAAGGATCCGTATCCGTCGTTCGTACCGAGTAGTAGGTGCAAATGAGCTGCTGTATGTGCAGCGATTTCGCTTTAAAGTCTCACTGTGATTTTTTTTTTTTTTTTTTGGTATGATATGTACGAGTCTTAACTAAACATTTCGCTTTTTCTGCCCGAGAACTACAGCCCTAGAAACGGCGGCTGCGTCATCGGTTATTTCAACAGGGTTTGCCACAAGCTGACCTGCCTTTGAATCCTCCTCCAGCGAGATGCATCAGGAGCTGACCAAGTTTATGGCCAAAAAGGAGAAGGATTGGTGAGCGAATATATGTTCCCCGAAGGCGGCGGTGCAGCTGCTTCAGAGACGGGCCTCGTCCTCAGGGCAAGTGGATTGCCGTAAGTGGTACTAGCCTCAGCTTATTCGTACCGTCCGCACAGGTACAGAGATATACAAGATGTTTATTCACATTTTAGTCCCACCTTCTAATAGTCTATCCTCAATTTCCTCTGATGGATGCTCTATGTCGATGCTGCTGTTACTAGACAGGGGAGTTATTGCGACGGGCGGCGCAGGCGCGCACAGTTTTTGGTATCGTGGTGGGAGTCGGTTTGCCGCTATTCCCGCACGACTTAATTTGCTGGTTAATCTCTGCGATGAGATTGATGCCTTTGGAGTCAGCACAGCGATCGACAACACTGCTGTAAGTACGTCAGAAATCAGGAAAGTTGATGCTGACGTCCGGCGGCAGCGTTGGTTGCGCTGCTGTGGGTGCGGGCGTAGTTTGGGCTAGAGCGACTGAAGCAGCAATGCTGCAGATGACTGTTGCCTCTGTCTGCATACTGTAGAGGGACTCTGCCCAAGGATTATTAGAGCACAAGGTCAGTGTACAAATTTGAATAGCCTGTGCAAATCGAAGCGTCTGTAAAGAGGCTGGAGCTCTTCATTTAATAACTTGGCGAGTCTTGAAATCCGCTTCGTATAAACGGTTTGAGTGTCAGACCTGTCAGACGTAACTATGGATCTGATAACCAAGCACAAACTTCATTATAATAAGCAAGAGTTAATACCTCACATTACGCAGTTCATGTTTCACTTTTTACAACTTTCGCTACCATGACACAGCGACATTGTTCTGGCCAAGTGGAGCAGTGTTGTCTTCAAATGCCACTTCGACTGCGGAGTGGCGTTACACGGAGACACTCGGATGGCTTCGGTGATCTAGACGCAGGAAATACTAGCGATGAGCGCAACTTCTATTGCAGTTTTAGTAGCCGATCATGCATGTTGCATAAGTCAGGGGCGTGCTCGGAGTCCGCCAGCGGACTCCGAGGGTCGGGAGATCGCCAGGATTCCCGGCGCTTCGGACTCGAAATAACGAACAGGTACCAGTTACGGTATCCGCTGCTGAATTGCGCTACCAATAGCTACACTTGTAAAATGGTAATTATCAGTACAGCGTTCGCACCTTCTACATCCAAGTGTGCATCCTTCTGGTATTACCGGACATTCCAGCGTTCTGTGAGAGCTGTCCTGGGGGAACTATGCAGCAAGCCAATCATAAGAGAATGGATTAAGTTGAGACTGAGATCCTTCCAGAATATCTTAATGCACCACTGGTTGAATTATTTTAGAAACGTCTTCCTTTGTCTCGCCGTTTTCATCATCCGTTCTCATGCCGAAAGGGCTCATGCACGTGCGAAGAATCTTGGGCGCAAGAGGCGTATCAGCTCTGAGCTGCATCTTACTCGCATATAACAGTGTTAAAGAAATTCAATTATGGACAGTGCAAGTAATATGAACAAAAAAATATCGCCATACCGTAAATATGCCGTGACGTCTAGGTTTGACAGCCTTCAACCGCAGCTGGAAGTATACTCCACAGATGGTCCTTGGTCCCGTTGTCATCGTATTGGACGACGTTGGCGCTGTTATAGGTAGACATGCGATCTACTCCGGCGACCTTGGAGCTGGCTTTGTTTCGAATCAAAAAAAGACCGTCGTTTCTAGACTCGACTCTCCAAAGCTGGCTATCCGCACTGCCATCGTCTACCTGGATTAAGTTGGCGCTGTTTTCATTTGAAGCGACAGCCAGGAAAAGGCGGCTGTTGAGATTTTGTATCTTGAACCAGCCGCCCTGGGATGGGATGAATCGCCAGAGGTGGTCGCGGGTGCCGTTGTCGTCGTACTGTTGAACATGTGCGCCGATCGTGGTAGACATGTCGGCAATGCCGGCGAGCTTTCCGCTGTTTTCGTTGCGTAACTGGAAAATCGCAGCGGTCCAAGTCTCGAACTCCGAGAGGCCCCAGCCTTTACCCTTGCCCGGATTCGGCGCCACGACGCGGAGCTTCGATGTATTCACTGCCGGAAATGTGATCCGTATTTCTTCGTTTGAGGTCGTCGGCGTCTTGCTGCGTCGCTGTGCCGTAACCGTGGCCCATTTACCACTGTAGCTGTCCCAGTACTGGAGATCGTAGTTGTCGGGTATCCTGACTCCGCCGCCGTCGTCATAAAAGTAAAGGCGCACATCACAGACAGATTGGGGTCGCTGAAAATCGACGCCAAAATAATCTTCCGAATTGGGGCTGGCGTACGACGTCCAGCGGGTGTTGGAAGGCACGGCTGTTCGCCAGATATTTCCGTCGATGGCGCGCATCACATCGTCAAAAGACGACGTGTAAGAGGCAAATGCCTGTGAGAGCTGTGCCGCTCCCTGGGTATTGGCTGCCATGTTGACGGATAAGCTCTCCGCTGCTGAAATGGCAGACGGAACATTGACCATCCTGGATTCAAGTGCGTCCTTGTTCTCCACCAATTCGCCGTCGATATATATGCGAAGACCTTTTCCTTGGCCGTAGCGAGTGCCGTTCTTGTCCCACAGTACAGTGATGCTGCGACCGTGGTATGCTGCATTCTCAACAGCAAAATATTCCCAACTTGAGGGCACAAGAGGATTGATCCGGATGGAGCTATCCGGCTGTCCTCGCAAGCCAAGAAGCCCGGCTAGAACGTTGTCGATGAAAGTCGAGTGATTGTAGTCTTCGCTATGGTCGTACCCATCGTATATCCACCGCGGCTCAGAAGGGTGATGCGCTTCTGCAACATAGGGCTTGTTGTTCTTGAACTGAGTTGCGGCATATGTTTCCAATAGGTGAACATAATCTGTTGACGAGATGGCACTCTGCCTGTAGTCATGAAGCAGATTTTCAACAGCTGTGAGGGTTTGCGCCGTCGCAAAAGGCCAAGACGGCCCGTCCCAGCGACAACATCCATCAGCCTCGTGCATGAACCACTTGCTGCGTTGTTCAAGCGTAGTTGGGCCAAACGGGGACGCGAATCCCTGTGGGTCCATAAGCTGCGCGAACGGTTTGGCGCTGAAGTTTGCCGCTGGCATATTAAACATCCAGGGAAGAAAGCCCATGATCTCCCTGTCATCCAGCAGCCTTTGGTCGCCGTCGCGAAAACGGTGCACAAAGAAATCTTTGTCTCTGTTCCATAGATGGCTCTGCAGGGCATCTCTCAATTCAGTTGCACGCTTAGTATACTCGGTTTGGAGTTCTAAGTCGCCCTTTAGTCGCGCGATGGCGGCAATAGCAATAGCGTCGCCATATTGGTAGGCATTGATGGTCGGTCGGTATCCTGCACCCCCATGGTAAGGGTCGTCAGACTCGTAGGATGCTGCAGTGTACTCAGTCGCATCCCAGACAGGGACTTGCCAGTATAGGCCAAGCTTGGGGTTAAAGTGGTTATCCCAGTTGCGGTACTGCTTAACAAGGTTGTCGAGCTGGCCAATGGCGAAGTCGCGGTCTCCTGAGACTAGGTATTGTTTCCAGACCGAGTTGGCAGCCCAGAAGCTGTATTCGTGAGCCCAATCGTAGGTGTCTTTGTTGACATTGTCCGTGGCGGGCTTGGGGAGCTGGCCTGGGCCAGCCAACCAGTAATTAACCACATCTTGGCCATAGCGCAGATCGCGCAGCCACCGGCCTTCGGCGATGTGGTGGCCTGCTGCAGCCACAATGCCGCCGTATGGGGCGCCGTAGGACGCGGGGTGCAGAAACTCTGTTGCCAAATATCCGTATTGGGCTCCCGTGTAAGCAAGGTGCTCTTTGTGGGTTTGCCAGCGATAATAGTAAACTTGTTGAATATTGTCGCTCGGGATATCAATGAAGGGAATGTTTGCCTCGAACCAGGCAAAGTCCTCCGCGTTGCCGAGAAGCTGAGCATGGTCGAGAAAACTGGTGCCGGCAGCCAGCGCTCGGCTAAAGGTGGCCAACACCGAAAATGTGTGTCTTGCATGCATTGTTGGCGTGTTCTACTTGTTACCAGAACAAAGGATCGCGAGAAGCCCTGGGCTACATGGAAACGGGCGCGTTTGATAAGTATATATAATTATTCTCATATTAAGTTGTTCTACTGTTAGGGGACCAAATAGCAGGGTCATTGCCATGTGCGAGAGCCTTATATTATGGCGGCGCTGCCAAGGCGCCTTCAACTACCACGCGATCGCACCCCGACTTTCAGTCGCATACTAGCTTGCCCGCTATATTTCACGATGGTCAGCCACGGGATTGCGCCCTGGCTTGCCATGTGTTCTCGGCCTTCGTCGCAGTACCATCGCGGCACTGTAGGTTATGGAATCTGATACTGGCCTCCGAGCGTAGCTGCAGTTTCAGCAAATGACCATGGTTAGTACGTTTTGTCCCATGATGAAGCGGTGTGAATAACCGTCGTCAAGCAACAAAGAGCTCAACCAACGCGAATCACGCGACCCCGCCTGTCTGTGTTACGCTCCTCCAGCTGTCCAATGAAATCGAAGCCGTTTTTTCTTGTTGTCCTATTCCCATGTTAAAACACTGTCATAACGGCACTTGCATGTCAGTGCTCTTCATAATCACTGTGATACATTCAATGCCCCAGCGGCCCGAGTTACTGTGAGCTTCTTTTATAGGCTTGTCTGCTTGTTGGTACTTCTCACATGACGCTGCAGATGAGTGATATCAATGCGAACGCCTACGGCTTTGTTCAGAAAAATGTCCGTTCAGTGTGTCAACTGACTTGACCGTGCGCACTTCTCCAGAGCCTGTGCCTCATTGCCCCTGTATGTTAAGACTTGCCCTTAGCGGGACGCCAAGCGTCCATACATTTTCGCCGACACCAGTTATGCCTAGCCAAGATCCAAAGTCTTCAGCACCGAGACTGATGTAATTTAAATTAATGCGCACACACTGCCTTGTCATTTGTAAAAACGCTTATGTAATTTAAATACTTATTTGGAGCATGAAACTATGGAGTGTGATTGCCCAGCATCTTCAGCGCCTCCGCTTCCCCATCTATGTGTCCTTTAGGCAAAGCTGCTAGAAATAACAAAGCTCACATCGTCATTGAAAACATTGGGGTTGTCGAAGTCATGGGGTCCGCCATTGCTGGCAATGTAGCCCTCCGCCCGGAAGTGGCGCCAGTAACGCGTGGGGTAGCTCCAGGAGCGAATCGAGTTGCCCTGGCCGTTAAGACCAGCCTCGGGGCAGAAGGTGGCGTCCTCACCAAAAAGTTTGGAGTTGTCGTTGGTGTTGACCTTGAGCTCATAGTTGGAGTGACGGATAAACTGGCCAGGAGAGCCAACTGACTCAAAAGAGAAGCAGGCGCGGTTACCCAGACCCTCGCGAACGCGCCAGCTAGCACGCTGCTTGAGGCCGTTGTCGCTGGACGAGGACACAACCTGCGTGTTGACGTTGTCGCCATCATGGGCAATGTAGCGGGTGGAGCAGCAAGGGGTAGTGACGCGCAGCGAGACGGATGCACCGGCGTGAAGCGCAGGACCACTGGTGAGCGAAGTAGTAGCATACTTGGCGGCGACAATGTTGGCCTGTACCTGGTTCTCGGTGTCGTCGCTAGGGTAGCCCGAGGTCATGACGCCCTCATAGAACGTGCCTTGAGCACCGTTGCTGTTGTCACCACCGACACCAAGCAGGATGGCACCCTCCTTGCGCATGGGGTAGTAGCCGCCATCGGGACGAGCACCGTCGTAAAAGGTGGAAAGTGAGCCGCCGGCACCGTCACCTCCACGGATAGCCCAGTGGTTGGGCTCGCCTTTGACAACGGCCGTCACGAAACGGGACTTAATAGTAGGGTCCGCAGCATTGTGAATGTGGTCGCGGCCAGAAAACAGGCCGTTCTCAAGATCGGCCATGATCCAAGGACCGTCGCCAGAGCCCGTGCCGCGGCCGGAGCCATCACCGGTACCGAAGTAGATGGCCTCCATGTAGCCATTGCCGGGATCAGTGTTGTCGGTCTCGGCGTTGCCGTAATCGAAGCAACAGGCAGTGTTGTAGTGGGTGCCGTCAAACACGGCGTACATGCCCTCCGGGTCATCACCGGTAGCCGTGCCGTTGGGACGGTCATTACGGTAGCCTGTGAAGGGGGAGATGAAGACGCCATAAGCCTTGTGGCCGTTGAGGGTGACGGGTGCTCCGACAGCACTGGCGAGGTAGTCGTAGCCGTCATGATCCGGGCCACGGGCCGCACCACCAGGAGGAGCCTGGGTGAGGTCATTGCCGCGGCCAGACTGGTCATAGATGATGGTGATCAGGCAAGTAGTTCCGGCGCAGAACCGGTCCTGGCTGGCACCATCGGCTACGCCGCCAGCGGACAGAGGGCGAACGTCTGTTCTGGCTCCGTCGGAACCGCGCTTGATCTGGTAGAGAGATCCAGAGTAGTGGTCGTAGAGAGCACGGGTGGTGCTGTGAGCAGCCACACAAGGAGTGCCGCCTGACGCGTAGATGTCACAGGGTCCGGCACTGACAAACGAACCGGCAGTGGCAGCAACACCCAGGAGGGCCAGCTTTGATGAAGACGGCATATTGAACTTGATGATGTACTTGACGGAGAAGTGAATCCTTGTCTGGTAGTGACATCTCAACGACAGAGGAGGCCGGCAGGGTTTTTTATGGCAACTTGCGTCACCAGGACTCGACCATGCTCGATTTTCAGTCCAGTTCTCTACGGCTTGGTCGCGGAGTTGGAGAACGCTGCATGTCAGAAATCCGTCCCCGATAGTGGTTCCGGCAGTCAACTAGCCTCTTGTGAGGAGGTTGCGCATGACCAGGGCAGGGGCAGACCGCCCGTGCAATCTGCTGGCCATCGATGGCCCTGCGGGCCTCTGGAGTGTTGGGTCATGGGCCGCGATACGCCAAAGCGACCAAATCAGGAAGGTGGCAGTCAAGCGTAGCCTTGGTGCTGATGAGTCTTCGATGAGCCAGACGGCCCTATCTCGGGACTTAGAGGTTGGTAGTTGGTAGTGGCGGGCAGCGTTGCATCGGTCTTGGTCAGTCTGAGATGGGGTAGTAAGCGGCCGATGGCGTGTCTAGACAATACTGTCTATGCAAGAAGCATGACACATTGTAACTAGGACAAAGCTCTAGCATAGCGCATGTTTCATTGGCGCGCCTGTAAGTGATGGTGCAGCGAGACGATCATCTCGCAGCAACGGAACGTCGATAGTTGCACGAATCCCGAATACGTTGGGTTTAGCCGCCCCCGCAAAGCCACCGAGTCGGAGGATAGATGAATTATGATGTCGTCTGATTCAGGATTACAAAAGCGAGGATCCACCTAAACGAACGTGCATGGGTTGATCGGGTCGGTCCTGTCCGTTTAATAATGCCGGGAAATTGAAAGCAGTGCGGTTGTGCTGCAACGACAGGGACAGCCAATGGATATTTAGCGACGCACCCAAGGCAAGGGCCCGTACTGTTTTCGCGATATTTATCTATGTATAAAAGCTGCAGTTATATACCGAGAATACTTCTAACTTGGAGAAACAGTTTTATTTTGCTGAATTTGCGTTTTTATTACCGCAAGGAGTTGAATGTGTCTTGTGCAAAGTTGGACTTGTAACCTCTCTCTCAATGCCTCGATTTTATTCGTAGACTACGGCCGCTGTCAACGAGTGACTGTATTTTTACTTTCCGGCTGATCAGCCCCGTGTGCACCGAAGAGGCGGACGGAGTAATCTTGCTTATGGCAAGAGGCTTGCTCAAGTCGTAGACTAGCGGGCTCCTCACGTCTACTGCGATAATGAGCCTTGTCTGCAGAGCATCGATATGTTTCTAGATAGTTAACAAGCAAGCGTCAGAGCGCCATGGCCCGTGATGCTTACATGATCAGACCGACCGGAGTATAGACATCGATAATCTTGTTTCGTTTGTCGTCGCCGGAGGCCGGTCCAGGGTTCTAAGATCGATACCTGCGTTCTACGACTGGGTCAGACTCCGATGAAAGGGTGTCTGTACTAACCGTCTGCAGCGACTTAGCGTAGGACGGAGGCGTTCGGCTTACAGAAAGGTAAAGCTGGGGCTACGGAACCATCAGTCCCGCATTTTGCCTGATTGCAATACATTAACATGTCTGATGCATTCTCGATCAATTTTGATCTGATTTTCCTTCTGTTCTGTCACCTGCTAATAGACGCTTCCGCGATGATCGCAGCTGTTGGTTGGAGGTACGTTGGCTTCATGTAGGTCTAAGAACAACTCGCAGAAATAAACGTCTGATACAATTGTTTAAAATACGAAAGGTTGTGCAATTTCTGTATTACACCTTTGCACTTTCATCTTCATGTCGTTGCTGTCTCGGTTGATGAGCCTGTCACCATATCAAGCATTAAGCAGAGACGAGTATGATATCCATCACGGGGGTTTAAGTGTCAGTTGTTTGATTTCTTTCTTCTTTCTTTTTTTCTTCTTTGATCTATACATTTTTATACGCTTCGGTCGCATTATGACGTGGACTTCTCCCATGTTGTAAGAGTTGTCTCGCCCCGCTTTCGCAGCTTTGGTGACAGGCAAATGGTGCGGGACGCCAAAACGACGCCAACCGGATGCAATTGCCAAAAACCACACGCTGCATCTGCTCTCCAAGGCACACATTTGCATCATCAGCATATCCACTCGCGCCCGTCTACTGGTCCTGCAGGGTCAGCCTCGATTGCTGAACGGCTACTTCAGCTACAGCTCCCCCTTGCAGCCTCGAGTCAGACAGCACCCACGGCCAGCCGGCGCTGGGAGCCTGATAGCTAGCTACTAACTAGTTAGCAGCTCAAGGGCGCGGCCCGTTTTCAGCCCGCTTCGACTTACGACACGACAACTCGTCGATTCAACGACAACGCACCAACGCGATACGCCGACCGACACGAGATCAGAGCATATGGTGCATTGACACCGAGCGCGCGATTCCTTCATCATGTCGCTCTTTGGGACCTCGCCTACAGAGGACAAGGGGCCATCCACGCCTGTCAAGTCGCGCCGCGGGCGGGGAGCTGGAAACGGCCTCTTCGATGACGACGACGCCCGGCCGGCCTCTGGCCTGTTCGCCGACAACGACAACAACGGCGCGTCCAACGAGGGAGCGTCTGCCGACTCCCCTTGGGATATGCCTACTCCGCGAAAGCAACAGAGCCGCGCCGATCTGATTCGCCAGCTGCTGCCCGCGTCGGATGTTCCCGAGAGCTACGGCGAGACGTTTGACGCCGTTGTGCGCCAGGACGGCAATGACTCCGGCAGGGTCACGGCCGCGGGCGTCGCCAATGTCTTTGCCACAGCCCGGATCGATGCCGATGCTCAGGCCAGCATCATGTCGCTGCTCGCTGCCGGCGCCAACGCCTCCGACATTACCCTCGGTCGCGGCGAGTTCAGCGTCCTGCTCGCCCTGGTTGGTCTCGCCCAGGAAGGCGACACGATAAGCCTCGACAGCGTCGACGAGCGACGAACAAGTAAGCCATGAATCTATTTCCTTTGCCCACCACCCCATCTCCCAATTACATCCCGCGCCTCCTCGCCCGGCCGCCCGTGGCAATTGCCTCGCTGTCTCAGCTCCTACCCTTGCAAGCTACCCCCGGTACGTCTGTGGACCTCGAGGCTAACGTACCATTTTCGCCAGACCTTCCCCGGCCCAAACTCGCCGGCCTGACCGCCGAACCCGTCCTGCCACCCATCACCGAGCTTGCCGCGAAGCCTCCCCAGACGCCCGTCTCCGACGCCGCCATCAATAACGCTCCCAAGGTTCCCGAGCAGCACCAGGCTGTCCTTGGACCGGCCATGGACGACCCCGAGGACGACCCGTGGAATACGCCCGACATGCACAAGGGCCATGCCCACACCAAGCAGAATGGAATCAGAGACTCCGACTCCAACCGCCGCTCAGGCTTTGGCACGTCGCCTCCCACTGCTCCCCCTCCCGCGCCCTCCCCCCGGACGTCTTCAAACTCATACTCGGCCTCGGCCTCGACCGGCAATAACAGGGCCTCCGGCGGTCGACCGAACAGTGGCATTACTGGGCAGGACGGCTGGGGCTCTGGCTTCTATGCCGATAATCAGACGCCTTCTTCCGGTGCCGGTGGCTCCAACCCGTTTGGAAACGACGGCGCCGGTCGCGCCCCAGATGCTCCAGGTCCTGTGCCGCCGCCGCTGAATCCTACTCGAAGCAGCATTGGTCGCACAGGAAGCAGCGTCGAGGAAAACGTCATCGTCATGCTGATGCCAGACAAGGAGGGCATGTTCATGTTCCAGCACCACAACTACGAAGTTACCAGCCAGAGGCGCGGGAGCAAAGTCATCCGCCGCTACAGCGATTTCGTCTGGCTGCTCGACTGCCTTCACAAACGTTATCCCTTCCGCGTCCTGCCTCTTCTCCCACCAAAGCGAGTCGCCGTCAACGGCAACCACCTCTCCAACGACGGCGGCTTCATCGAGAAACGCCGGAGGGGTCTGAGCCGCTTCATCAACGCTCTCGTCAGACATCCCGTCTTCAGCCAAGAGCAGCTTGTCGTCATGTTCCTAACCGTCCCCACTGAGCTGGCTGTATGGCGTAAGCAGGCCACCATTTCCGTGCAGGATGAGTTTACCGACAGGGCCCTGCCTCCGGGCCTGGAAGACTCGCTTCCTCCTACGCTCGAGGAGCTGTTCAGCAGGACTCGTTCTGGCGTCGTCCGCTCCGCCGAGCTCTACATCAACGTGTGCAACATCATGGACCGACTCGTCAAGCGCACGGAGGGTGTCGCCGCTGACCACGCTCGCGTTGCCATGTCGCTGGCGTCCCTGACCGAGGCATCCGCCGACACGTACGCCACGGACACCAACGAGGTGCCGCTCCTGAACGATGGCCTGACTGCCATGAGCCGGCACCTGCGCACATGCCAATCGCTTCTCGAGGACGAAAGCAAAGGCTGGGATGAGGGTGTGCTAGAGGACCTGAAGCGCCAACGTGACGCCCTCGTCAGCGTGCGTGACCTGTTTGAGCGACGCGAGCGACTGGACAAGGACAACATTCCGTACCTAGAGCGCCGAATCCAGACCAACGAGACCAAGCTGGCGACGCTGCGCGGAAAGCCCGAGGGTGCGGTGAAGCCCGGCGAGATTGAAAAGGTTGCGGAGAACATTATCAAGGTACGATGAGCCCTTTCTTACCACCCGCTTTATACAATACTAACGCAGCACAGGACAAGGAATCGATTGTCCAGCAGCACAATCGCTCCATCTTTGTCAAGGAGTGCATCCGCGACGAGCTCATCACCTTCCAGTCGACGCAGTATCACGTCAGCCGGTGGAATCAGGACTGGGCCGGCGAGCGCGTCAAGTACGCCGAGATGCTGGCCGACAACTGGCGCCGCCTCCTCGACCAGCTCGAAGGCATGCCGCTAGGCGACTGATCAGCGCCCAGCGGGGGAAAGCTACTGATTGGAATTGAAGGCGAAGAGAAGCGGACCGCATCTTTGATATATACACGGTAGATCCTGTACTATTGTATTCACTACGAGTTTGTTGCTTGTTCTCTTTTACTTGCAGCTTTGTTTTCTTGTCTTGCGTATCTTTCAACTTTGTCCTGTTTTTTTGGTGCCGTCATAATAAATAGCGAGCAATGATGACATTTTTATCTCGATTGTTTTTTTTTTTTTTTTGGGTCCTTCCACTTGTGCCATGTATGTGTACGTATATATGCATGCATCGTGACTGTAAATACTTGTAAATCATCACCCATCCGTTACGGCGCCGTGGCTCGCGTCGCCCACCAACTTTGCGTACTTGGCCAACGTGCCCCTCTTGACCCTCGGCTCCGGCGGCGTCCACAGCTTCCTCCTCGCGTCCATCTCCTCCTCCGAGACGCCCACATCGATCCGATTCGTCTCGGCGTCAATCGTCATGTTATCGCCGTCTTTCACCAACGCAATGGGTCCCCCGACCGCCGCCTCGGGAACCACGTGCCCGACGATGAAGCCGTGCGAGGCGCCGCTGTACCGCCCGTCCGTGACGAGCGCGACATTCGTCAGCCCCGCGCCCATGATGGCCGCCGACGCGCGCAGCTGCTCGGGCATGCCGGGGCCGCCCTTGGGCCCTTCGTAGCGCACCACGATGACGAGGTTGCCGTGCTCGCGCTTGATCTCGCCGCGGGTCAGCGCGGCGTTGAGATCGCGCTCGCAGTCGTACACGCGCGCCTTGCCGGTGAACCGCAGACCCTCCTTGCCGGTAATTTTTGCGACGGCGCCGCCGGGCGCAAAGTTGCCGCGGAGGATGCGGATGTGGCCGCTGGGCTTGATGGGGTCGGAGAGCGGGCGGATGATCTTCTGGTTGGGTTCGAGGGCGGGCCAGTCGGCAACGTTTTCCGCGAGCGTCTTGCCCGTGACGGTCATGATGCTGCCATCGATGACGGAGGCGGCGATGAGCATCTTGAGGACCGAGGGCGTACCGCCGACCTTGTACAGGTCCTCCATCAGGTACTTGCCGCTGGGGGCGAGGTCGGCGAGGTAGGGCGTGCGGTCGCTGGCGCGCTGGACGTCGTCGAGGGTGAGCGGGACGCCGGCCGTGTTGGCCATGGCGAGGAAGTGCAGGACGCCGTTTGTCGAGCCGCCGAGGATCATGGTGATGACGAGGGCGTTTTCAAAGGCGGCGCGGCTCATCAGGTCGCGGGGGCGAATGTCTTTTGCCATGGTCGTCTTGATGACCTGGGCAGCGCGCTCGCACTCGCGGGATTTCTCTGGGGAGAGAGCAGGGTACGACGAGGATCCGGGGAGGGTGAGGCCCATGGCTTCGATGGCCGTGGCCATGGTGTTGGCCGTGTACATGCCGCCGCAGGCACCGGCGCCGGGGCACGCATGGTGTTCGAGGTCAGAGAGGACGTCGCTGCTCTCGCGGCCGGGCTTGCCCGGGTCGGTGGCGGCGTGGAGGCGGCCGTAGGAGAATGCGCCTGCGGCTTCGTAGCAAGTAGAGATGTTGACTTCCTTCTCGAGGAGGCTAGAGTGGCCCTTGCGGATGGTGCCACCGTAGATCATGATGAATGGGCGGTTGTGGCGGGCGGCGGCCATGATGACGCCGGGCATGTTCTTGTCGCAGCCGGGGATGGAGATGTTGGCGTCGTGGTGCTGGGCGCAGGTGACGGATTCGATCGAGTCGGCGATGATTTCACGAGATTGCAGCGAGAAGCGCATGCCTTGGCCAGTTAGCATCGTATACGTAGAACAGCGAGTGGAATTGAAGCGTACCGTCGCCACCCATGGTGATGGCGTCAGAGACACCGATGGTGTTGAATTGCCAGCCGAGCATGCCCTCTTTCTCGACCGCACGCTTGACAATCTGACCGAAGTCGAGCACTACACCAGTAAGTAACGACATCAATCACATCAGTCAACATTACCACCTACAATGCGTGCTAGAAAGAAAGAAAGAAAGCTGTCAGCGCGTGATCCGTTACACCGTCGTCACCGGGTGTTGCACCTACTTGCACGGGTTCCCCTGCCACCACACCGTCGCGATGCCCACCTGCGGCGCACTCTTCATGGCCTTCTCGTCCGGCACGCCGGCGCCGTAGAGCATGGCCTGCGCGCCGGGGAAGTCGTGCTCGCGCGTGAGCCCCGCGGACCAGCGGTTCAGCGGGCCGCCGGGCGGGAGGCAGTTGAACTGGATAAAGTCGTCCGAGGACTTGGGGTCGGGCCCGGGGGGGGCGGCCTTGGTTTCCGACATGGCTTCGGCGTTTGGTCAATTGTGTGCGTAGCTATATCTGGCTTGCGTTGTCGAAGCTGTCCACGAGACACTCGTCTGTCCGGGGTGTCCGGGCTATGGCGGGGGAGGGGCAGAGTGCAGAGAGGGAGCCTCTGTCTAAATCACCAGTACCAACAGGAAGAAGAGAAAGAAGAAGAAAGAAGGAGGAAATCCCCAATGTTGCAATCAGCTCTGCAACTGCAAATTTAAACGAATGACAAAGAGCGAAAAAAGGACCAAGTCGGAACGGACAGCTCACCGGTGGATAAAAGCTTCCCCAGAGCGAGCTCCGAACCCTTCCCTCTTCTCTCCCCTCCCCCCCCCCACGCGCATCGAGCGGCCGGGAAGTGCGGACAAGTGCAGTGCAGCGCAGCGCAGCGCAGCGCAAAGCAACCAGCAAAGTTTACCATTCGACGAACCTGCACTAACGCACCGGGGCCCGGCCCAATTCTTCTTCCCTCCTCGCCCATCTCCACCGCACTGGACCCCGTCAAATACCGTCAGCTCCAATGCCGACGCCGTGAGTGGCTGCCTGTCAAGACTTTCTCCTGCAGACGGATGGAGCGGGTGAGTCGGGCTCGTGTGGCCTTGGGCTGTCTGCTGCATGTTCGCCCGAACTTCCTACCCGGCATCTGCGAGATGCATCACACGCCTTCTCCGAACAAACGCCACCGCATCACCAGCGGCCTTTTCTCCGGTTGGCCTGCGTGGTATAAATCTGCACTAATTCATGTACGTCGGTCATTTCGAGCTACAGGGCGCGTGACCTCGCAGCCACAGACCCGGCGTGGCGCCCCGGCATATGTTTTTATGTTTGGGCCCGGCACAAGTCGTCATCTCTGTCGCACCATGTACGAAACACTCGTGTCGACATAACCTCGTCCGTCTTAAAAATCATCTTCTCGTGAATTCTGCTTCATACGTGTCACAAAACTCTGAATCTTTGGGCAAAAGGAGAAGGAAAATGATAACATGTTCAAATTAAGTAGAAATGGCAAATGACATCTTCACGTGTCCGCATTCGCCAAGACAGAATCTCGCGCACCATCTTCATAATCAATTTCATCCCCTTTTCATAAAAAGAATCAAAAGAACAATACACCCATGCACTCTTTATCCCGTCATCCGGCCATTCCCATCAAATACCCATTTTTCCGAGGCGCCTCGCATGACAATCGCTTGCTCTCCCATATTGTCCCATTACAACCAAGCCAGGCCCTGTAGTATACAACAAAAAAGCACAATAAATCAAAACAATGCACAAGTTGCAACACGTATCATGCCGCTCCAACTACTCTAACTTAACTAGTCAGTCGTGATGAGAGACGATATCCTGGTCTTGTCGCGAGACGCCATGTGGCTCAGGCTCATCCGGCAGTCCTCCTTGGGGCTGGCCAGAGGGCCATAGGTAGGGCTGCAGCAGCGGCCGCTCTTCCAGGCCTTTTCGAGCGTGGCCGGTGCAAGGTTGGAGCCGTAGTCGCTGGCCACCACATCCCAGAACCTGTCGCGGTGAGCGGCGTAGACGGAGTGCAGGCGGTTGAGGTCGACGTGCGCCGGGCTGTGCGTCGAGGTAGACGGAAGCGGGAGGTTGCAGTCGAGTCGGAGCGAAGACGGCGCCGTGGGCAGCGAAGACTCGCGGCGAAACGACACGGGCGGCATCTGGGTGTGCGGCTCGGGCACCGAGGGCGGGTACCCCAGAGGCGAGCTGGCCCGGGAGTTGAAGCCCATGGACACGGGCTTGGGCAGGATGGTGGGCACCCGGGGCGAGCAGCCGTTGGCCATGATGCTGGGGAGCTGGACGTCGTTGTGCTGCGGCGGCGGTGTCATGGCATAGCGCCCATGCGCATCATGCCGGCGGGGAGGCGAGATGGAGCGAGAGACACGATCGTAATTGGGGCTCGGGGCATTTGTGCTCATGATGGGAGACTGGTCAGATCCAGACGAGTTGGAGGCGGTACGCTTGCGGCGGCTGCTTCCGTGGGAGAGCTGATGGTAGTGCAGCCGACAAGCCAGCTCGGTCTTGTTGAGATGAGCGGCAATATGCTTGTACGGCATCTTCTGAAGACGAGTGCGGAGAAGGTAGGCCTCCTGTTTATCTGGTTAGCAAAAGTTGGGGGTGTTCGGGTCGGCTGTCGACTTGCCTCGTCCTCTCTCCAAGCACGGCCACCACCCGTCATGGCATTCTTCTTGTTCCTGCTGTGTGCCGGCACGTCGACAGTATGAGAAGAAATGGTTTGTGTTCGAGACATTTTGTATGCGATGAATCGGGTTTGTGATGATGAAGCGGTAAGCGAAGGAGGATGTGTTGCTGAACGTATATAGGTAGCAGTGATGCTGTGCTTGGCAGCCAGGCCAAGGTCTAATTAGTCGATTGTGGTCGTATTGCGGTGTTGCTGCTGTAGCCGTCTAGATGTTTAATTCCTCTCGGAGTAAATGAATGGTGCCACCGGTGTGATTATTGCCAATAAAGGAAGGTTGTCGAGAATTAGTCGATTGTAGTTGAGTTGGGCCGTTTAGTGTTGCGTATTGTTGATGGAAGAAAAGAAGGTCTGAAGCCAAGCCAGCTGGACAACGAGAAAGGAGTGTAAGAAGAAAGGGTCGAAAGACTGTAAATAGAAAAAAAAGAGAGGGTGAGAAAAAAAATTGTAAAAGGAGAGTAGGCTCGTGAATACGGCACTTGAATGAGGGACTGGTAATACGCAACAGTAAAGAGCAGAAAACAACTGTTTGGCAGAACACGATGGCGTTATAACGGCGCCGGGGTTATAGGTCCAAAGGAAATGAGTGACGAAAGGGGAGAAAAGGGCGGAAGCAGCAGCACTGTCATCGGGGAGGCTTGATAATAATATAATAACGACGAAGCCGTGGATCCTATTGGGTCTATATGCTATGCATGCAGAAACAGCTTGGCGAGTGGTGATGTTTTGAGGGGCCGCGACCCTGCTAGCAGCTGCATGCGTCAAGGGGACCCCCCTGGTCAACTATGAGATCTAGCCTTGTTACAGGCCAGGTAGGCTGGGGCGTGCGACTGTGACGAGTAGTCTTGTTTGACATGTGGCGAAAAGGGTAAAGAGGGAAAAAAAAAAAAAAAAAAAAAGTTGGTCTGGTCTTTTCTTCTGAGCTTAAAAAATTCGGTAGAGTTGTCGTTGTTTCTGGTTCCTCGTTCCTGGTTCCTGATTCCTGGCAGAGAGAGTTTTCCCTTGGCCGGACAGCGCCGAAGTGTGAAGGGTAATGCGTACGTAGTAGTGGTGTACTCCGTAGTGGTGGGCAGGGACATTGCGGACCGGTCAGTCTGATGATGACGCCCGCCGTCCCCCCGCTTGTTGCAACCGGGAATTGTTGCATAAATGTTATGTGGTCATGAGCATATTTCAGTCTCGTTTCGATTATGCGCCTCTCCGCGGGACAGCGAGCGAGCCAAACAAGGTCAGTGGCCGTCACCGCTGCCTGCACAAGTAGCCGACAGGTATGCAGCGGCGTGGCCTCCACCGGCTCTTGGGGACGGCTCGAGGGCCACGACTGGCTTTTATTAGACTTTTATTGGTGCCATGTCGCTATTGTTTGTCGAGTTTTGTTAAGAGATGGCGATGCGCCCTTGGCGGCACCGGACAATGGAATCGGCTTACAAGACACATCTGGCTTAGCCCGATGCACAAGGTTGAGGCAGGCCGGTCGAGGTGTCGAAGTGGCGACGTCCCACCGTTGACAGGCAAAAAACGGCAAAAGAGCAAGGTGCATGTCTTTGGATAGTATTCTCGCTGGGCCGGTGCGGTGCGTGCTACTCAGTAGGTATCTGTCACCGTGTGCCAGGACTCCAGCAGTGACAGGCTTTTCGGCCGGTGTCTGTGAGGCAGGCTGCTAGATCAGGCCGTGACGTGGGTGCTTGGCATCTGATCTACGGATTACTGACGAGAAAGACCAAGGCAGCGCGCATGGAGGCCACGAAGCAAGAGAAGGAAATGACTTTTGGCTCCGGTTGGCGGTCTGCTCCACTGCAAGTTCAAGCTCGACGTTTCGGCCATCGGTCGGAGGCCAACAGGGCGGCGGCGTGCTCAGCAGAGTGCGACAAGGAAGCATGAAAGCATGACTGGCCGAAAAAGAAGGGCTGTCGAGATGAAAGCAGCCCTGGCGCCAGGGGCAGTCGAATCCAAACCCGTTCGTGCCTGTCAACATGCTTCGTTAGCGGTGGGCGCTAGAGACGCAGGGTGTACTGGGTACGGTAGTCGACACTGTACCTGTAGCACCAGATCCCAGCGGGCCTGGCGGAGCTGGCGTGGGGGGGCTCTCTAGTTATTTGTTTAGTTTGATGATGGTGGAAATCGAAAGCAGTTGAAGCTGATCTGTTTCGTCGTGGTGCAGTGGATGCAATGGAAGAGAAAAGAGGCTGTGAAGGCAAAGAGGAGGATGAAAGAGGAGGGTTTGTTCTTTTTTTTTTCTGGTGTTTTTGCCATCCGTTTATTTGCTGTTTGTGTTGCCAGCTACGGGTCTTCTTTTGCCAGCTGGCAGCGCAATAACTACGAAACCAAGTAAGCTACTACGACTCCGTAGAGCAACCTCGAGTAGAAACATCTACAACTCTGTAATCCGTACCTTGAATGCTATTCAGAGTTTCGATTAAATCATTTCCTTGGCAGCAACTGCCCTACACTCTCGCCTTTGGCGTGTCGATTTCTGTAGTTTTGGACTTTTTTTTTTTTTTTTTGTGCTTATTTTTTGCTTTTTTTGCTTCTTTCTTGACGGGCTCGACATGAAACTCAGTCCCCGACGTGCACACACGCCTGCGCCACGCCCGGAGAGGACCCTGCCACCGACAGCGACAGGGATGCGTCAATGTTGAAACTGTGCTAACGCAGGCTTCCAATCCCACTTCGGTATCAGTTGGGCCGTTGACAGATTGTACTTGTGGGACGCCGGGGGCGAGGAACTCAGTCTATCAGTACTCCGTACGGACTACACAGCCTGTGTGCAGGCCAAATGAGAGGCGGCTCATGTCCGCATGCATGAATCCGCAGCGCACGTCGCTTGTCTCTTCTCGGCAGGTGGGCAACTGGGAGATGAGCAGTTGGAGAGCATGAATGAAGAGGCCGCGTGGAGTGGCGAGCCTCGCTTCGCCTCTCGGGACTTTTCCGATTTTCTTTTTTTTTCTTTTCCCTTTTCTTTGGATGAATTGCTCGAGGCTCGGTCAAAACTAGACAGCCATAAAAGAAGGTGCCGGAGAATTCATGAGATGGTTTCGTGGGCGACCACCGCAGGCTCGCTTGACGTACCATTTGTCATGCTGAGGCAAAACAGCCGACGAAAGGCTTGGCCGCGTCACGAGCAAGGCTGATGCTGTCTGCAATCTGCCTTTTTTTTTTCGCAGCAGGGACAGGGTAGGTTGTAGCTTGGCCGTGCCGACTGAGACTGGACGATTTACGATTCAGCGCGAGGTTGTTGGTCAGGACTTTTGGAAGGTTTGGAAGGGCTGGGCATTTCTTGGTAGAAGCATGTTCGCAAAATGTTGGCCACCTGACTCTTTTTTTTTCGCATCGTGTCATGGTTTCTAAATTTGGGGTGATGGGGAAAGCGTATCTCGTCGACAAAGGGCGAGCAAACAACTCTGCCGTTGCATTCTTCCATGCCCGTTAATTTGCCAATTCCGTGCGATATTGTTTGGGCGGAGCGTGGTATAGATGCGTGGCCTGGGCATTATACGTGGGCGATAATCTATAATGATATGTCGGCCGCCCTTGCCCACTGGCGTGGAACAAGAGTCAGAGGCCACAAAGCACAAGAAACAAGGCTGAGTTTGGCCGGACTTGACCGACCGGCAGGGCTCGTCGGGAGAGGGTGGTGTAACTAATGAGCCAGCGTTGATGCAAATGTCGATGTGTGAGGCAACGGAGGCTGCGTGAGTCGGTTACAAGACGGCTACACAGGTTAGAAGAGAGGTAAAGGGAGGGAAGGCTGGGGCAGTTTCACAGGCCCTGGCCATGGTATTGAGCTTGTTTTGCGGACCTGGGAGGAAACCGGACGTTGGCTGGCGAGCACCGACCGAGTAACACGCGGTGAGAGACGAGGTAGCAAGGGGTCAGGTCGGTCTGTCACCAGGGCGCCGGCTCAGCGCTGCTCCGATCGAGGCTCTGCATTGCATCGAAATCTCTGAGTGAGTGAGTATCTGATGTGTGTCGGCGTGCTGCAGGGTCGGCGTGAAGATTGAGTTTGGGAGAGCCTGGGGCCGACGGATGAAAAGGGCTCGGACGGGGGTGACGTAGGGCGGCGGGCGAGGCGAGTATGAGTGTGGGAGGCGTTCGTTTGGCATAGAGAGAATCGCATAGGGGTTGCGGCGTTTCAAGCAGTTTGAGGGGCGTTTGGGCCGTGTCGCGGTCTGAAGTGGCGGTATAAAGGATGTATAGAAGATGAAATATTTTTTTTCTTTTTTTTTTAATGATATGTTTGATGTTGTTTTGGTAGTTGAGAAGGGACGAGCTCACGTGGACGTCAATGGGACTGAATCGGGCAAATGATGAGGCAGATGAGGCAGAATTGGTGTTTTGGTTGGTTTCTTGGAGCGGTGGGCGCTGGATTCAGAGACTGGACGGTTCGTATGGGTGCGGAGGCTGTCGCGCGTTTCGTGGCGGCTACCCTATAGCAGGACACAAGTTGTGACCAGAGCATTACCAAGAGGGGCATTTGTTTTCAGATGCGATATAGGTATATGACAATGAGGCTCTTGGTTGTATTGAAACGTTGTTTCTTTTTCTTTTCTTTTTTTTTTTCTCTTTTTTTCTCTCTCTCTCTTTCTTTTGCATTTCAATGCGGTCCAGGGTGTTTGGACGCAACGGCTGAGGAAACGATTAAGCTTGGTGACTGTTTGCATGCACTTGGGGACGACGTCGCCTTTCGTCAGTGCAGCTTGGAGCGACCCGGACTTGGAATCGGAGTCAGACTTGTCGGTGGGATTTAGAGTAGTAGAAACAGCGCAATCATCCGTCCGTAGACTTTAGATTTATACAGACTTTGAGGCGACGAAAGAGGCAGCACACCAATTCAGCGGCATTGGCCATTGTCCGGGGTTTACAGGTAGCCGCAGTTTGAATAGCGCAGCTGAATGGAAACCTTGTGGGACATTGCAGACTAGACAGACAGGCAGGTGTCGAAGGAGGTATAGAATAGGAAGTATGGTGAGGAATAGACTTTGGCACTTGTGTACATGCTCGGCGGGATCCGAGAGGCGGGACACAGCGAGTAGAAGAAGAGCAGGAGAAGATGTACACATGACAGTAGAGAGAGGTACGGATACACAGGGGAGAGCATACAGAGGTACACGTGTGACAAGTAGAGGCAGTTGGCGGGCGCTTGTACAGTGTGGAGATGGAGTTGGGCTCTTTTTGGGAGCATTGCGTTTTGGGTGGTGAGTTGGGAGGTATCGGATACCTGGTGTTTAGGCTGGATTGAGAGGGAGAGGAGGGGGGAGGAGGGGGTACCGGAGAGGTAGGAGGTACGAGTGGGCGCCAGGAGCGATGCGTGGAGATGGGGTACAGATTAGAGGTGCATAAGAGGATCAGATGAAGATGTTTACCAGCAGCAGCTAGCAGTGAGGAACGGTGTACGCAGACATATGAGCATACGGGTGCGGAAGAGGGCGAGGCGGGGGGTGGTCGAGCTGGTTAGGATGAGGTGGCTAGAGGGCGCATATGCACATTCGTGCAGCCGTGGCGGGCAGGTAGGCAAAGCAGAAGTCTGAACGTCTAAACTGGTAGGGATGCTGGATAGCTGAAGGCGTGTAAGCGTGTTCTACGAGGGATTAAGGTGGTGACCAATGGGAGGATGGGGAGAGGATGGGGAGAGGATGGGGAGATGGGAATATGCCGAGCGGACAGACGGAGACGCAGGAAATTGAAATTACTGAGAGCATCTGGAGGGTAGGATTGGGCAGATGATCGTCGGGAAGCAATTGGTTGGTTATTTATTTTTCTTTTCTTTTTTGATTGCCGGTCAGGTTCCGCTTCAACCGTGCCGGGTGCAGATGAAGACTGCGAGTTGAGGTGAGTAAGAGTGAAGAGTGAAGAGTGAAGAGTGATGTGACCAGGACTACTCCGTACGGATACTGTCGACTAGGGAAAAATGTCTCATAAAAGTCGGTATGCCCTTTTTCGGGGGGGATAAAAAGGGCAGACAAGTCATTTGCAATTTGCAATCTGCAACAAGCGAGTTTTTGTTGGAGATGAGAGATTAAATATTGGGTGGCATGTAATGCGATGCATGAGAGACTGGGCTGATGTCGACGCTGAGAATGACATGAGGATGGGCAGGTCGAGAGAGAGTGGTGGTGAGGTTGGGTGACTATGGCGAGCGGTGGGTGGTGGTGGGTGGTGGTGAGTGGTGGTGAGTGGGAGTGGGAGCGTGGGAGGTACCAAATACGGGCAGGGTACCAGTAGTGTGGGTCGTGGTGGCCTGAGCGCCGGGTTCGGGAGGGGAGTGTTGACGCGGGCATTTCTTGGGCTGGCACTGTGCAAGCTGTGTGTAAAAGTGCCGTTTGATACAGTACAAAAAGACGGTGCGAGAAAATTGGTACACTGAGTGCCCCACTGCATGTCATGATTCGTATGTGTACCTTGGCGGTCCCCGTCCCCCGACCTCCCCCATTACCTTGTCCTCCTCACCTTTTTGCTCTGAAAGCTACAAGTCCAGTGACCTGCCGAACCCCCCCCAAAGCGTCGCGCGAGTGACTTGGGCCGAAAGTACTTTTGCTCCTCCACCATCCCCCCGTCCCATCGTCCTCTCAGCCATTGCACTGTACAGAGTACTTGCAGGTACTTGCAACTGCAGCCGACCAGCAAGCAGTCTTTGTACTTTGTACCCCCGGGTCCACCTCGTTGCTGCATCGCAACAAAAGAGCAACAAGAAGAAGAAGACAAAGAGAGGCAAGGAGGGAAAAAAAAGAAGGCGTGATTGATATCTTGGTTACAGGTACGTATACATGGTCGTTGTTGGTCTATACCTCGACTACATTGATCAATTTTTTTTTTCTTTTTCTTTTCATCTTCTTGTCGTCTACATTTTTCTACCTTGTTCATACACACTCGTCACATTCATTCTACTGCCCTTCCTTTTCCTCTTTTCCTCTTTTTTTCCTGGCTGGCCGCGTCGTGTCGCGGTCGTGTTCTGCTGTCTGCTGCTGCTTCCTGCTGCCGCTGCCGCTGCCACACTGACTGCTCACTCGCCTCGCCTTGCCTTGCCTTGCCTTGCCTTGCCTCGCCTTGCCTCGCCCACCCCAGCCACTTTCTTTTTTTATTGCCTCTGCCTCAGCCACGCCTGCTCCTTTTTTCTCTGCCTACGCCTACGCCTACGCCTGCGCCCACGCCCATCACCTGCGCTCTCTCGAGATGCGCGCACATTACTGACACCTTCCAGTCTTGCTGCCCGCTCCGACAGACACCAAGCATCATCTTGGAAGCAGACAATTGGGTTTGCTCCTCGACTTGCAAGCAGCACCTCAGCACCTCAGCACCTCGGCCCTCAAGACGCAGCTCCGTCTCTCCCGCTTCCGTCCCAGTCCCTGTGGCGTCAGCTGGTTAAGCTCGTTTTAGTGCGGCAGAAAACAGCACGACTCGGCCACAGCAACGGACAATCCCATTAGCAAGCTCATCAGCAAGCTCATTAGCAAGCTCCAGCACCTGTGGCTTTGGCACTACCGGCTCCCTCCCACCACTCTTTTCCCAGCACATTACAGCACTTTGAGCACTTTCACCACTTTCAGCACTGCAGGCTCTTCAGCGCCCAGCCACTCCCAAACCGACCAATCACCGCGTCGCGCATCGCCTCTTCGCCCCCGTCGACTTGGTTCGTCATCTTGTCGGCTCTTGCTTTTGCTGCGGACCAGCCAGTACTCGCCCATTCGCTTCTCTCGCGATCCTCTCTCTCTCTCTCTCTCTTTTTTTTTCCTTTCTTTCTTCTTTTTCTTACTTTAATCTTTTTATTCTCCTAATCTTCATGTAAGTTTTTCACTTTCCCCTTTTGTCCTTTTTACTCTTTGCCGTTGCGCCTTCCTCTGCGCAATTTGCCCACCCCCAGCCCCCTTGCTCGCGCGCGACGCCCCACGCCTTCAATCAAAAGCGCTCCCGCATCCGATCGACGCCAGGAACCATTGCGCATCAGCAAACTTCCCCCAAACCCCCAAACCCCCCCAACGCCCTTGTCCTCTGTACTCTGTGCTCTGTACTCTGTACTCTGTACTGGTACATGCTGCCCGTCGACCCTCCCACTCCCACTTCTACTCCTTCATCTGTACGACGCTTCGACGCCGAGCCCGACGCTCGATTCTCTCCCACCCCGGCCCGGTCGCTGTGCGCTCGATTCTTCGTCGCCCGACGTCTACGCCTACGCCTACGCCTACGCCTACGCCTGCGTCTACGCCCACGCTGCGTTGCCCGTCTTAATTTGCTGCCAATCGCGCGTTGCTGCCACGCCCGCCCGACCCTCGCCCTCAACCCCCTCTCTCGCTTGCGCCTTCGCCTGCGCCCGCGCCCGCGCCCGCCCCCGTCTTGTCGCACGCAATTCATTTACGCATCGCGATAAAAAAAAGGCGTCGACGCTTCCAAAAATCGATACGAGAATATCTCAACAACAATCGCTTTGGTGTCGTCGCGCGCAGCTGCAACGGGGCCTGGTGTCGCGTCGTGTGCCCCCATCTTGTCCCTCCGCTACTCCATACATCCCCACCGCCAACCATCACGACACGCGCGTTTGCACCGCATATTCTTGCGCCCCCTTCAGCGTCCTCGCGCAAATCACAATTCCTAGCCAACCTCCATCACCACCTCCATCACGCACGCGCACACCGTCGTGCACACCCTCGCGCACCTTGCCCAAATCGCACACGCACATCTCTGATTGCTCCCTGCTGACTCACTTCTCCCAAAGCCCCTCCTCCATTCATCATGCAGCAGTGGCAAGTCGGCCCCGTGCCCGAGTATGTCTACTCAAACTCGACTCATCAACCCAATGCCATGCAGTAAGTTGTCCTTTCCACACCTACATCTTCCTCTTCTTTTTTCCCTCCGTCTCGTCGTGCCGTCTCGTCGCGCCACGTCTGTCGACCGTCGCGCGCCATCATCTGTCGCCTACCGTTGCGCCTTGTACATCTACAAGCTGCCTCTTGTACATCTACAAGTCGTCTCCGTCACCTCGCCACCCACTCCTTGTACGCCCGGCACTTCCTTGACCGGTCGCCGCTACCCTTGTTTCCCTCCGACAAACATGCGCCAGCTCTGCTGTTCTGCTGCCCTCTGCCCTCTGTCGCAACACCACATGTCGCGCAATCCCTGTCCTACCCGTTCTGCCATGCCAGAATCTGCCAGGGCCTCCCGTGCGACCAGCTTGCGACATGTTCAACAACAACCCTTGGTATCTCGAAGACATGCTGCATGGCTCCGACCTCCCGCCATTGCGACAAACCCCACTGCGACTTGACAGAGCAACAAGACCGCCAGTTGATGAGGCAACACCGCAACTTGATGACAGACAACACCGCGACTGGACGACACACACCCGCCTCTATACAAACCGTTCGCTGACACTGGCTAACTCGAGTCTCCTCAACAGCAACAACCCCTACCAGGCCACCGAGATGGCCGCCAGGCAGCGAAATGAGCGCATGGAGTTTCCCTACCCGACCCAGCCCGGCATGGCTCCCCACGGCCAGCACCCCGGTGCCGTCCAGCCTCCGGTAAATGTCCAGCAGCCTCCCTCTGGCGGCCCTCCCTCTCAGCAGCAGACCCCCACGCCCACGCCTCAGCCCGGCCGCCAGCGCAAACGTCCTGCTCCCGCGGCCACTCGCTCTCCCGCCACCCCCGTTGCCGTCCCCTCCGTCCCCGGCCAGCCCCCGGCCCCCACGCCCCCCAATGCCCAGTCCGCCGCTCCTCCCTCGGACCCGGCCCCCGCCGACGACGGCACCTCGACGCCCTCACAACCTCCCGCCAAGAAGAGCAGGACCAACACCCCTTGGACTGCCGCCGAGGAGCTGCGTCTCAAGCAAATGCGCGACGCCGGCAACAGCTGGGCCGAGATCGCCAAGACGTTCCCTTCCAGAACAGAAGGCTCTGTCAAAAAGCATTGGTACAAGGATATGCACTACGCCGAGTTTGCAGAAGACGAGAGCCAGGCGCTCCTCAACGCCATCAAGGACTACGAAAACAACAAGTGGAAGGTTATTGGCCAAAAGGTCGGCAAGCCCGCCAAAGCCTGCGAACAATATGCCAAGGAGCACTTCCCCGACCTCTTTGCCACCGCCAAGGGCCGATGAAGGCTGGACTTGTGATACAGCCGCTGCCAACGGACCATCCAACATCTCTACTCTTGCGACTCTCTACCTTGGCCCTTTTCCCCTTAGCCCTTTCCTTTTGTCTCTTTAATTAATACCTTCTCGGCGACCTAGTTGCTACCCCGTCGGCGCAGAGCAGATTGATACCTCGACACTGCACGACTTCTTATGGCGCAGACCAGATTCGAACTGCGACTGCGCGACTTTTTACGGTGCAGACCAGATTGAAACTGCAACTGCACGGCGTTTTTACGGTGCAGACCAGATTGAAACTGCAACTGCACGGCGTTTTTACGGTGCAGACCAGATTGACACTGCGACTCTGCATGGTGTTTTACCTCTTTGTTATTCGTGGGACGGCGAGACCGGCGAGATTGGCTCTATTCGACACTGTATGGCTCCTGACGGGTGGCTCTATTGTTTTGATCTTGTGTTTTTTGTCCACGGGAGTGTTTTTGTTTTGTCAGTTTAGACTTGCCTGTGCACCCTTTGTTATATTTGTACGACACGGAAATGGTCTTTGAAATCGAAAATGCGTGGTAATTGTCCTGGGACGGGGGCGCAGGCGCCATCAACGCGTTACGGCCCTGCGAGAGATGACGCAACAGGTTGGCGCAAAGATGGTGCAAGAAGGCGATGGCGGTTGATGTCTACAAATTCTTCAATGCTTGCCATTTGTCTGTTTTTTCTTATTCTTATTTCATTTGTCGGGAGGAAATTGAACTCGGGGAAAAGGATGATGGAAATGCTGCTGCTGCTGTATAGGAGATGGAATTCTGGCGGATTGTCAAACCAAGTACTGCAAAAGGCTTGCTTGAGCCTGGATCTGCCAGACGTGAATATGGAGGAGGAACGATACCTTTTAGTTATACCCAAATACCAATGCCCAGTTTCATTTGACTTTCTGACACTGACTCAACATGCCATGCACTCGACTATTGTGATATAAGAGCTGGATGAGGTTTGAGCGTGCATAGATGAGATGAGCTGTCCGACGTCAAATAAACGGATTGACGTACATATGAGCTGGTCAAGGTACTGTTCGCCAATCTACTAGTCCGTAGCCAGACCCTGCCAAGTACATGCTAAAATCTCTCGGCTTTCCCGTTTCTTATAAACCAGTCAGGTACGTACTCCATCTTCACAAGTACAAGTACGCATCAGTACGTATCCTGTCACTCGTGCATAAAGGCCCCGCATCCGTTTTCGCCGAAAAAGTTGAAATGTGGGCGAGGCGCAGCACTCACCCACTTTCGCCGAACCTCTTCACGCCACATTTACCAGCATACGGCACATACAAGCCTGCGGCCCGCCGCAGGTCAGCTCAGCTTTCCGTCACAGTCACGCTGCGAAATGCTCCTTTCGGCGAAATTGGCGAACAAACAGGCACGGGGGGTAATTCAACGGCCGCACTTCCCAGTATCCCTCGACGTTCTCGCCTGAAAAAAACTTTTTGCCGAGTATTTATACCAATTCTTCCTACGGCCTTCTTGTCTTTTTGAATTTCGCCAAAAGTTGACTTCGTCGTGCAGATTGCAGAGTACAGACCGTAGTAGCATCACGACCTTTTCGCCGAGTACCCTCACTCACTCGCCCTCTACCCGCGCAAAACCCGCGCTCGGCTCTGACGCTCCTCAAAGAGCAAGGAGCAAAGAGAAAAGAGAAAACATAAATTCTGTCCAAGCAAACGATAGACGGAACAATGTCCTCTCCGGCCAGGATACCAGTCGCCACCCGCCAATACCGCTGCCAGAAACGCCAGAAACCATGCGACCACTGCCGCGAGCGCAAGCTCAAATGCCAGACCGCGACGGGTGGGCAGCCGCCCTGCCAGCGGTGCGCGCGCAACAATATCGCGTGTACTTTCGTCGGACGCCCGCGCCGGAGGACGATGCCCGCGCCCGGCGCTGTCACCGACGCGGGCCCCGGCGTAGCAGTATCCGAGTCGGCGCACGCTGATTCTGTACTCTACGACGCCGATGCCTCTTCCGTCTCACATATCCCCTCGACGCGAGACACCAGAATGAACGGCATCGTCGTCTCCGAACCGCTCAGCTACGAACATCACAGCCACATCCCCCCTTCTACCACAGCCACCACCTCCGCGGCGCTCAACACACCCACGTCCTCCACCTACCAGGCCACCTCGTCCCGGATATCCACGCAGCTCTCCCAGACCATGGACAGCATCGACGGACACTCCATCATGCTTCTCGGCGCGTCCTCCGAGTCTGATCCCTGGCTTCTGCGCCACTGCCGCTTCGACCAGCTCGGCCTCCGGTCGGTGCACAAGATGTACTTCCGCAACGCGGGCGGCGTGCCCACCACCGACAAGATTCCAGTGCATTTCATCGTAAGCGATAACAAGTACCTCGGGCACCCGCTTGCGCCGTTCCCTTGCGGTACCGGGGAGGAGGCGCGGATGCGGCTGAATGAGCTCGTCATGCCGGCGTACGGAGTCCGGCTTATAAGTCTGTAAGTCCACAACCGCCCACTTACACAGCGGCTCACTAACACAAATGCAGCTTCCGCAAACACGTATACCCAACCCTCCCCATAGTCCCCAACTCTTACATTGACATCCCCTACGCGACCGACGCGCCCCCTTCCCCGCTCGGCCCGGCCACCGCCGCCCTCGACGCCATCCCTGTCCCCGTCCTCGCAGCCATGTACGGCCTCGCCATGCCGTTCGCCCTCAACGACGAGCTCCTCGCCGTCGTCAACGCCTTCGAGGTCCCGCCCCTCCCGCAGCTCTGGACCATGGTCCACGCCCTCGTGCAGTCGGAAATCCACCGCCCGAGCCTCTCGACCGTGCAGGCCGCGCTGCTCTTCCTGCACAAGGACAGCGGGCACGTCACGACCGGCAGCTGCGATGCGGGGGGTAACGCCACCACCGCCAGCAGCAGTGGGCGCGACCTTTCCTCCTCCGCGTTTCTGTGGTCGTTTATCGGGAGCACTGTCGGCATGGCGCATAGCCTGGGACTGCACGTAGAGTGTCAGATGTTTGGCATCCCGAACGCAGATAAGCGGCTGAGGCGAAGGCTGTGGTGGGCGCTGTACATCGAGGAGAAGTGGCAGAGCCTGCTGATGGGGCGACCGCCGTATATCCGCGCGGACGAGTGGGATGTCGGCGAATTAAGAGATGGCGATTTCGAGTTGAAGACGCCGTCGTCGTATTTTGACGATGCGGTCGTTGGCGGTCGTAGCCTGCTCCCGTTTCGCGACATGGCGAGGCTGGCCGTAATAGTCGCGGATATACAAGAACAATTATAGTAAGTCCAGACTCTCACCCAACTCAAGGTTTTATATATTTACTAACCTTTTACGTCCAGTTCACTACGCGCATGCCAGCGGCTGGCCGAAGACCTCGCGCAGTCCATCTCCACCGCAAAGCCGCTCTTTGACCGCCTCAACGACTGGCGCTCTTCCGTCTCCGCCCCGGAGCCCTTCTTCCCCGGCGCCGGCAGCACCGCATCCACCACCACCACGTCCCCGGGCTCCGCGTACCCGACAACCATGTACTTCGCCTACCTCACCATCGCGACGTACGTCTGGCGCGCGCTGCTCCGCCCCACGGTGCGCTCCTCGCCGCCGCCGCGCATCATCGACGTGGAAGAGGAGCCGCCGCTGCAGGACGCGGGCGGGTTCTTCTTCGAGGAGCTGAGCTGGGATTTCTCTGACCTCCCCGAGATCGAGCTGCACCTCGAGGACGACGTGGTGGCCGCGCACGGGGAGGCGGCGAGCAGCGCGACGATAAAAGAGCTGCACCAGGCGGCGCAGAGCTACGGCGGGACCGTGGCGACGTTTACGGCGAGGCTGACGTCGCGGCATTTCGACGAGTTTTGGTATTCATGTAAGTGGCCCGAAATAAAAAAGATTTTAAAAAAACAACTGGATTTCAGTCTGCTAACATTTGCGGGTCAACACAGGGTCCCGGATAGGCTTTGCCGTGATATCCAACTTTCTCATGGTCCTGCTCGTGCAGGCCCCGACGGCCGAGAACGCGCCCCGGGCGAAATACATGCTGGAGAGCTGGCGGCAGACGCTGCGGCACCAGAGCAGGGCGTTCCCGATCCTGCGGTTGGCCATGGCCCGGCTAAATGCCTTTTACTACGGCGGATTGGCCGAGACTTTCTGCCTCCCGCCGCATGTTCAGGAGGTGGTTGCTTGATGGGGTAATAGTAAGGAAACTTTTTTTTTGGCCCGTCCGAAAAGCTAGTCGTCACTGCTTGTGGTGCCCGAACAGGTACGTACTCGCAGTCCGGCGAATTAAATACACTCCAATTCATACACCACAATTCTATTTAGTACCCGTAATGCTTGATTTTCGTAATACTGGAGACTTTGGCCGCCTAGCTTCGGCCTGTGCCTGGCATAAGACAGTCTACACAGATTCTGAACCTTGGCAGCTCGGCGAACGGGCTGAAGGGCAAGCCAGCAGCCTCTTAGATAACAAATAGGCTCGAAAGCGCACCTACCGAGTCAGTGCCATATAAGCTGGCCGTCCTTCCTCTGCCTGCTCGCTTCACTCGTTTCCCCGATAGTCCCTCATTCTTCTGAACAACACGTTAAAACATTATCGCATCTGCGATATTAGAGGTCTGATCTGCAAGGTCTACGCAGGGGACGAAGCAGACAAGCCGTGCAGCACCACCACCACACACCTGGACCCTTGTCTCGCCTGCAGCCCTGCGGATTCCCTCGCTCGCAATGAGCGCTCCGCAGCTCTACACATGGCGCGAGCCCGCCGCCGGCGCCGGCCCCGACACCGAACAACCGCCGCCGTACGAAAAGAAGGAGCTCCTCCCGCCTTCGTACCACGACATCCGCCGCGCCGACAGACACGCGGCCACCGGGTGGAAGGGCTCGCTGCGTCGCATGTTTCCTCTGGAGCGACGCTTTGAAACCGTTACGCTAGGCAGCGCGCCACATGGCGCTGGGCAGCACAATAATGGTACGTTACGTAAATAGAAGCTGATGGTGGGATGGCAGGCACCAGAAAAGAAAACAAAAAATGTAAGACTTTGTGGGCGCTAACAAGAGTTTTCTTTGTTACAGGAACTGTGGTTGTGTGTTTCGGATCTTGTTGTCGGTAAAATGACGGCGGATCTCCATACTCTTTCTTTCTCATGATAAGACGAATTTGCATTGCGACAGCGAAGACTTTGTTGATTTCGATAACGGACATGGTGGCGTTTTGCTTCTTCTGTAGGTAGCGATGATTTCTCGGAACGCGGAAGTTTGTCATGCGGCCTGAGCGACAGCATAGTTTTGAATACAAACATCATTGCATTTCACCGGGATACACCAAAGAATCCTTGCCGACTTCGATGGATTTGACGATACACACGCAGAGACAAGAACCATGTACGGCTCGCACAGGAAAGACCTGCCTCCTTCATCCCAGCCACACGTGAAGACCGACCGCCTCGACAAGGCTCCCGTCAGCTCGTGCGCCAGAGACAGTTAGCGTTCGCGCTCGAGCCGGGGGCTGCCTTCGGTCTCTGCGCTGGCTGGCCGCCTGGCCTCGCGAACCTTCCCAAAGGGGATGTCCGTGTTGTACCTGACAGGGACGGACCCTTGCAGGAGGCTCTTACACGGGCTCACAGGGAGATCAATCGGACGACAAGACACAGCGCAAAATTATTCTTAAAATGCGACAATTCAAGACGAGGATATAAACAGACATAATGAAGTCAATGCTTTCGTCGGTTGATTTTGTTCTCCTGCGGCCTCCGGTCTGGACTCTCTGCGCATCAGCCACGGCAGGCTAATTTGACAGGTTCCCAGGGCTGAACAGGTTGGGGCGTCCGCGATGGGGTCTGCCCAGAGATGCAGTCCAGAGCTGAGCTTTTCTCCTAACGTGACGGGGCGTATAAGATGGGATAGGAATTTAATAAATAAAAGACTGTCCCGTGTGGCGCTTATTTCCATGTTTCCTGAATGACTGCGGCAAGACACACATTCAGAATGGGCGCGCAAAGACTACGATATGCGGTGTTGCTGCTTACCAGCGCGCTCGGCGCGCAAGCCGACGTGCCCTTCATGACAGAACTCGGCATCTTCACACAACTCGTGAGCAAAATCAGTCCGTACAACTTTACAACGTCAACTAACACCCCCCCCCAGGCACCATGCGTCACCAGCGCCGTCACAAACGCCTACCTCTGGGAACAGGACACCACGGCCTGCGGCTCCGAGCCGACCAAGCTGCAGTCCTGCGTGTGCACCAACTCGGCCGAGCTCGCCAAGATGACAGACTCCATCGCCAGCGCCATCTCGGCCAACTGCGGCACACAGGCCTCCGACGACCAGAGCTCTGCGGCGAGGCTGGTCGACAAATACTGCCACCCGGACAAGACGGTTACGTTTGCGACGCCGACGACGAACATTGTCCCCGGCGTTATGAGCGACATTGCGGCGATTTCGTCGCTGCCGGGCTGCGTGCAGTCTGGCTTGTCGGCGGCCGTGAATGCAGCTGTAGGAAGAAATATTACTTCCGGCCGTTGTTGGCTTGTGGAACTAATTGATACTGGATGATAGGCTTATGACGGATGTCCTACCGTGGATAACATGTGGGCGCCTTGCGTCTGCACCAAGAAGAACGTCGTCGACGAAATTGCCTCCAGTCTGGGACAGGAAGTCCGCCAATCGTGCTCCAACGCCGACGACGTCAAGATTGCGTCCAACTTCTACACGCAGTTCTGCGCGATGAACGAGGGAGCGACGTCCTTTAGTCCCCTTCCTGGTCCCCCAGGAGACAGTAAGTTGCCAACCCGGCTTCACAACAAAAGTATGCTCACATTGTTAGTGTCATACTACATCACGGCCCTGCCTCAATATTCGTCTCTGCAGCCATGCGCGCAAAGCGGCATCGTCGAAGCTGTCATGCAGGTAATAACCCACCTCAACCCGCCCAAGCAATGGGCGTTTACTAACATGTACTAGCAATCCTCGTATCTCTGCGCCGCCGGTCCCCAAGCCCTCGCTTCCTGCATCTGCCTCAAGCCCGGCATCCTGGGCAAGGCCTCGCAGACACTGACCAGCAGCGTCAAGTACAACTGCGACAACACCGCCCTCGACGCCGTCTCCTCGGCCGCCGACGTGCTCGACTACTACTGCCAGGCGGCGCAGAAGAAGGTCGTCGCCACCGTCAGCCAATCCATCTCCGAAACGAAAGCCACCAGCATCGGCGACGCAACACGGCCGTCCTCCGGCGCCGCACCGAAGAACACCGGCGCTGCCAACAGCAACGGAGATGACTCATCCACGTCGAAGAAGAGTGGTGGTGGGGGATTAAGTAGAGGTGCCGTCATTGCGATTGCGGTCCTCGGCTCACTGGTCGCCATCGCCGCCGTCGCTTTCATCGCTTTATACATTCGCCGACGCAATCGCAAGGCCAAGGCCCCCGGCTCCTTACCCGACCCGTCACCGCTCCCACCACATTCCGAGCTAGCTACGAACTCGCCCTCGTCCGAGATTGACGGCAAGCCCGCATACGCACCGCCGACGGTATCCGAAGTCGCGGCCACGCCTATACCGTACCAGCGACCGCACGCAGAGCTTTCGGCGAACCAACCGCAGATGCAACAAACGTCATCACCAAGCGAGCTCAGCAGTCCGGGCTACCAGCAGAGCCCAAGCGGCGTTTCCCCGTATTCGCCGAACCCAGAATGGCAAAGCCATCCTGCCTACGAGCTGGACTCTCACTACAAGTGAAATGACCTGACCAGAACGTGTTGTATTGTTAGTTTAGCGCGCAATGATATTTCTCACTAGTTTTCTATGGCTTTTCTGTATTTTACATCTTTGAGCCCATCGGGATTCTCTGCCCAAACGGCGCAAAGTCGGGCAACTCCTTGCCCCAGACGAGGCGGCTATCCCATTTCGCGCGCTCCTTGCTCTCGTCGAATCTCGCCTTGGCGGACACAGCACCGACATCAGGTAGCAGCCACTCCCGCAGGCCGCCCTCGCCGTTCAGGATCGAGCGGCGTGCTACTTCCACAGCCAGCGGGTCACTGTCGCGCTGCGCATCCCATGCGAGCAGCACGCCGACGACAATCCACGAGAAACTAAACATGACGCTGCGACCAACAGACAGCACATCAAAAATGTAGTCCTTGTCCCTCTTCAAGCGCCCGTAGAGGTTCTGCCACGAGACCTGCAGCGTCTCGCGGTAGTCGCTGTCGCGGATGCCCGAGACGGCGCGCGACATCCAAGCGTTGAGATGCTCAAGGTGGTTTCTGTTGAGCATGTGACGCACCACCTCACTGCTGAGAACATTCGTCGTGCCCTCCCAAATGGCATTGACGGAAATATCACGCAGCGCACGCGCGATGTTCTCCGGCTCGTCCGGGTCATCCATGTAGCCGACACCGCCCAGCGCCTCCATGCACTCCTGCATAGTGACGGCGGCGTTCTTGCTAACGACAGCCTTTGCAGTCGCCGTGAGGGCGCGAAGCACCACCATGGCCTCCTCGCCAGCCTTTGGCAGCGGCGCCTGAATAGTGCTGTCCTCGGGGAAGCCGTTCTCCGTGAAGCTCATGAGCGCAGTCGTGAAGAAAGTCAGCTGCACAAATCCGCGAACACGCACCTCCATATCCGCAAGCGTGCGGAGATGCAGCGGCAGTGCCTCAAGCGGGTACCCAAACACACTTCGGTTCGAAGCAAACTGCTTCGCGATGGCGAGGCCGCGCCGCATACCTGACAGAGAGCCCATGGCTGCCCACACGCGCGTGACGTTGAGAAGGTGTGAAATAGTCGCGACACCACGGTCCAGGGTGCCAACTAGATGCGCGCGCATGTCTTTAATCTCCAGCTCAGCGGTGGGGAGCTGCTTTGTGCCAAACTTGTTCTTCAGGCGATGAATGCGCACGCCGTTGGTGACGACCTTTGGCTTGCCGTCCTCACCAATACTTGTCTTGGTCAGCGGCGCCAGGAACACGCTGAGCTTGCCACTCTCCGTCTTGGCGAGCAGCATTGTGACGTTGGCATCGGTGGCGGAGGAGAAGAACTTGAAGCCGGAGACCAGGTAGTCACCCTCGTCCAGTCGGCCGTGTTCACCCGTCTTTTGCGAGAGGGGCGCGAACCGAGCCCAGGTTTCTGTGTTTTGCACGTCGCTGCCGCCAGGGCGCTCCGTCATCCACTGACCAGATGTCCAGCTGTCGGTGCGCGCGGTCAGGCGGGCATATGCCTCGCGGAAGGGGTGCGATGCGGGTAGGTCTGGGATAAGTCCGCGCAATAAGCGTGCAGCGCCGTCAGTCATAGAAAGAGGACAACCTGTGAGAGCCGAGACGGGGCTAAAGAAGTAGTTTCTGTAAGTTGCATTAGCAAAGAATTCAGATATCCTCATTAGTCAGAGACGAACTTGGCGTGCTGAACGATTCTGTTGTATTTGCCATACTGAGGCTCGTAGCCAATGGCGACAGCACTGTGCAGACATTAGCATCGCACACCTCAACGTAGGTGAAGCTACATACCCTTCCGCGGCACCCCATTTCTGGAGCGACCGCCATCCCTCGCTGGTGATGAGTCTGTCAACGTCGTGACGGACGCCCCAGACATTGTACTTTTCAACGGTGGGCTGCTGTCGCTCAGCGTTCAGGCACCATTCCGTGATCTGCGGCGCCTGTGTCTCCTTGGCAAACTTGGAGAGCGCCGACGACACGGGCTGGAGGATCTCCTTTGGCAGATAGACTGAAAAGTGTCAACGTCAGTACCATACTAATGACAACGCCACGAGTTCTACTTACTAGCGAGGGCACGCTGGAAATAATGGTCTGAAGTATATGGATTTTCGGGCTTCGGCATTGAGAAGATGAAGCCCGACTCGGCTGTGGCGGGCGCCGGTCCCTGATCTGAGTTTCCAGCCATGATCGCGATGAATGCAAAAGGGAATCAAATGAATAAATTGCGTTTATGCAGTCTTCGCGGATATTATTTGCTCGTGTGTTAGTGTTCAGTCAAGTGCATTTATATCTTGTCTCGGCTATGTCCTCCTCGCTGTAGCCTGTGCCGAGGCCCAGCTTACGGGGGTGCGGGGAGTGTTGAGTGTTGCGCCGCTGGCCGATCCCCACGTTGCCGTAATTCACTACCCCACGATCGCCGTTGCTGATATTATTATCCAGCCCTGCTCGGAGTTTTCGTCTAGGCTTGAAAATTCCAACGTCTTACATGCATGGGCTACCTGAAATCCTCTGTTTCTATAATCTCCTGCCTCGGAGAAATTCTAAGATTTACACTATGGCTAAAGTTCATAGTAGATATGCCTCAAGTTTGGGCGGATAAGACGCCTGTGACAAACGCCTGTGCCGTCAGACCACGGGGCAAAAGATCAGGTCATTGAAAGCAATTCTAGCAATCAATGCAGGCGCAATAGCGGCATATATAGCTTTTCAGGCCACCAACAAGCCGTTTATTACATTTGGGTTGCGCGCTAACGATGCTAGAGAATGGTTAGAGAGCGCGAGCAGCAGATTTCCTATCAGTGTGAGAATAGCATAGCTAGAGGGTTTGCGAGGCGCTCGCTACCCGCCCTTATACCGACAACAACGCTCCCCACATAGACAGCGCTTATTTAGGCCCGACCAATAGCTCTCCGAATAGTCAACTGTAATCTCGCTGCCGGCCCTTATCCCCTTGCTTACCAAAATTATTCGCTGCGTACTCAACCAAACAAAGTGCTCAAACTGAGCGTTCGGTTTGCAGCTGTGGTTGATAAAGCGGGTAAAATTTCCTTGTCTTCCTTGCCATATTTGATATGACCTTGTCCCAGTAAAACCTTTCATGACATCCAGGTCCTCAACACCCTTTGTGACAACGCCGACAAACTCTCCGATTGCCCCGCCTCGCTCGATTGACGTCAGAGCCTGCAGTCCATTGTTTCGACCGTCCAGTGTTCGAAATATTTGCACTGCAGCCGGCTGGCGCGGTCCATTGAATAGCGAAGGGAAGCAGTAGCATTGGTTCTTCATGGGCTCGTCACTCTGCGTCTGACCACACACGCGACAGCCCGCGATCGGTGCTGCAACGGTAACTGGTGAGATGTAGCGGGGGTCGTCTCTGTTCCATACCTGCGTATCGACTACAGATTCGTCCAAGTGCTCAAAGGTGAAGAAGGGGTCTGATTCAATATATGTCTGGCGGAGGGGCACTGGATCAGAGCCATCCAGGCAGACCACCCAATCATGTGGATGGCCTGTGAAGTGACGGTCGGTATTTTCGCCGATGCAGGCTAGCAATTGGCGCCAGTGAGGGTGCAGAGTATCTGCAGCAACCTCAATGCGTAGCTTGAGGCGTCTTAAGGTATCTAACCCTTTTTGATTAAGGCCGATGCGATATTTGGCGAGGCGGTAGAGTCCCATTCCTGAAAAGACAAGGGCAGCCCATCCGGCTGCATCTTTAATGTCCTTGTAGCTTCTCCAGATGGCCATTTTATTACGTAACTCCTTCTCTGCCCATTCAAAATCACGACATGCCTCCATCAACGCAGCCTTTCGGCATTTGGTTGGCGAAATAGTCGGGCTATTCGCAGCGAGGTAATCGACGTATCTATCAAAGTCTTCTATCCACTTCGCCTGCACGAGAACTTCAATCGACCGACATGTTCGACTTGCCTGGGTGACTTTGCGGCAGACGACATTGCTGTGGTTGAAGAAGTCGACAGCATTGTTGGAAGCCGCAGTGGCCAAGTAGATGGCTGCGTGAGTGGATGAGACGGCGTCGTCGTCGACATGTGTATTGTTGTGTATTTCGCTGTCGGAGACGGAGGTGAGAAGCGCCAGGCCTGTTTGAATCTGCGGCTCTAAAGCGACGCTACCATGGATTTGCTCCCAAAGAGAGATGATAAACTTGGTCAAAGATGGCTGCTCTAGGGCCGAGGCGGCTGTCAGGGAGGTTTTGGCCCTTTTGGGAAAGTTGGAGGTGGCCACTTCCATCTGACGATGGGTGTCGATAACGTCATGGTCAGACGCGGGACGAAGAGCGCTGACTATCCTACGAGTGCAATCCTGGCCGTCCCTCTCCAGGTCAGTCGCAGGGAAGCTCGTACCTCGTGCAGGGACACGAGACGCATTATTCCAGGCGCCAGCATGGCTTTCGTCCGGACTTTCGTCCTGGCTGGCCGCCAATTGGGGCGAAGGACTACAGACAGGCATGCGGGTAGGCAGAATGTGAGTCAGGTCGAGCGACTGCTATGCGTAGCAACAGGTAGTTAGACACCATTCCAGAATGACAGTGGCACAAGCTTACCGAGGCAATAAAAGACTGCTGATCACTTGTTGTGGCATTGTCATTGCCTTCATGGACGAAGGCCTGGCAGCGCAGAACGGGGGCGCGGAACTGTTCTAGACGAGAGGAGTCAAGCAGTGCCTCGGCTAGCTGATCCAGTATCTGATCCAGTATCCCGTCACTCAGGCTCTGGCGTAAACGGTCTACTACGGTAGCGGGGGGCATGATGATGCATTGATACAGATGCTGGTTGCTCCGTAGCGGAAGGTCCGCTGAAATAAAAGAGTGTTAGTAAAGAGCGTTCAAGGTGGTTGCAAAAGTCTGCCTGGGCAGAAAATTCACGGAGGTGGGGCGCTTTCTACTTTTCCTGATTCGGTCTATTCTCCGCTCTGCGGAGCCTGACTTGTTACCGTACCAATACGGAGTACGGAATACTGGCTGCAAGCATAGCTACAGTTGAGCAGCATCGGGTTGGGCTGATAGGCTGACCCCAGGCCCGACGAAGAAGGGACAAGGACAGAACAACGAAAGAATAACATCACAAGGCCCGCTGAATAACTAACTATAACTCTCGTCGTGAATTAACTTAGGTACCTCGAATTTAACGGCTAGCGTCCAATTACATCGTACACCAGTTAATCTCACAATACCAGGACGCACGTCATTTCCACACCCCACTTTTGAAAACCATAAATAATGTAAATGCAGATTCAGCCTCGCTGTTCATAGGGCCAGTCCCATAACGCTAACGTTTTTTTGTCTTGATCGTTGCCATACATTACTTACCTGGACTTGGACATCATCATCATCATCCACCATGGCAGATTCCAGCGGTTCTAGTCGGTTACGATTGGAGCCAAAAACTTCTCGAGCATCCTATTCGTACGACACGGCATCTGGATGGCGACGATGGAGGGTAATGCGACCATGTCGGGGGATGTACCACGACGTCAAAAGAAGGATCCCGTACTATTGGAGTGATATCACTGACGCGTTTACCTACCGCACCATTGCAAGCACTGTGCGCATGTACTTTGTCAAGTATGTTATCCCACCTGTTCTGGTCCTTTCGCCGTTGCCCTAACTATTTTCCCCCAGTCTCCTTCCCGCCGTCGCCTACACGCTCGACATGTATCGTCGTACCGGCAGCTTCTATGGCATCAACGAAAGTCTCTTCTCCTCTGCCCTGGCCGCTGTGGTTTTCAGCATCCTTAGCGCCCAGCCGCTCACCATCGTTGGCGTGACTGGTCTCATTTCCCTATTCAACTTTACCATCTACGATATCCTTCAAATATATGACGGCTCCATCTATCCGCAGTTTATGGCCTGGACGGGAATCTGGGCTGCCATCTTCCATTGGCTTGTTGCAATCTTCAACGCATGCGATTACATGCGCTACGTGACAGACTTCTCCAGTGAGTCTTTCGGCCTCTATGTCGGCATCATTTATATCAGTGCGTTTAGCCTCGGCCGTTTGACAAACACTCTTTGTACTAAATTTTTGCTAGTCAAGGGCGTGGAAGAACTTGTCAACGAGTTCGAGGGTGGAAATGCTGCTGGCTTCCTTGCATGCATCATTGGTATACTCTACTTCGCGAGCGTGTACGCGTTAGAAAAGGTTGGCTCCAGTACAATGTGGAAGGAACAGTTCCGCGGAATACTCGCCGACTACTCTTATGTTGTATGTCAGGGCCGTTCTGCGGTTTTACATTTTTGTCACGTTATACTGACTATCTGGAGTTTTGCACTGTCTTCTGGGTTGGCTTCTCTCACATACCCGGCCACATACGGGATACCAACATCGAACGCGTTCCGGTTACCAAGGCCTTCTATCCGACATTATCTAGAAACTGGGTAATTGACTTTTGGACCCTCGATGCGAAGTGGGTGTTCGTGGCCATGCCGTTTGGCTTCCTGCTCATGCTGCTTTTCTACTACGACCATGTATGATAGTCATGCCACCCTTGCAAAGAGACGTCAAAATCGCTAACTAGACTTGCAGAACGTGAGCAGCATAACTGCGCAAGCCCGCCAGTTTCCGTTGAAGAAGCCCGGAGGGTTTCACTGGGACTTCTTCCTACTTGGCTGCACTACATTTATATCTGCCATCCTCGGTCTTCCCATGCCCAACGGTCTCGTGCCACAGGTGCGCGCCCTTCCTGATTTATTTCGAGCCAAAGTACTAAATATCTTACCAGGCGCCAGTCCATACCGACTCTTTGACTGTCTATAAAACAGAGTTGAAGATTATCGCCACATCTGAGGGAGAAGACACGGAGATCCGCCGACCTGTTGTGACGGCTCTGGCGGTTGTTGAGCAGCGTATCAGTCATTTACTGATGGGCCTAGCATTAATCGGCACGATGACTGGTCCTCTGTTGACAGTCCTACACACGATGCCATCAGCCTTGTTCGCCGGCGTATTCTTTGTTGTCGGGGTATGTAACTCTATTCTTTGTGATGATCACCCAGTGGCTAACAAGCTTGATACAGTGGGGTTCGATTGAATCAAATGGAATCCTCCAGAAACTCCTGTACTTGCAAGCTGAGAAGCGCTTCGTCCAGCGCGACGAGCCGATTTTACATGTGCGCAGGCGCAAAGTCTACCTCTACATCGGCATACAGTTCTTCGGCGTCGCAGCATGTGTGGCTATTTCGCATACCCTTGCGGCAATTGGCTTTCCCCTGTTGATTATTATTCTGATCCCACTCAGAATTATGCTCGTGCCCAAGTGGTTCACCCTTAAGGAGCTACAGATCCTAGATGACTTCACCGCAACCAACAAAATGGTTCTAGCCAGCTTGGGTGGCAAGCCTGCCTTGCCGGAAGAAACCAGAGAAGAGGATTGGGGCTTAGAACGGAGGCGGAGCGAAGGCCGACATGGCGTAGCCAGGCAGCGAGCAGGAAGCCTCTACAGATAAGGGACGCTACCACGGGGCAATCCTAGGGTGCTAGTAGGAACGTAGTTGTGCCTTACGGAGAAAAGAAAGGAAGCTATCTACGCTGCACTCTGTGGTGTACTAATGGCCTACCCCCGGGTGAGTGTGTCAGACAAACCGTGTTGATGCCGTGACAGATGCAGGCCCATTGTCGAGCCGTTCGTGGACTTGAGCGAAAGCTTGTGCATGAGCAGAGCTCACCTCACCGGGCGCTGTACCTGGAAAGTTTACGTGCCATGCTCCGGTCTGTTCCAATTGGCACTTCATGGGTGTGGGTGCTGATTGCAGACCTAAACTACAGATGGGTATTGTGAAAAACTGTGCGTTTGCTTGCTCGGTTTCTGAGGTATAATTGATATTTTATGTTTTAGCTTGCGCTGGCCCAATTGACAAGTGACGACTCTTAAGCGTCTGCACATAAAAGTCGCTACATTACCCACGATTTCTGTTGCAACGCAAAGGCTGCTGCTTGTAATCATTGCCTATTGTGGCCTCAGCATCCACGACCGTAACAGAATTTGAGCGAGCGTAGCTGATGCCGCATAGCTAGTGTCATACGTAAAGTAGCGCAACAGAGCCGCACGTAATCAGCTTTCTAAGAGGACTGTGATGTCAGAATATTCCTGGAAGCTGCTGATTGCAAATGCGCCGGTGAGGATACGCAGGCGCTCGTGAACCACTGCTATTGAATTCCAAAGTGCCCGATGCAAGCTTCCGGATCTATTATAGGGAGCATCGATTACACGGCAAGATGCGCCAGCTCTGCATGGTAACGAGACCATTGTGAGGAGAAAATGCGTGCATTAGTGCGCTAAGTGGTGTACTATACATGCGATGCTATAAGCTTGAAGTGGAGATGGCCCTTCCCGGCAGAGAGTTGGCCCTCAACCGTTCCCATCGGTATAAGGTGGTGGCTGGTCCTGCGGTTTGGGTCGTCAACCAACGCAACATCGACGTCGAGGCACATGTACTAGCGGTTGCGTCAGCGTCGACAAATTGCCAAAGACATGGCAACCACACATACCTGAATAATTTGTTGGCTTTTTGAAGTGATACCGGCAGTTATCGTCAGTACAGACCGAACCTTGGGGCAGACAACTCGGACTCAAACGCATGCTTCATGCTGACGAGCGTCTACTTGACATCCCTTCATTGCAACTTTTTGACGTGAAGAATACTTGAGAAATATGGCGATGGGTCAAGACTACAGTTGGTCAAAGTTGCGGGTGACATTCTGGAGCTAATTCAGGAACTCGGATTGTTTCTGTTTGATAGAAGCTTTTTCCAAACCATATTGGTCGGCGCTGGGCTATACCTCGTTGTCGCGTCCATGGTACTTAGGTTGGCGACCGAGTACTACCAAATTATGTTGTGCCAGGGTATTCTTATTGGTTTCTGTCTACGCTTGCTCTATATCCCGAGAGTGGCTCTTATTACGCTTTTTTTTTCAAAAACCGTAGAGGTCTTGCCCTTGGCCTGGCAACCGCCGGTGGCTCCCTAGGCGGTGTTGTCTACATTGTGAAGGCGATAACCAAGATGGCTTTGAATGGTGCAGTAGTTTTAATATGCGCAATTTACTGATAAGTTTTTACGTCTGACAATGGGCCTGAATTTAGGGAGCCCTTGCGCGGCACCGCCGGTTCTTGGACCGGCACGTACCATACCGCGATGGAAGGAAGTTTTCGAGTGCCTTTCATGATTCGTTGGCCAGGCGAGGTCGCACCGGGCGGCGTCTCCAATGAGATTGTGCACGTCACAGATATATTCTCCTCCATTATTGCCATGTCACTGGATCGAATTGATCAGACAGCATTTTTCATAGACCCAGCCATGAGCTCTCCCCGCAATGGATTCTGTTTCTCTATCAAGGAAGAGCTGCGAGCTATAAAATGGCTAGACTGGAAGATACACTACGTCTGAGAGCCAGCAGTCAACGAATCAAAGGAAAATTTAGAGTCGCCGTATCTATTCAACTCGACGCGCAACCCAAAGAGGAAAGCGATGTCGCTTCAACCAACTCATGGGTTCTGCAGCCCAGGAGAAGACTGATGACAAATTGCAGCGCAGTTTGCTTCGATTTCCGCCCCAGAAATCCGCAGAAAAAGAAGTTCACGGAAATGCACAGGCAAAACTGGTAACTAACATCACCTACTTCCATTGAACGAGCCTACTTTGCATATTCTATTTAGTGGCTTACACAGTATCGTGATTCGGTCGAGATGGGAGCACCTCTCGCGAAACAAGCTGGACTTCATACGAATTTTTTACAAAATTCGCCCAAGTTAACTCCATCATCCGATATTCACATTTCTGCAGCTTTTTAAACCGTTACAGCGTGAATCGGCTCCGAGTGACAGGTAGGTAGACCTCAGCCTGACTTAACGCTCCGAACCCACAGCGCTAGAATCAAAGCAGAAGCGTACGAGTTAGCAGACAAACGAATCCTTCATCATTTAAAATCAGCATGGCCCAGCTGAAAAATAATTACCAGCTGTATCTACACTCAACAGTCTAAATGTTACTCGAGGCACGGCTGTAGAGACAACCCCGTTACCTCACCCACCATGCCGGGTATTCTCAACCTACCTGCGGAGCTTTTGCACAAAATCACAGACAGCGTCTCTGCAACCAAAGATGAGGATCTCGCACGTTGTCTCCACGGGAGCTCAATCGCAGACTGGAGCTCAGTCGCCAAACTCGCTCGGACCTGTGAGCTGCTGTCGCGCATTGCCAGCCGTCGTCTGTACGAGTATATCAACACGGATAGCAGATATAGCGGATGCGTTGACAGTGGCACCTCGCTGCTTCGTACTCTTTGCATGCGACCCGACCTCGCAAAACATGTCTCCGAGCTGTCTGTTGGAGGCAACTGGTTTATTGCAAATTTCGAGGTGAAGATGAGGCGCAAGGAGTGGCAGATATCGCGAGAGGAGGCCTCGCTGTTCAATCAGGGGTCCATCAAATATCAGATTACGGAAACAGGCTACAAGAGTTACAATGACATTTCTGACGATGATGACGAAGACGAGAGCGATGAGAATGAGGGTGAGGAGGACAACACCGGTGTTAATGACGACAATGAAGAGGCTGCCTATGGGGAGGGGGACGCAGAAGACGGTGAGGCAGTCGAAGAAGATGACGAGTATGTCGATGACGAGGAGGGAACCGAGGAAGCCGACGAAGATGATGAAGCAGTCGAGGACGAAAATGAAGAAGTCCATGTAATGGATGATGAATTGCCAAACTCGGACGAATTGATGGAGACTACTAATGATATGGATGCAAATATGGATGACGAGCCGACGGAGGATGCATATGACAACCAGCCGAAAGATGCGGACAGTCACGGAGCTGTTGTCTGTGGAACAAAAGATGGCGCTGAACAGTCGTTAATCCTGTCCCAACAACACGAATCGAGCAAATTCTTTCGTCTCCAGCCCGTCAAAGCGCCCGCTGACCCAGACTTGACCAACGATAAATACGAAGAGATAGTGAGTGCCCTCTCAGCGTTGGCAATATTGAGCTCGCCCAACCTCCGTCGCGTCGTCCTGCGGACCGGCTACTGGAGCCTCCCCTTCTCCGCCATGCCGGCCGCGCCGCTGCAGCACCTCACCTCGCTCTACTGGGCACCCCACAGCCTCGACGAGACGGGCATCAACCTAAACTCCAGCCTGAACTGGCTCGTCGCCGCCGCGCCCGCGCTCACGAAGCTGCACCTCCGGCAGTGCGACGGCATCAGCGGTCGGTTCGACGGCACCGGCGTGCGCGAGCTCGACCTCCAATGGAGCTGCATCACCAAAAGGGCCGCGACGACGCTCTTCAGGGTCTTTCCCGACCTCGAGCGGCTCTCGTACGAGTCCGGCTTCCTGAACGAGTGCCTTGACGAGGCGCCCCCGTCGTACTTCATCCGCAAGGCGGCCGAGACGCACGCCGACAAGCTCAAGTACCTCAAAACATCGATTGGGCCGAGAGCCCCTACGACGACATCGGGGAATGGGGCACGCGCGCGCGCTCCATCGCAGGGCTGAGGAACATGCGCGGTCTGAGAGAGCTGCGCGTCGTCGGAGAGATGCACGGGTCCTCGCGCGACTTCAAGGCCTTTCCCACCGGGTTCCTGCCTCCGAACATTGAGACCCTGCGATATGATCCCGCCGACAAGACGTGGAGCGCGCCGGCCCTGCTCGCCGCAATAGGCGAGTGTTGCCCGAAGCTCACCAAGGTCGTTGTAACCCGTCATCCACACACGGCGGCCGATGAAGCAGCCGTGGCGCTGTTCCGCGCCAAGAACATTGACTTTGTCTACGTGAAGCCGGGCGAAGGCTTGGACACTTAATTCGCCGGCGTGAGTCACGGCGTTCGCCGAGCCAAGTGGCGGAGAATTAGGTTTTTGGCTGTCACTGCTGGCAGGATCCAAGACGCGGCATTCGAGTATAGTGCACGCGAGGCTGTGTTACGCGGACGGGAGAATCAAGCTTTTGCCAAGCAGGTACAGAGATATATGCACAAGAGGGTCCTGTGCAACGTCAAGCCTTGCACGTTCAAAACTCGCCGGCCCTCGTGCTGGAACCGAGCACTTTACTAGTTTCCACTGCACAGAGAATTGTAGAAATGGAATATTTTGTCCAAAATTTCTGCCTATTAGACCGACAGTACATATATAATACATTGTTTTCTTGGTAATACACGCTTCCCCCTCCAATCAGGACCCCTACCACAGCGTCTCCTCGACAACCTTCTTCTCCTTGGGCGTGCTCTTGACCTTTTCCACGCCCGGCACCTTGAAATACAAACTCGGCGACTCGCCCGGCTGCAGCTGGTGACTCAAGTACCCCCTGTGAGCGGGGTCCCGGTAATACTCAATGTCCTCACGGCTCGTCGGGTCCGGCAGCCTGTACCTGAACCCCTTCGCCTGCTCCAGCACCTTGCTCACGTGCTCTTTGCCGACCGGCAGCGGCTCGCTGGTATTTACCGAGGCACCGCTCAGTAGGTTCTTGATGGCGTGGCGCGTGTAATACCGGGTGATGACCTTGCCGCCGCGGGCCTCGATGGCGGCGATGGCCGAGGCGGAGACGCGCGAGACCATGACGTTGATGGGCTGCTTGAGGCACTCGGCGCCGCGGGAGAGAATCTTGACGCCATCTTTAACGCCGCCGAGGAGGCCCGACTCGATGAGCTCCTTGGGAGTGATTTGCTGGTTCGGGTCGAGGCGGCCCTGGTCGATCCAGGACTGGATCTGGTCGAGGTTGACCTGGGACATTTCGGGTGCACGCCTGTTCAATTGTTTGTTAGATTCTGCAATTGGGCAAGTGGCGTGTCAGAAATTGCACTCACCAATTCGTGAAGCCCTTGCGGCCGTGCTTCACAATCAGCGGCGTCTGTCCGCCCTGGAACCAGGGCTTCACCTTGCCGTGCTGTCCCTGGCCCTTGTGTCCCCGTCCCGACGTCTTTCCGTGTCCCGACGAAGGGCCGCGGCCGACGCGCTTCCTCTCCTTGTGCGCGCCCTTGTTCGGCGCCAGGCTGCCGAGGATCGAAGCATGCCGGGTCTGCTGCAGCTGCTGTGCTGTCTGTCGGATCGATAGGTTCGCGAGGCAGCCCGTCAGCGCCGAGACGTTGGCACCGGCGGTCGGACGGCAAGTCGCCGCGGCCGAAATGGCGCGTTGTGTGATGAGACGAGGCGGCATGATGCGCAATGCGGCCATGGATCGTCCGTCAATCGCAAATGGCTTTGTTCGCTGGGAAGCTTGGTCGCTTTCGCACGACGAACTTGTCCCACGAATTTTTTGGGCCAGGAGTTGAAAGGCCGGGGCCCACTTGTAGGCTGTGATTGGCTACTCCTTTTGCCTGAGGCAATGGGTCTGGGGGAGGACATCTAGCTGTCCCTGTGCGTGGTGTACAGGAAGCGATGAGAGGCAAAGCTAGAAATAAAAATAAAATTATAACACACGAGTAATAGAGCTTTTCAAGTAAAGAAGTGACGCTTGCTAGCTAGCAGATGCTGTAGCTCCAGGCATTGTCAGAAATTGACTACTAACGCATCTACACTCGCCGTACAAAAATCACCAGATGCTCAGATATAACATTAAATATTCTTCGCTATTCCAAATCAACTTCTAATTACAACCTTTTTCGCTTCAGGTTCCGCCATGTCAAGCACAAAAGGTAAAAATCTGCATACGAATACAAATGCAGCCCAGAGCCCGAACCCGTCTCTTCTCCGCCCGCCCGGTCATGTAGTCTATAAGAAAACCAGTCTTTCTGTCCGAACAAATAAAGAAAAGGAGATAGAAAAGAGACAAGGAACAGAAAAAGAGGGAAAAGACCGCTGCAAGGTATAAACATGACTCTGTAGGAAGCGAATTATTTCCAATCCTAGATTAGGCCTCCCAGTAGCCGAATCTCTTCCAACTCTTTTTGTTTCGAATGAGCCCGTGTGCTTATTGCAAAATAGAATAATAACATAAACGCCGCGCGTTGGACCCCCCATACCATGGCCAAGTCATCGCTGATTGTTCAAAATGTGTCCCCTCTGTTTTTTTGTAGTAAAGAAAGGCGCGTCGGCTGTGCGATGCTGATGCAATGTAGTCGTACAAAGCCCGCATTGTTCCTTGGATACGTGAAGCAAAGCAGCCGACGGGCGGCCTGAGAAATGAATAAACTCCGCTCATCATGTCGAAAGAATGTAGTCGTGATATCCAAGAATGAAGAAATTTAAGGGCTGGCCCAGCCTCCGGCCACGTCGACCCATTCGGCCATGCATGAGCCCTCCTTGCCTTCGACATCGACGATGTCGGTATCGCAGCGGCATCGGCAGCCGACACCGTTTTCTTGAGGCTCGTCGTATTTGGACCAATACTCGTCCTCCTCGATGCGCTTCCTTTCATCCTTGATGTTAGGGTCGAGGAAGGGTATGGGAGGAAGCTGGCGAGCCTCCGGTGCGTTGGCAGGGCAGTGCTGAATCGTGGTGTGGCGATAACCAATGTCGCGGAAGTAATGGATGTCAGCGGGGCCGAGAAGGGCACCGGCGGCGAGCGAGTGAATCGGCGCGTCACCCCACTGAGAAATGTTAGCTTTTGATGTGCAGAGTGAGTGCATGGTTTATACGTACGCGTTCCATCCAGAAGCCGCCACTGCGGTCCAGGGTCTCGAAAAAGTCCTGGTACTCCTTGCTGCGGAACCAGTCCAGGCGGGCAATCTCAAAGTTGGACCAGAAATGACACATGTTGTAGCTCTCTCCTTCCATGGACTCGGGGTCAATGTCGGGCAGGGCGCCGTGACCGGGCTCGCTCTGGGCAATCTCCTCGGGGAGAGCGTCCTTGATGACGTCGGGCTGCTTGCGACGGGGCTCGAGGAACATTTCCCAGAGGCCCTTGGAGGTGATGTTGTTGTTGCGCATGTAGGCAGAGGCGTAGCGGAAGACGTTGGGGACTGTTTCGCGGAGTTCCTTGATGGCAATGGTGAAGCCGTATGTTTTTTTCTGCTCGATCATTTTGAGGAAGGGGTCACTAGTGCGATTAGTATGAGATGGGGATATGGGAAGCATGGTGAGCATGCGACAGATCGGGTTTGGGGCCAGACTTACTATGTAATGTCGCAAAAGTAGGTAATCTCGGGCTCAACGCGCCAGTACCACTCGTACTTGAGGAGGAGAGGGTGGTTGAAGAAGAAGCTGGAGGTGTTAGCAGAGTAGCGCATAGAGGTGAAGGAGAGGTGAAGCGTGTGCAGACACGGTGTCAATGGTTGAAGGGAGCGAGAAAAATGTACATACCCCGAGTAGAAGCGACACATGAAGTGGTAGCTTTCGAGTCCACCATACATGACGGCGTTATCACCCTGCTTGGCAATGCCCTCTTTGGCAACCTTGGTATCAATCCAGTCGGGGAACCCCCACATGTCGGGGCCGACCTTGCCAAACTCGACATTGCCCGAGGTGTGGTTGCGAACCGTCTCCTTGAAGGTCTCGTTGAAGTCGCCGTCGTTGAGGAAGACGTAGGGATAGTTGTACCAGCGGTTGAAGTGGCGCTCGACGGAGCGGATGGATTGGAGGACACCGTCGAGCTCCTTGTTTCGGGCGAGGACGACAAAGGTGGCGTTTGCTCGTGGCTGCTTGTTGTCGGGGGGCTGGCAGCCTGTGAGGAAGACTTTGTCGTATTTTTCGCTGATTTTTCTGCGGAGGGTTAGATGAGGCAATCAGAAGCTGTGAGGCTGAAGCATACCTGATTGCAGGAGGAGCGCCAGAAGGAACGAGGATGCTGCCGCCGCCGCTGGGATGGCGAACAAAGAGGACGAGGATGAGGATGACGACAATCAAGGGAAACATGATGACGACACCCAGAGGCACCGAGACGGCGGAGTTGCCTCGTAACCGTAAGGGCCTCCTGAAGAACGCGAGGCGCGCAGCCCATCCCTTTTGTCTGGGAGAGCCTCTCTTTTCGTCAAGGGTGGGCAGCTCGAGCTGCGCCGTGGGGATCATGCGCTTGGCTCTGTGGAAGAGATCCATGATGGCGGGCGCAGTCACACTGCGAATATGTAAAATGTCGTGAAAGGAGATATCAGGTCGAGGGCGTCGAAGTCGAGGTCGAGGTCGGCACTACAGTTGGAGAGCGTGGGGCATATGCGCAAAAGGGGACGGACCAGTTTCTCAAATCAGGGGCAGGGAGACTGGGGGCGGATCTCGAGCGGTCTCGAAAGAGATGAGGCGCAGATGATAAAAAAACGATGGCGCACGTCTTGGAGAGGCGACGAAATTGACAAAGCAAGCCGGCAGAGTTCAAGGGCGAGAGAATGGTCGTCTGTCGGCCGCCGTAACGAATGGAGGCGGCGAATGGCGAGGGGTGAAGAGGGACGCGAGAGCCTCAGTTGTAGTGTCGATCCAAGCGGGAGACAATCGGCGTGGGAGCGTGGGAACAAGGAGAAGAAAATCGCGCGCGCAAGAGTCAAACCAATGGGCAAGACGCTCTTGCAGGCCTGGACTCACGAGAAACACCAAAGCAAGTAGAGTCCCTAGACCGAAGAGTCGAGACTGCGAACAAGGAAAAAGAGATGAGAGTGGAAGAGAGGCAGGATTTGGGATCCGCAGGCCATTCGGCTAGTACGCGGGAGCAAAGTATGTACTGGGTACTGGCAGGCAGTAAGTACAGCTGACCAGCTGGGACTGACTAGCTCTGCTATTTTTTCTCCCTCTCTTTTTTTTTTTTTTTGCCGGTTTGCTACTGGCCCAGCGGACTTTAGCGGCTACACGCTACAGGGCTGTGCAAGACGTGGAAAAAAGACCGACGATCCTTACCAAAACACATAGGGGCTCAGCGGAAAAATTATAGCTTAATTCAATTTAATTATGGCGTCTGCAATACCCATTTCAATGGAGCAAATACAACGTTGATCTCCATGCAGAAACTGCTGCAATTACATCCCGACGGTCGATGGTGCAATCTCTAGGCGGCGCAGGGCGGACTCTCGGCCCGGATTAATATATACCCGGCTTATAAACAACACAAACATCCTCAACTTAGCCAACATGTCCTCATCGATCGCAATGACGGAAAGACAATCACTAGGGCGCCCCAACCACCGCCTATTAGAGGACTCCCAAGGAATGATCAAAGATTTCTTGCTTGGAAGTATGAGCACGTATATAACAGACTGCCACATTCATTCTGAAGGCTGTTGGGGTTACTTCATTGTGCGAACCGTTTATGGGAATGACGAGCGTGTCGCTGCTGCTATAGGCCGTTTTGACGACGCCATTGAGAATAAGATTCTGGACTGTCGAGATTGTGATGGCCCCAAACTGAAATCTGAGGAGCTGGATAACGAAGCCCGTTATCACTCAGTACTTATCGAGCACCCGTCGCTCGATGGCGTCGGGTACGAAGAGGCGCGTGAATACTTTCGCACGTGGGCGGAACCCTACGTTACAGCTTCTTCTCCTGTTGGTGAGGATGATGCGAGTTCAGACGGGACAGAGGACTCTATGTTCGATGATGTCGGACGTACCGGGCGGTTCCGTGGTCTTTTGCTTCTGGATGAGCACTCCCTCGCTAATTTAGAGAGGTTTCCGGCCAAAGGAGATATGGATGCCTTGGCGAAAACTGCAAGTGATCCCAAAGCACCGTGGATTAAACTAGTTGGCACAAACGACAAGGCTCATTGGGGTAATCTAGGCGTAGGGGTCTATGACCTACTAGATATCTTTGGCTGGTTATGTACTCAGGACCAAGGCATTCAGACGTTACCCAATAGTGGCAAATTTCCTGAAGATGGAGACCCTGACCATATCTGGCCGCAACAACGCTCAGCGCCGTAAACAAATTTCTAGGACCCTGTTCACAGCACGCGAAAAATGGACAATGAATGGGTGGACATCACTGTCAGTTGTGCGCGGAGAGCGCGGCTAGGCTATCGAGGAGAAGGGCCCGTTGCAAGGCCGGCCTCAACCTGGGTAAACGCCGACAAGTACCCAGCATGGAGTGGCAACGGATCCGAGGCAGTCGAGGGTTCTGTGCGCCTGTGCAAAAAATATCGAAGATGGGCTGAGAGACACGCCAACAATGTCTCCGGTGTCAGTCAGAACTGACCCGAGCTTGAGAGGATTTGATAGCAAGTATTATTCACGTACTATTTTGGTCGTCTAGTTGTTAATTTGCTGGGTTATTAAGCCTTTCAGTCCACTTATGTGCTCACTGATAGGCATGCCGCAGGCGTGTAATGCGTGCGGCGGCCGCCATTTCATCTCCTGGCGGTAAGTTCTCAAGCAGCGCCAAAGCACTCCGATATCGATGAGAACTTAGGCCTGCTGGCTTTCCCACAGCAAAAGCATTCGGCTTTTTGTAGCCTGACATGTTGCCCCGCATGGAATACGGCGTCTATGGCGACAAGGAACAGCCGTGAGGGTTGGAGCCAACCATGCTGCCTTTGCCATGTGCCGATTGTAAAATTCTGGTTCCGTAGCACCGTCTTTCTTCTCTCAGTCCTCATCAAAGCTCAGCTTTATCTTCTTGGCCTTCTTCTTCCCCTTCTTCGCATCCCCAGATTTCTCACCATCTTTACCCGCCTCATCCCCTCTAACCTTATCCTCCTTATCCTTTGCCGCATCCTTCTTCCACTCCCCGTCATCTCCACCAATCACCTTCCCAACCTTGTGTTTCCGACCCCCTATCAACATTTTACTCTGTACGTCCTTCTTCCTCTCCTTCTCTGCCTCACCGTCCTTCCCATCGCCACCTTTCTCCTCCTCCTTGCCCTCCACCACGCCGCCCTCGCCATCCACCGTCACGGCCACCGCGTTGCCCTGCTCATCCACCACCAGCGGCATGTCGTCCACCTCCTCGCTGCGGGAGCGCTTCTTCACCCCCGGACGCCGCCGCTCCGAGGCGATCGGGTCGGGCCCGTCGTCGCGGTAGCCCGACGCCTGGGCCTGCAGCGCGGCGAGGAACGGCGGCGGCTTGGACGCGTAGGAGAGGTTCCTGGAGTTGAATTTCGGCTGCGACATTGCGAGCGCTTGTGCGGTGGTGCCGCGGAGTAAACAGGAAATGGACACGGGTGGACTGGCGTATATTTGTGTGGCGTTATAATGAGAGAGAGATGCTGGGTTTGATTGAGTTTGTTTTGGATGTAGCGTTGATGGAGGAGACTGTGTGGGCTGTCAGCGAAGAGCTGGCGTGAGAAAAAGACCGGGTCCTGTCCTGGCGTTGGCCGGCCGTAGCGAGATCGCATCTGGCGAGTAGATCACGAAGCGCGAAGCTAACAACAAGTAGAGAAAATTTAACACGACTTGATTTATTTCAGAATACAGTTGAATATGTTATAAACCGTTTATAAGCCACATTGCCTGAAGTATACGTAGTAGAGCACGCGAATGAATGTTCCTCATAAGCCTGCACTGTCACTAGACTTTGAAGAAAGGGAAAGGCTATAGTTATACGGACTTTTACCCCTTGCTACATAAATATATGTGGTTTGCAGCGTCGGTCGACCTTTCTATGGCTGGTTAATTATTCTGGCGACTTAGTTATTCATTTCGTAGTGAGTCGCTATAGGCGAGTGAAAGGCAGCAACTTTGTTACATGTCTTGGTTGGTTGGCGGTTGCTCTGGATAGTCTCGTTTCTGCTGCTCAACCAGAGATCGGTAAAATTGAAGAACAACTGCCATACGCTCAAGCGAATTGGCGCCTCCACCAGTCCATGTAGGATACATGTCTGTATCAACCCAGGAAGAGCTTGGCCCTCGCAACACTCCCATGGATGCTTCATCCCAACCAAGATCTTTGGCACGTCCTACAGCCGCATCGATATACGCGTGGGTCCTGCTTTTAGCGGGTTCGACTGGATCTGGAATCGTAGCGGATGCCTGAGCCTCGCGCTGCTCCAATTTCATTAGGAACGTAATCGCGACGTCGAGTGTTATCTCTATTGCGGATGTAACGCCAGCCGAATTAACAAGCCGTTCGATAATATCATCGTTTTTGACGAGATCGAAGTTGATAGGCGCGCTGAGGCCCTCTTCAATCCCTGTCCGGACAAGAAGGACAGGAATGGTAGCAATATCCGTCCGGAGAGAATGGACAGAGGCCCGAAAAGCCACAACCACAGCGGAAAACAATGGCTGCATAGTACCGGACATATTTTCCTCGTCGAGCTCTTGGTTAATGGACCTAGTGTGGTGGACTCTGCAGCAAAAGTTGTCATGTAGGCGCTTCACCCAGTCCACCATCTCTGTTGAGCATGTCTTGAATGGCAGTGGGGATTCTGGCGGCACGTTGACCTTTGTCAGAAACTGGCCATGATCAATTTCGCTGCGGTACGGTCGCATCCAGCGGCGATAGGTGTAGTCAAAGAGTTCGGCAAGAAGCAGCTCAGCCTCACGCTCCGACGTCCAGATAATTCGGCGACCTGGACGCTGGGGGTCGTCTGCATCACGCAGAACGTAAACGCATGCGGTGCGGTTGCAGGCAGCGTTGGCATCTTCATATCGCATGCCGGACAACGTGTTGAAATCGACTGGCGCGTGGTACGGATATAGAAGCCATTTGGAGAGTCCAGAGTATTCATATATGTGCGCAAAATGGTCAGTCTCTTGAAGGCCGCGCAAAACGTGGAGAAGCTCGTGCTTTGGTAAAGGAATCCGCTCTACGGGGACACCGTGAAGCCTCTTGGCCATTCTGGGTAGGAACTTGGGATGCGAATGTATAACGTATGGCTCGATTGAGGATAGATAGCCAGTCCTTCGATAGAAAAGAGAGCTCAGGCACTGTGTTTGTATAATGTATTGAGCGGAGAGAAAACTGGCATCGCGACTGTCTTGAAATATGCTGGCTGAATTTTTAGGCTTGCCAGCCACTGCAAAGGAAGTCGACAGCCACCAATACACCGGAAAGGTAGACAGCCACAACCTTCTATAAGCCAGTTTATGATGATGACGCGGCGGATAGAAAGTGGCCTAGAATTACAGTGACAATTGCAAAATTGGCTGTCAGCGATTCAGCATCAGAATTCGTCTATTAGCGATGCGTTATGCAAGGTTGAAGCGGTGGGTGCGTAGCAAACATTCCGGGCTGCACACTGTTGGCTCCAAACATGAACAAAGTTAATAATATAAAAGACAGGCAGAGGTTTTATATATATTAAATATAAACTGAATATAATAAAAAATAAATATTGATTAAAAGAATAGAATATTTAATTCAGTTATTTGTATTTACTAATAATAAAAAATTGAATTGTAGATATAAATAACTACATATAGATTTCAAAAGACATTAATAATAATATAAATTTATAAAGGTTTTTATTCCAGCGCTCGTCGGTATCGGCCAGCTTTGCGCTTAAAAGGCTACCGGCAAGAAGCTTTGACACAGCCAGAGTTTGGCCATCCGCCAGCTTTGCCTTGTCATTGTATCCTGATCTGCCATCTTTGATGTCGATGCACGGCTAGGTGAAGATATGATGGCTCTATGCCGGCCACCTTTTGCTGCACCCATACGTCCAAACTCCTCCGCCACTTCACGGTAGTGTTTCCGCATACGTTGAAAGCCTTTGACTGGTTGCGGCTTAAAACCAGTGCCTTTGGGATATTCGTCGATATCAACCCAGATCGAGCGTGGCGCTTGCAAACTAGCCATTTTCTGCATATAGCAACCGAATTCGTCCGTCTCCGAGTTGCTTCGTCAACGTTATCTAGAGCCTGGATCCGGCCTTATGCCGAGTACTTGCTCCTCGCGACGCCCGAGTGTCACCAAGAATGTAATCGCCGTGTCGAGGATTGTCTGCACTGCCACAACAGACGCCGTAGAATCAGCGATACTATGTATCACGTCTTTTTCGGGAATCAACGCAAAGACAATAGGCGCGCTCAGGCCAACCTCGACTCTGGTTTCTATGATGAGAACAGGAATTTTGGCGACACGACATCAGCTGTCCGGAAAAGAATAGACAGGAGACCGGATAACAATAGAAATGGTACGGAAGAGCGGATGTATTATATATACAGGCGCCGCCAGGCGCTGCAGTCCGAGGTGGTCCGAGTGTGCTTTCGTATGGTCGACCTTGGCGCAAAAGTTGTTATGTAGCCTCTTGACCCAGTCCACCATGGTGATAGAGCACGTCTCCGGAAGAACCGCGCGCCGGGGCACGTAGACCTTTGTCAGGAAACTGCAGGCAGTCAATCTCGCTACTGGGGTCGAAAACAGCGCCTACAGATCGACCAGAAGCAGCTGTTCGCCAATTAAGCGACGAAACCACGGCTGGAGGTCAAGTTCTCGTGGCTCGGGCCCAGACTCGTCCCGGCGGATATAGACGGGGTCTGTGCAAGGGGACCAGATCCAGCGTCGCATTGGCGCCGTCCTGGTAACTTTGCTTGTGGCATGCAAGTTACCGGCGAAGCTTGTTCGTGTGCCACTTCATGCCGGCAAACTGAGAGGCGTAAGGAGACATCGGAGGCTCCAGTCACTCCACGTCAGCGAGCCAGGTTAATGGAATATCTTCAATTAACAAAGGGAAACAGAGTTCTCCGTATTCTACAAATCACCACATCGTTCCACGTGGAATGCTTTTCCGTGCTTTGCTTTCTATAACAACCCCAGCCCGCGCAGCGCTCTCTATGTCGTCCTTGTACAGATTCCAACCCCGACGCCACAAAAATAACTCTTCCCACTCAAGACACACTCGGCGAAAAGCGGCGATTCGTTCATCGGTAGCGGTACTCGGGCTTGATGTAGTCGGCGAAGGTCTGGGGCTCGGGGTACTCGGGAGCGTGGTGGTGGTGGTCATCGTGATGGTCCTCGGGGCCGACGTACTCCATCTTGTAGACGCTGCCGCACTCGGGGCAGCGCTCGATGGGGCGGTCCTTGGAGAGCTGGAAAGTAATTAGTTTATGGATTGTCGATTCAATCGCGTTGGGGAAGACGTACACCCAGCCAGGTCACAACGTGGGAGTCCGCAGGGTAGCCGGTGCAGCCGGCGTACTGCTCGTCACCGGCGGAGCGGACCATGATGGGGTTCTCCATCGTGCCCTTGCGGCTAGCGTCGAGGGGGCGCATGTCGAAGATGTCGACGCCCTCCATCTTGCCGAGAATCTCGAGACGCTCCATACCGGTGGACTGCTCGAGGTCGGTAGGGACGGTGCCGGGCTTGGCACCGGGGCCGAAGAGGTCGTCCTCGGAGCGGATCTCTGCAAGAAAATAAACCATTAGCTATCCATCATGTCCTTTATGTTGTCGTAATTGCAATTGACTGGCAGGGCGGCGATGTGTTCGCGATCGGATGTTGTCGGGGTCGCTACGTCGCGGGTCGTAGCTCTGCGTCATGGGCCTCGGGGAAAAAATAATTGGGTGGACAACGTACGGGTAAAGGTCTTGTAGGTGCCGACGGTCTTGCTGGTGTCGTTGGCGAGAGCGGCGGCCTGCTCGTTGGGGGTAGAAGGGCCCTTGGCGGCCTCGCCTGTGACGGAATCGTCAGTTTTCATCTTTCTCACGTCGACAAAAGAAATCTTTCGGGAAGACGGGGCGGCTCGTACGGCGGACAAAGGAGGTGCTGAAGGAGCGGGCGACGACAGGCGCGACGGCAGCGCGACGGGCCGCGGCGATGACGGTGCGTTGCATGAACATGGCGGGCGAGGGGCGATGCTCGGCTTGCGGGAGGATGTGGTGATGGATTGGGTGTCGGTTGGGGGAGAGTAGTGGTGGCCTGTTGTCGAGGGATTTGTGAGATGAGCTGCTTCGGGTGGAAAGGTTGCAGAAGATCCAGTTTCCGGTGGAATTGGCCAATCAGCGTGTGCGTAATCCAATCACGTGACTCTCTAGCTTTGCCGAACAGCGACATCAGCTCATCTCGCGGCCCATGTGCGTGACTACCGGGAATAACGCATCACGGGAAAAAGAAAGGGCATTTGCAGTTCTAATTCATTAAATTTCAGCGTCCGTCTGACCTATTTGATGAAATGCAGCAATCATACTTTCGCAATGCTCCTGCCCCAAATTCCCATATGCGTCCCTCGTGGGGTCCTGTCATCCAAACTCGCGGCCATCAAAACCCATGAAAACAAATCAATAATTCCAAAAGAAACAGAAAAAAGAAGTTTTAGGGCCAGGGACAACCACCAACAGCCATAAGCAATCATAAAGACCGGTTTTCAAAGGCTTTGAAACTGCATTCACGCGATTCGCGCTCGAAAAGCATTAACGCCGCCGTAGCCAATCGATTCACTGGTCACGCTGGTCGACGCACGTCGCTTTCTTCGCCGCTGTTCAAGAGCCGACATTCGATGTGCCAAACCGCGTCCACCGAGAGCCATGGACAGAGGTATTTCACTGGAAGACTGGCTTCGACGCGATGGCCTGCCTCGAGACTTGGCCTTGCTGCTTCCAAACTTGTTCTGGTTGCCGGTGAGCTTAGCCCAGTACAAGACAATGGTTCGAAAGACGGGGTCACCATTCTCGTCTCCCAGAGTGCGAACGACAGACCCGAAAGATGTGCGCCTCTCCCCCAGGACCTGGTGGAGACTCGGCTTGAGATTCTTCAAAACGACCCATCTGTAAAAGTCGTACGGGTCCATGGTGAGATGCTTCTTGTCGTAGAGGTATTGTAGGTTTGAAATCTTGAGTGCCAACTTGTAGAGCATCTCCTTTTCGCAGAGGCCCTTTTCGGGAAGGTAGTGTTTGGAGACGAGCTGGTTGGGATGAAATTTGCCGTTGTCATTGCCAAAGATTTCGCGAATTTTGGCATATTTTGAGCAGTCGTCGCTCGCTTCCTTCTCGCGCTTTCGCAGCTCGTTCTTTCGGTCGGTTCGCGCGATGCCAAAAGCGTCGGCCTGGGCACGGTACTGTTGCTTGTTCTCCTGGGCGATCTTCTCGGCCTCAAGCAGTTTCTCGAGAGAGACCCAGCTCTTCTCCCAGTACGGCGAGGACTCGTCAATCTTGTCGACTGGGACGCCACGCAATGCAGCAGGCTCCTGGTAGGTCTTCCCATCGGGGCTGATGATGAAAACGGAGCGGGCGGTCACCTTGAAGCTGTTCCACATCTGAACTTTGAGGTCTTGCGGCTGACTTTCGTACGAAGGCTTGAGGTTGGGTTCGCCAAGCTACTTTTCGTCAGTGTTTATCCAGAAGCTTCATCATCATCAAACTCACATCCGGAAGAGGCTCGAGAGGCTGCACGGGGTGCTTTGGGAGGCTGCCGGTGTCAGCACCGGTCTCGGTGCCAAAGGCGAAGCCGTGAATTTGTTGAATTACCTTCTGCATCGGCTTCTGAGTCTCAGCGCCGCCAGGTTCAGGACACGATGGGTTTGGATTAACGTAGCATGTCATCGTGAAAGTACTCCAGTTGACCAAGTGTCCTTAGAACAATGCGATGAAATAGAGGGATCAGTGACAAACTAATAAATCACTGTACAGATGGTGCTGCAGTTGAGAAGAAAGAACAGAAAAGGTGTGGAGAGGATCGGTGCAGAATAAATAGAGCAGTGAATTGCCTGGCAGCTGGCTGGCCTGATTCTTGCACGTCTAGACTCCGGGTGTAAACAGTGCGTTTGCACCAGCTGGCGGGAGTGCAAACGGGCGGCATTCACCACTTCACCAATTCACCAATAACACCATTGGCTGGCAGCTGGCTGGCTTGCTTTTCGCAGCTGCGGCTGGCGTGAATAAGGCGTTTGCGCCGGCTGGCAAGAGTGTACCCAGAGGACATCCACTATCATCATTCAGGGCACTATTGTTATTGGATACTATACTTTTGCTCTCAGCTTCTAAGTAAACAGCCGAACACAATGACAGTTTACTCTGGTTTGTAATGTTTTGTTAGATTATACTAGGTTCTTGTCTATTTTTTATAAGTATCTGCCGCACTGCGTGCTACTATACAGGTGTAGACTCATCATAGCTTCCTCTTCTCCTCGGGCACCACCATGCCGTCCTGGTATCCCGTCGCGACGTGCTTCCCCTCCGGACTCCAGAGCTTCGAGACCATCATGCACCGGCCAGCCGAGACCCGTGGCCAGTACGTCTCCTGCAGCCACCAGCCCTCGCCGTCCATGACCGCCTCCTCGGCGTTGACGTGCACGTAAAAAGAGTAGCTCAGGCTCGCCGCCCTGCCCCAGCGGTACCCGTAGCCGAGGTGGGAGCCCAGCATCGTCAGCCCATTGCGGTCAACCCCGAAGGCGTGGCACACAACGTGGCCGTTTGGGTCGTCTTTGGGGATGGGCTTGTATGGGCGGTAGTAAATCAGCTCTCGCCGGTCTGGGACGTCCTTGCGTCTGTTGAACGCCGTCATGTCCACCCTGTACATGTCGAGTATGGGAAACGTGCCGTGTCCAACCTTGCCGGTTTGGTCAAATACTTCATCAATAGCAACTATGGGGCAATAGTTCCATTCATCGGGGCGTTTGGCTGAGAGGATGTCGGCATATCGTTTATGGGGAGAATTCTGATCTTGGGCGTCATCCGGAGACGACCTGGACCGCTTGAAAGTAGTGAGACATGTGAAGCAAGGGTCTGAAAGCGACTTTGTCGCGTCCGACTCTTGAAAAGGTCCTTTCTCAGGAACCGAAGGCTCTTTTGGCTGCCTTGTATTCACCAAGCGGGTCGCAAACGACTTGCCGGTATGTACAGGCGTGATTTGATGGACGAAGGGCCGATCAGCGTGGCCTGCTACAGTGAATACACCTTGTATAGACTATGCAGTCAGTGAATGACGCTTCAACTGAGATTCTTCTCGCTTACATGAATGCCCATGTAGTCCCTCTTGTCACTCCCGGACTGCTTTTCCTCGACTTCAATGGCACGTGCAGCAGCAAGTGGTGCCTGCGCATACACAATTCCGCCGAATACCCCTGTTGTCGTCTTTTGGTTTGTCTTTGTTTTCGTCGGTTGCTCCGGAACTCCAGGCGGGAGATCAGCTCGCGGCCTCCAAGCCGGATATCGCGATAAGTACTGCACGGTTCCGTCGGAGCTATTATCGGCCTTGGCCAGCTCCAGGGCCTCGTACCCGAGACGGGCTGGATTGGGCTCGGGACCAGGCGCCATTTTTTCGTCTTATAATACCGCCCCAATCCAATTGACCGATTTCATGAAGTGGCTGCTACTGTACGTCAATTTTTGCTTTGGCCATGTGTTGATGTTGCAGGTCAGTGAGTCGAGTTGAGTTGCCCCGGCCCGCCTTGCGGGTGTAAAGCCTCGGTAAATGGGGCGCCGTTCCAGGGCAGCTCCACGCCGCGAGGCCTGTAGCCGCGCTGCCAGTTACTGGATTGTCCACGCACAAGCACACGGAGATAATCCCTTAAAAGCTGGTTTGACTATTTATATATTGCAATATTTCCAGAAAGACTAGCGAATATGTTCAATGTCTATGGCGATGCTGTCTGCAGCTGCCCCTTGGACTTTTCCCCGATTTTGCTCTATAGATTGGTCCTTGACTCGGCTTCCCGAATCGTGAGCTTTGATGCTCTATCTCTAGCAATATCGCACATGGCCTAAAATAAAATGTCAATACGGCATGTCGAAAGGGCAGGGAGACGTACGTTGAGAGCTGCATCCACCTCTTTGGCAAAGTCGCCCCTCGCCATGCGCGCTTTCATATCCTCCATGATCTCCGGTCGACCTCGTCCATTGACAAATACAACGTACCGCAGGCCAGGAAACAATTCCTCGTACTCGCGGTTCAGTCTCGCCAGCTCCTCGCTCTCGCCTCCGAGCTTGGCCTGCTCCGCGACCGACTGCGCAGACTCTACCTTTTTGGCACCGAGTCGAGGGTGAGATCCGAGGATAGATAAGAGTGTCGGGTCAGGTTTTCGAGATTCTGAAGCGTTGGCGAGTTTTGCAAAGGCTTTGCGGCATTCTTCAATCAAGTCATGGTAGGAGCTGTATGATTGTGTCTTGATGACTGGGATGAGTGTTAAATGGATCTCTTGGCTCGGCTCAAAGAGCAGGTCCAGTGCCTCTGTTTTTTGGGACTCAGAGAGGTCGCGTAGGCTAGAAATATGCGGCAAGCTTGGAGACGCCATTTTCACTTTTTTATCGATGCAAAATCCACGTTCGGCACAGCGGTTGCAAGTTCAAGATGTATGCGCCGGTACAGGGTGGCGCCGTCTGGAAAGTCGGCGGTTTCCGATGGTGGAGCTCACCCGGAGCCGAACCATGCAGTAGAAGACATGAAGCTTGCGACTGGAGATTGCATGTATGGGCATTTGCGTCATTTGGAATTGATTTCATATTAATTTGATACTATCTTCATATTACAGGGCCTGCTCTGGGGTAATAGCGCGTATAAGCATGAGCATTGCTAGAACCGCGAGGCATGACGCCGGTTCTCATCACCGACGATACTTACGAGAGCCGAAGGGGGACGAACTAAGAAAAAGATCATTTTTTGCAAATTTAAACTATATCAATATAATTCTTATTAATTGTCTCTGTCCAGTTGCCGCATCTCAACGTCGTACCTGTAGACGATGCCCAGGCAGCAACCGCCCCATAAATATCGACATCTGCACAGCCTGATTGGCCGCAGCGTCACAGGAAAATCTCACCGGGATAAATCAACAAGCTTCACCAGGCGACAGTGCTGCAATTTTCTACACATCGCCATTGAAAGCTAGCCGGGCTTTCTACATCCGTCGCAATGCTCTGTGGAAGTGAGAAGGATCTTCTGTCCCTTTAATATATCCTCAGTTTTTGCTAACCGCCCCTGCAGTCTCGGGAGAAGCTCCCCAAGAGCCTGTCGCGTCCAAGAAGTCTGGTTCGTCGCATCGCAACCTGCCCCCAACCTGCGTCTGCTAACACCACATAGGCGTCGTCTACGAGAAGCGTCTCATTGAGCAGTACATAAACGAGCACGGCACCGAGCCCAGCACCGGCGACGCCCTTACCGCCGAAGACCTCCTCCCCATCAACTCCTCCCGCATCCCCCGCCCGCGTCCGCCCACACTCACCTCGATACCCGCGCTGCTGGCCACCTTCCAGAATGAGTGGGACAGCCTCGCTCTAGAAACATACAACCTGCGCGAGCAACTCGCCCGCACGCGCGAGGAGCTCGCCACGTCGCTGTACCAGCACGATGCCGCGGTGCGCGTCATCGCCCGCCTGACCAGGGAGAGGGACGAGGCTCGCGACTCGCTCAGCAGAATCACCGTGGCTAGCGGCGCTGCCAACGGCGACGAGATGGCTGTAGATGCGGAGGGTCTGCCTGAGGCCCTGGCGGCCCGCGTGGACGAGGTTCACCAACAGTACGTCAAGCTCTCCAGCTGCAGTTGTGACTCTACTGACATGTACATTTTAACAGGCTTTCCAAGGGTCGCAAGAAGCGCCCCGTCCCCGAGGGCTGGGTCAGCACCGACGAAGTCGCCGCCTTTGAAGTCACAGCCACGAACGCGCTTCCCGTTGCGCAAACAACTTGCCTGGATACGGAGGGCGCCTACGCGGCCGTTGCAGGTCTGCAGGGCCAGGCCGCCATCTACGCCATCGAGGCCGACTCCATGGAGCGCGAGGTTCCCGTCGGTGAGCCCACGACCAGCACGTTGTGGACGGGCTCCAAGCTGCTCTTTGGCACCAGCAAGGGCTCCCTCAAGGTATTCGAGGGCGGCAACCAGGTTGCTGCCGCGTCTGAGCACTCTGGTCCCGCCACCTGCCTGAGTGTACACCCCAGCGGCGACATTGTTGCCTCTGTCGGCACCGACAAGGGCCTTGTGCTATATGACCTGAACACCTTGAAGCGCGTCAGCCGCACATTTGTCGATGCCCGTAAGTTGATCCCACTACCCTCTTGCTAGGTTCCAAGCTAACTTTTACAGCTCTCACCACCGTTGCCTTCCACCCCGACGGACACCTTGTTGCGGCCGGTACCGTGTCTGGCGACATCAAACTATACATGACCAAGACGCTGGAGCAGGCCGCCGTGTTCCAGCTCGGCGCCCCGATTCAGGCACTCACATTCTCCGAGAACGGCTTCTGGCTGGCTGCGACGGCCAAGGGACAAAACTCGGTGACCATCTTCGACTTGCGCAAGGAGGGCGACGCTGCGACAGCCAAGGTGCTCGAGACGGGCGGCGCCGTGCAGTCCCTCGCATGGGACTACACGGGCCAGTTCCTGGCTACGGCCGGCCCTTCGGGCCTCACGATCCAGCAGTACGCAAAGGGCGGCAAGAAGTGGGCGGAGCCGTTCCGCAGTTCGACGGCCGCGGTCGCCGTGCGATGGGGCGAGTCGGGCAAGACGCTGGTCGCTGTGAATGGCGAGGGTGTCGTCAGCGTGGTTGGCGTCAAGGCTTAGAATGGGAAGAAGAAGAAGAGGTCTTGCGTGTATTGTCTGTTGCATCGGATCCGGGAGTATGAACAGGATTTTATCGTAATTGTTTCTGCCCACGACGGCATTTCAAAAGGAGTGGCACCGGGAAGTGAATTTGATGGATGTTTCTGTTATGTATTTTGAACCACCTAGTTTTGTGAATTGGCTAGCCAGGAGTAGCTGGCTGGGGTGTACACTATCCAAGTTTGCATGTTTATGATATTGAGTACTCGCGATGCTGTTGATAATCTCGTTTGACCGTATTGTCTCATCGGCTCTGTTCCAGTGATCTAGCGCTCGAGTTTGTACGAATATACCGGAGCATCAAAGTCCACAAAACCGAGCAACATAGCGGAACTTCTAGTAAAATCTAATACTATACTGCAAATTGTTTCGTGCACTTTCATTAAGTACTCATGTTCTTCCGGACTTATGAAACTACTTAATACCATTTTTATGCTCCGAAATGCTACCCCACAACTTAGCATCTGATCAGAGCACGTAGCCTTGCCTACTGTACCGTGTCACCAGCAGCTCCCATCGCGTCTACTTGCCGTCTACATCGTCATTGCCATCATCATCATCATAATTCACCAAGGCTTTGATTAAATAAAACAAACGCCACATGATCCCACAGAGTATCCGCATAAATGCTACCGTTTGAGGTGACAGAGCCCCCCAGCTGGGGCGCATTCCCCGCCGAGCAGTATCTCCTGGCAAGTCTACACAACGATGGACCATGGAAAGCATTGCGGCTGACAACCAGCAGCAAAACTGGAACTTCGACTCTGGAGAGTCAGAAGATGAGCAGAGAAGGCGATTGATTCGCCATTACGTGGAAGGTCTGGATGAGATTCCAAGGACGTGGGACACAGTGAGGGAATCGGCTCACAACGCGCCCAAGGTGCTGGAACCGTCACAGCAGCAGATCAACACCATCTTGGCACCATGGAGATCGCCCGAGATGCGCCTGACGGCTGCAAAGATATGGGTAGCGGGTCCAGAGCGCCAGATCAACGTGCTACGGACGCACTACGCGCGAGACCCCGCGACCCGCGCAGAGCACGACGAGAAGTTGCGCAGCTGGCTCGAGACGGCACTCAACGACCCAAGCCCACCGTATGATACAGTCGAGGAGGCGTCGCGCTGGCTGTTCCTCAGCGACGAGCGCCTCTTCGACGTCGGAGACCGGTGGCAGGACGTCATGGAGGTCCTCCCGGAGCTCTTTGGCCCGTTTGGGGACAGCTACGGCGACGTGCTCGCGAGGTACCCTCCCTTTGACCCGCGTAATGGCACGGCGAGGCTGGAGCAGTGGCAACGCGCCCGCGAGGAGCTGCGCGGCGAGGTCGCGGAGGCGTCGGGCCTCGAGGACCGCCTCGAGGCGCTGGACAACGGCGACGAGTTCCTCCAGTACATCTGCATCTGCACCGTCGTCATGGTCGCCGACGAGCAGGCTTTTAAGACGGGCGAGCTGCTGGCCGTCTTCGTCGACGAGCGCGGCAACGAGATCCGCTCGTCCCGCTGCGGCGCCGAGGAGGACTGGTGGGGGCTCAGGGCGGACGCGTTTGGGGGCGCGCTGGAGAGCAACCCTTGGTGGAACGGCGAGGCCGACGGCAGCAGGAAGGGGGACAAGTACGGCCGTCATGGCGAGATCGGGAAGACGCTCTATGGCGTGGAAGATTTGCTGCAGGAGGCCGAGGAGGGTGAGTGATGCGTTTACTGCGAGCGGCGGGCTAGGAGGACCAATGTTTGTAGCGAGCCGTGTTTTGAGTTGCGAGTCAAAATTAACAAAAGTTGAATTGCGTCGACTGAACTATGTACGAAGAGGAAGGAAAGGGCCAGCGCTTCGTCGGAATTCATGGGTGCTGTAATATTGACCGGGCCGGAGCGCTTACGGAGGAGCTGGTCGTGACATCTCGACGGACACGCTCATGCCAGATTGGCATGGACGAGTCGTCACGCTCTCCAACAGTGCCTTTCTTGTCAGGATCGGCGCTATCCATTTGGTCCCAATAGCCAAGCAGGTTAATAAGTCGACGCGCATCTCGACAGGCTTGCCCTCGTCCTTTGGTACCATTTCACGAAAGGCATAGTCGATCTTAGACTCATATACAAGGGCCATGGAGGGAATACATGGATCGATGTTCAAGATGGTGGTCAGGCAGATTACCGTGGACAATCTCTTTTGTTGACACCAAGCGCGGGAATGGACCTTCACCAGCATGGCTCGGAATGAGAATAATTGTATCTTCAGGCTCGTGATAATTTATAATTCTTGATAAATGTTAATTTTCTGACATATATTGTTTTCTCAGTATCGGTGCTATACTTGGTTGTAGGTTGTTAGTCCGGATACGAGGTACCTGTATGTCCAGGGGCGCCTCCCCACTCCCATAGGTAACCATTAGCCCTGTAGAGCCCTGTAGTAGCTGCTGGATGATGCTTGTGAGTACCCTGTAACAGCTACTGGCAAGCGCCTGTAAATAGGTATTATAAGGGGTTTTAAGGGTTAGGGTTATAGTACCACCACAATTACAGGGCATAAGCGCTACAATATGGCACTACCGAATAAAGTGGATATCTTAGAAAATCAACTTTTGACTCAGTAAAAAATTACCATACGAATCAGGAAAATGGAAGCTGGGCGGCGACACACTGTGACACACTGTATACAGCGCCAGGCTCGTCACATCGGTGCCTCGCCACCTCACGACGTCCAACGACGACGCATCCGCACACCCACCCGCCGGCGCGGCTGATGCCTACTCGCGACCTCGACGTACACTCCGTATCGAACATACTTCTTTCTCTCCGCCGTCATTCTTTTCCGACTTGCCTCACGCAACCCGACGGTCAGCAGCTGACTTCACATCACAATCACGACCCGGCTTTCCCCTTCTCCGAAGCGCCTGCTCCTCTCCGTACCCGATCGCCTCAACTGCTGCGTATGCAGCGCTCCTCGCTATGCCGCCGTCGCCCCTAGAAGTTGGGCTCGACTCGGGCAGCGACGACGACCTGATAGAGATTCACTCGTCGCGCGTCCCACGGCCGAATAACCTCACGCCCCTCCTCCTTCCCGGGAGCCGACCATCCTCCACCCGACCGCAGCGCCAGCACGGCTTTTCACGATTCGGCCCTCCCCCTCCCGCAGCACAGCAGCAAGATGCAGTCATCGACCTCACAGAGGAGCCTGACTCACCAGTCGAGGTGCGCCCTCCTGCGTCCGCCCGCCCAGGCGAGCAGCCGGTCCGTCTCCCGCCCATGCGCACGCATCGCCACCCGCGTCGCACGAACTCACTGCGCCTAACGCCGCCGCGCCTCTCCCGCAGCGAGAGCATCATGCTCGGCTCGCAGTCCAGCTTCATCGACCTCACCGGCGACGACGACACGCCCAGCACCACCACCACCAACCACACCACGACCGGCCACCACAATCATTTCCACCACCACCTCCACGACATCCATGACGTCGCCGCCGGCCGCCACCGCCGCAGCAACCGTAACACGCAGCGCCCGGCGCTCCGCCCGCCCCACGACTCCCAGCACGACCACATCGTCGCCCTCGAGCTCATGCACGAGGCCGTGTCAGAACACCACCGGGCAAACGGCATCATCGCCAGCGCCACGCGCGGCATAGGGCGCACGCTCGCGGATCTCTTCGGCCAGGGCTTTCTACGCCAGCACATGTCCACCGCGGCCCTGCCCGTACCCCCGGACGGACCGCTCTACCCGTACGCGCATAGAGCGCAGCGCTTATACGCCGAGCGCGAGCAGCAGCGCGCAGAGATGCCGCCTCTGCCGCCGGCCAGGGAGGGCTTCACGCGGGAGACGTGCGCGAATCCCGCAGCAAGAGATGGCGATGACGACGAGCACGTGGTTATTTGCCCGGCTTGTAACGAGGAGCTGGCGTACGATCCCGCAGGCGGCGACGCGCAGTCGACTCCCGGAAGCGCAAAGAAGAGGAAGCGCGCGGCGGGCGACCACCACTTCTGGGCTCTCAAGAAGTGCGGACACGTACGTATTCACTCTTCCCCCTACCTTGCTACTTCTCCCGCTAACAAGCTTGCACAGGTATACTGCGCCGAGTGCTTCGAAAACAGGCGCCCGACAAAAGCCAATCCGGCCGGCGTGGGCTTCCGCGGCGCCCCAGGCAAGATGCCCAGCAGCGCCACGCCAGGCGAACTGCGCTGCGCCGTCGACGGCTGCGAGTCCAAGGTGGCCAACAAGACGGAGTGGGTGGGCATATTCCTGTAGCGATTGCCGCTCACAGGCACCAGTCTCTGTCTGTAATGATTACGATGAAGGATTTCTCACTTTTTTTTTTATAGAGAGGCGACGAGACCGACGACAATTCGGGAAATGGAAAGCATAGCATGGATACAGGCGTTGGTTATGGGAAGTTAGCGTGCCGTTTAATGGCCTTTTTGTCTTTTGGCCTGGATAGCGATGTCACTGCATCAATTCATTACGTTCAAACAAGATACAATCGTGTGTAATCTGTCTAACTCAAGTCATAAAGTCGTCATGGGATCATAGCATTATCCCTTCAACACAGCGCAAGGTCCCACGCCGCATCTTCCACCCAATCGCCTCCATACTCCGTCTCCTGCGAGCAGAACCCAAACTCGTCAACCCCCCGCGAGGGCTGCCTATTCTCCTTGTCTGCCTGCGACATTGCCGCTGCTTTGTTACTGCTCTGAGAGACAGCCACAGGCGCCGGTGAAGGCATGGTTACTGCGGCCGGTGCGTTTGCCCGCGCGGCTTCCTTGCTCTGGCGCATCAGCATACCCGCCTCCTGGCGCTGTCGCTCCTTCTCATGGAGCTGTTCGAGCGCCGCGCTGCGTCGGCTACGCTGTAGGGCGAGAGAGAGTTGCTCGCGGGAGCCGGAGGACGTGAAGAAGCGAGGGGGGTTATGCGCTGTCGGATTCGGTTTGGTTATCGGGGTTGAGGTATGGGTGTTTGTATCTTTATATGTTTGCTGCTGTTGCACCTTCTGCTGCTGCGGTTCTTGCGGCGGCGGCGGCGGCGGCGGCGGCTGCATGGAGCATTCTAGCAGCGAAAAGTGCGCCGTCGACGGAAACGAGCCAAAGTCCGATTCTGGCTCTTCGATCTCGCCATCTGCCTTGGCCTCCGCTTCTATATTTGTTTTATCCTGGGCGTGTGGTCGTTCCTCAGCCCGTGAGGCATTTATATCTTGTTTCACCGCAGAGCGCTTCGCATCTTGGCTCGCGTCCAACTCTTCATTCAGCTCGCGCAGCTGCTGCGAGGACGTCGGGAAGAAATCGTCAAAGTTAACCAAGATAGCCTGCGTTCCCATAGGCGGCGGCTGTCGAGGTCGATCCGGCGATGAAGATGGTTGCACCGCATGCGGCGCCTTTCGTATATTTTGTGATGAGGGTTTTGCATGTTGGAAGTTGTTTGCTTTGCGCGGGGTGCGGCTTGGTGTCGCCGGATTGGGGCGTGTATATTTCGGCGGCGGCATTTCTGTCGTCGTTTTCGAAGGTGTATTAGACTTTGGCGTCGGCGGCTTTGGTATCGAAGGTTTCACGGGAGTCTTAACCCCGCTTATGAGTTCGTCCAGTTCCTCTAATATTTCCAGGTTCAGGTCTTCGCTAAACAGATCTTGTGACGAGGGCATTTGAACTATATTGGTAGTTGACACCTTCACTGGCTCCGAAACCTCAACTGAATCCTCAGGCTTTTGATTGGGTATGTCGGAAATCCCTGCCTGCCCTACTGCGTCACTGGCGGACGCCAGTTCAGCCTCAGCCAGTTCGTCGCCTATATCCGCATCCAGGTCGTCGTCTATGAGGTCCTCGAGTATATCGTTATTTTCTGTATGTATATTTCGACTTTCTTCTGTCGTCTCTTCGTTCGCAGTCGTATCAATTATTGGCGCTGATGCATCGTTTATATTTGTTGTTGTTTCATCATCGTTTGACGCCAGGTTCAGCATCTCGTCTTCCTCCAATATCGAACCCAAGGCGGGCTGTAAGTCGTCGACTTTTTCAGGAACCTTGGATGTCTCGGTGGTTTCTTCTTCCGCCGCCCCGGCTGTCGATTCCGGGCTGTCTTCTCCCCCAGACCCTGCACCTCCAGCAGCAGGCTTCTCTTTCACCGCCACAGCCGCCCCCTCCGCATCCCGCTTCTTCTTCGACCCATTACCCCTCACGAACCGCGCAATAGTATCCTGACTTGGCCGCACGCTCACCAGCGGTAGCCCATTGCGCCGCTTCTGTTCACGCTCCTGCATCTCCTTGTCCTTCTTCTTTTCCCGCGCTATACGCGCCTTCGCTGCCGCCCTCTCCTTCTCGTATTCTTTTTTTATGCGTTCTTGTTCTTCGCGCTCCAGCCTGATGCGCTCGGCACGCGACATTGTTGGTGTCTTTGTCGCGGCCTTGTAGGCTTTGCGCACTTGTTTCGACGTCATGGGGCGCGCGGGCTCGCTGTCGGCGGCGAAGTGCCCCGCGGGCGGAATTATCGTGAATGTATTTTGTCGTGACATTTTGCCGGTGTTTATGATGGATCTCAGGTAATTTGGCGCGTCACATTGCTTACATCTGTGGGGTTTCGCTGTTGGTGCAGTTGGTTCGTGAAGCTGTATTGACTTGGCTTCCTGTGTTGACGCGTGAGGGGTGCGGTGTCACGTGTTTCAATACTATGAGGCAACGCTTCACATGCATCATGAAAGTTACAAACATGTACAGGTCTCTAAACCTGGCTTCTGGACTATTGAAAAGTGTAAATTCTTTTATAATGTTTCTTAAAAATCCGACTTTGACATCCTTGCAGAAAATTGTCTTTCGTGCTTTCCTGTCTCCCCACTAATATCGGTCCATCTCATAGTAGCTCGCACCTCAGAAGAGTAGCCTCTCGTGAGCTGTTGGTGTCCCTGGACAGCTGATCTCAATTAACCTGCCGCATTTAAAGTAAGCCTCAATTCATGTTACCAAAATCAAAATATTCGCGATATAGTAGGATGTCAATGCCGAGTTCAAATTTGCAGCCATTTTCTGCTGTTAGCTTGCCTTACACGACACACAGCTGCAAAGCTGGCTTCAAACCACAGCGACTTACACGAACAAGCAATATAATTTCAGACATGACAATTGCACACGCTTCTTCCTGCACCATATAATAACTCTAGATCATCCTTACTTCAAAGCTCGTCAATTATTTGTTTCCGCTCTTACTCTTACTCAGAATGTATGTCATCTTCTTTCGCCAGGGCCAGATAAAACTAATTATGCAGTAAAACTCGCAAGAATAAAGCTCTTCACTGTCGCAATCATTACCCTCGCCGGCGTTGCCATCGCTGCTCCAACCCGACGCGAGGCGCCAAGCAGCCCAGAGGGCGACACTGAGACGGCCTTCCCGGGCCGAGTCTTGGATCTAGTACACAGCGTTTCAAAGCGCACTCGCTGTATAACGGATGTGTTGAAGGCCGTCTTGCTTCCAGATGAAGATGAAGATGAGAGTGACGACTGAGTGCCGTTCAATACTTCCAGCACAAAGTTTGTTTTCGAGCTTCACGTGCCTGCGCACTCCCAACGCACTGGCTGCTACTGGCTTGACCGAACGTTCGTGCAAAGTAATTCGAAGAAATCACTGCCTAGACGAACGAGAATGGGAAACGAGTGTTGTACTACCGCTCGTTGTGGAAGCGGTGTCCTCGAAGCTCGCACGCTGCACCTTTGCCGGGGGCACTTGCCTGACAGCTAATAAGCGATACTAGCATGAAAGCAGAAAAGAAATGTAGAATAGAAGCATTTGAGGTTTTATTGCACTTCAACTACATGCCCTTTCCCAGAACATCTACTTCTCCAACGGCTCAACCGACGGATCCCACGCACACGGGCTGTACTCGTCCGTCCCCAGATCCGCAACCTCCTCCTCCGTCAACTCAAAGTCATACAAATCCGCATTCTCCTTTAATCTCTCCTCGCGCACTGTCTTCACCAGCGGCACAAACCCTTTCTGCAGACTCCACCGCAGCAGCACCTGCGCCTCCGTCTTTCCATACTTCTCCGCCAGCGCCTTCACTTTCGGTTCGCCCCATCGCTCGCCACGCACGATCGGACTGTACGCCTGCATCACCACGTTTCTCTTCTTACACCACTCCGTGATATCGCTCCTCATCAGCCAAGGGTGCAGCTCCCACTGACCAACCGAGAGTACACCACCTGCACCTTCGGCGCCGCCGCGCTCAGCGCGTAGTTCGTCGATATACGCCTCGAGCTCGTTGAGGTGGTGCACGCCAAAGTTAGACACGCCGATGGAGCGCACCGTCCCGGCGGCGACGCACTCGACGAGCGCGCGCCACGCGCCCTTGCGGTTCTCGGGCCCGCCGTAGGGGCAGTGCAGGAGCACGAGGTCGAGGTAGCCGAGCTGCGTCTGCTCGAGGGCCATGGTGACGAGCTTGTGCGTGTTCTCGTAGTCGAGGGGAAACTTCTTGAGGGGTACTTTGGAGGTGAAGAAGACCTGCTCGCGGGGGACGCCGGCGGCGGGAATACCGGCGGCGCACTCGGCTTGGTTGCGGTAGGCGGATGCCGAGTCAATCTTATCTGATTAGTGTGGATTCTTGAGAGTAATGAATTGCCAATCTGGACGTACATGGCGGTATCCAATCTCAAGGGCCGCTTTGCAGACGCGTGTGCAATCCTCCTTTGGCCTGGTCAAGTTAGTCACAATATCCCGGTACTTCAGGAGCTATTCATACGTTTGATATACCTGTAAAATCATTAGTCTCTGTCAAACATCCCGTGCGCAGTAATGAACGTACTCCCAGTCCCAGGCGCGGGAGCTCATATCCCGAATTGAGCTTGATGGTGGAAGCGAGACTCAGTGATTGCGACATTTTTGAGCCCTCTTTCAAGTTGTATTTGTGCCGAAATGAGTGATTGATGAGATTTCCTCGCCTTTTATAGACGCAGAATGGGCATTCAGGCAACCGCTTACTCGCAGGTATGACGTATTTTGTTGATGTTAACGTGAAGTTATCATCCAAGGGCGCACACTTCGGGCACACCCCGCTAAATGCCACTTAACTCCGACCATGTTGCCACACACTTCTCCATCGCCAACAGAAACATGCAACCGGAATAGGACAAGTAAGAATGACGATTTTCATCTCTAATTATTATTCAGCCTAATGTTAACTCATACCCTTCAGCTCCTGTACAATCTCACCCAGCAGCCCCGCCAGCTCCTCGGCTTGCTGGAACGGGCTACGCGACGCATCAATCGTCTTGGTCTTCCACTTGACACCTGACGCCACCATCAGCCGGTCCTGCGCAGCCAGCGGTACTGCCACATCCTGCAGCCTACGGACATAGTATCGCCGCCCGTCGAAGCCTTTCTCGCGCCCTTCGATGACCGAGAGAGGTCCTCGAGTGACTCGACTGAGTGCCAGATTGGCTCAGTCTCGGCGGCGGCCTCGCCGTCTAGGTAGTTGCAGAAGATGTGCCGTGGCGTTTCATCTCTGACATAGCGTCGTCGTCCTGTGTCCTGTTTCCTTATTGTTAGCATACTCATACAGGCATGGTAGATGGAAAAGTGTAACACTTACGCTGAAAGTAGCACCTTGGCTATCCTTGAGAAGAACTCCCTCATAGTCTGTCCATCCTGCGCAGTAAACACCGCGAGATACAAAACTCCAACCATTCCGTTCTTTGCCTGCCCATTCTTCACACAAATCTTCTTATCCATGCCCGAATTGGCAGCGGAGCCCGCAAATCCAGAGAACGAATGCTGAGAAGCATATCTCTGCCCTCGGCGAATCACTCGTTCATGGCATCCTTGATGGCTCCCTCGTCGTCGCGCACCGTATTTCTGCCGTCGCCGGGGGTGGCAAGCGAGTAAGCTTTTGCATCGTGCCCCGCGGCTGTGAGGCTCGCAATTAGATGGCGCATGCAGGTGGCCTGGTGGCATGCGCCGTTGATGACAATAGCAGGGCTGTCCATTTTCAAGAATTACTGAGAATTAAAAACGAAAGAAGAGACTATTTAGGATGGAAAATAACTGAGCTTTCTGGAGATTTGATCTCATGCTGTTGAACCCTATTTATTGAGTATATCACGAATTAGACTCCAGCTGCAAGCCCCAGGATCACAGCCTTATGCCTCAGCACTACACTGGCCAACATCAGTCTAAACACCCTTTTCCGACGCATTATCTGCGGTCTCAATTCGAGCTATGCACTTAACACGGAAACTGGCCGCATGAGGCTCCGTGTGCCGTACCTTGTGGGCTCAGTTCTCGAGGCGATGATCTTGTTTTCACTGACGGCTGTCATCAACAATACGCTTGTTTTCCCAAATTTTACTTCTTTTTATTCGTATTCTATATGCCTCGTTTAGATTACGCTATCCAGCATGCCAACATCATCTTCCTCATGACGTGTCCTGTCCACCTCGGTCTGTGCTTCTTCCTCTTCGTCCTCGTCCAGATCGTGCAGGGGGTAATTTAGAATGGCCGCAATATCGCCCATCATCTTTAGTCGCTGCCCACTCTCGTGATCACTGCTCAGGACCCTCGTGTCGCCGCCGTCCAGTTTGACCTTATCCACCAGCTCGACATACTTTTTGCGCACCGCCAGGTCGTTGCTGCGGAAGAGCGAGTTGTTAATGAGCAGCACGCCGCCGCCGGGGCCTATAGCGCCATCGGCAATGGCCTTTGTCACGGCGCCAGAGCCGTACCATGCGCGCCCGTCGTCGCGCTTCAGTATCTCAAAGAAGTTATCCATCATGTGCGCCTCCTTGGCAAAGTTCATGTCTCGCATCTTGGCCAAGACTTCAGGGCTCTTGAGCACCTCACGCAGGCTGTGCATGTGTCCCGAGTTGGAGTGTATGACGATGGACTGCTTGGCCACAGACGACAGTGTCTTGTCTGACTTGTCGCGGCCCTGCTGGGCAATGTATTCTTTAAAGTCGGTAGCGATGAAGCCCGGGCTTGCGAGCAGTAGCGGTCGGGGGCTAGCAAAATCTATCGAGCGCAGCAGCGTGGCGAGCGTCTTTTCGTAAAATTTCTTCATGCCAGCGTCTTGCGTGGCCGCGGCGTCTCGCTTCTTGGGCACAACGTGATCAACACGTGCCTTAAAAATGGTGCGGAACTCGGTGATGAGGCAAATGTTGGCCAGACCTTCCTGCATAACAATCGTGGCCGTGGCGCGGTTTCTGTCGTCGGAGAGCGCCTGCGTCAGGGCGTCGCGGGCGACACTGTCCCAGCCGTTGGCCTTGATAAGGGTGAAAGGGCGGTCGACCTCGAGGTCGAGGGTGTGGTGGGAGCCGAGGGGCACCCAGTCGTTCTCGGAGCAGACTGTGCCCGAGACGCGCAGGGAGGAGGCGGCCGGGTCGAAGAAGAGCGACTTGACCTTGACTGTAAGGTCGACATGAACGCGCTCCGAGGTGTTGGCGCCAGTGCCGTTATTGACAAGGCTGACTTTTCGTACGGCGTGGCCCCGAACTCGGTCGCCGACTATAATGAGGTTGTATGCGTGCCACTGTGGGCTGTTAGCATCGCGGGTGCTGTGTCGTTTGCGGAAAGTTGCCTACCATGTCCTCGGGCTCCTCAGGCTGTAGCGTCACCTGCTCCTCCTCGACATCTTTAAATTGTTTTTGCGATAGCAGCTTCATGCTGTGCGATATGTACAGCTGTGAGTCCGGGGTTGTCTATCAACAGGTCCGGAGAGCACAGCGATCTGGGTATCGATGAATATATGCGGTCAGGTGCAGGAAGAAGAATGACGATGTGCCCGCCTTGGACGGCTGCCCCTCCATCAGACGCTTTTTTTAAGCTCGGATTGGGCGCTTCAGGCACGAGTAGTGGGGGTGGCGCTGGGGCAAGTGTGGCGGTAGTCCAGGTGTGGCGTCACCCGGAAGAGTCACAGATGACTGCAGATATCAGTAGAAGTAAATAAGATAGCATTAGACTCATTGCAAATCTAGATGTTGGATTCAAGCTAGTTAGTTCAACGGTATTTATTATACCAATTAGTTGTGAAAGGCCAAACATTTTTTGGCGACGTATAATGTGGTAGTTATAGGGTATCATAGGGTATCGAGAGCAGGTTGCGAGCCAACCAAGTGTGCTTCGCAGCAGCCTGTCCATTTCATTCTCGGTCACTAAATCATGGTCTGGGATCAGTTTTTCTGGTTGTCCGTGTGTATGGAACATTTGTGAGGAATATAATTGGTTGCCACGGGAGATCATCCCGGTGATCTAAACGTTGCAAGAGACCTCCACTTACATATACCGTCTGCCGACGGTAGTGTACCACTGAACTCACATCCCGTAGTCTGATAGATTTAATAATTTCCAGCCCAGCATCGCTCGGCTCGGTAAATACCGAGCAACTGCCGCAATAGAAATTGAGCCACAAGGCTGCAGAGATCATGGCGCGGCGTTGGGGTACAGTATCCGCGGACGAGGCCTATTACGTGGCGCAACGTCTAAGTTCAGTGAGCCCCGGATACAAGTACAGCGCTTCCCCAGATACCCTCAGACTAATTGCGACCCTGAATTTCCCCTCACAAAACACAAACCCCAGCCCAAGCAGCAAAAATGACCAGAACGAGAGCCATCGACCTCGCAGTCGACCTCACTGAGGCCCCGCGCCGCATCATGCACGTCGTCGCTGACATGCCCGTGCTGCCCAACTCGACCGCGAGCTTCACCACGCCGCTCTGGGTCTGCGAGACGCACGGCGCCACCGGGCCCGCCAACAAGATTGCCGGCCTCGTCTTCCGCGCGGGGAACCAGACCCTGAAATGGCGCCGCGACGTCACGGAGCTGCACGTGTACCACGTCGAGGTGCCGAGCCACGTCACGACGGTGCGCGCCGAGTTCGACGCCATCCTGCGGGCGGCGACGCGGCGCATGGCGGTGATTGTGTGGGAGTCTGCGCTGCTGCACCCGGCGCACACGCCCGTCGACAGGGTCGCGGTGCGGGCGTCGATCAGGATCCCGGGGGACTGGGACTACAGCACGGCGCTGCACACGGAGGCGGAGCAGGCGGCGGCCGATGGGACACACAAGGTCATCCGGTTTCATGCCAAGTCCGTGGAGCGGTTACAGGACTCGCCCATCATCGCTGGAAAGCACATGAGCAAGAACATACTGACAAAGGACGGCGTCCACGAGCTCTGCGTCGCGTTCAGCAACCAGGCGCTTACGGATATTAAACAGGACAGGCTAGACAAGCTGGGCAGCGCCATCCGCGAAGCCGGTGCCGTCTTTGGACAGGCCCCCTACGAGCATTACAAGTTCCTGTCCCTGGCAACCGACATCTTCCAGGGCAGCGTCGGCGGCGGCCTGGAGCACGCCGAGTCGTGCCTCCTACTCACGCTGGGCAACGTCTTCGCCTCGGACGCCCACTTCGAGTGGACGGGCGAGCTATTCACCCACGAATACGTGCACACGTGGAACGGCAAGTACCGCCGCCCCGTGGGCCATGTCCCCAGCGACCTGACGACGCCGCTCGACGGCACGATGCTGTGGGTGTACGAGGGCCTCACGCAGTACTACGGGATGGTGCTGGCGGTCCGGGCGGGTCTGACGACGCCGTCGGTAATGCGCACCAAGATTGCCCTCTCCGCCGCCGACATGCAGTGCCAGTCCGGCCGCGCGTGGCGCTCCATCGAGGACACGGGGACGGGCGTGGCGCTCATGACGCCGGCCTCTACGCCCTGGTACAACTGGGTGCGCGGCACGGACTACTACCCGGAGGGCGGGCTGCTGTGGCTCGATGCCGACACGCTGATCCGCGAGCGTACCGGCGGGCGGCGCTCGCTCGACGACTTCTGTGCCAAGTTCTACGACACGTCGGCGGACCCGCGGCCGATCGTGGTGCCGTACACGCTGCAGGAAGTGATTGCGACGCTCAACGACGTGCTACCCTACGACTGGGCGGCGTTTTTCGAGGAGCGCGTGCAGACGCCGCAGGCCGAGGTCAACATGGGGGGTATCGAGCGCGCGGGGTACGACTTTGTGTACACGCACGAGCGTTACGCCTCGGCGTCGGAGAAGTCGACGACGAAGGCCGCCATCTGGCATTCACTGGGAATCCGGGTCGACGACGAGGGTGCCGTGACGGACGTGCTGCGACACGGGGTGGCGGACAAGGCCGGCCTGGCGCCGACACAGAAGATCTCGCGCGTCGGCGGCGCGGCGTACAGCCTGGACGAGCTGGCAGCGGCGATTGAGAAGACGTCCGGCGGCGGCAACGACGGGAAAGTGGTCTTCAGCGTGACGCAGGACGAGGACGAGGAGGCGTGGGACGTCGAGGTCGCGCACGGGCGGGGACTAATGTACCCCGCGCTACAGCGGCGGCAGGGCGAGGGGCAGGACCTGCTGGCAGCTATATTTGCCCCGAGGGCTGCGCGAGATGCGCAGCAGTAAAGTGAAAGTAGGGTCAGGGGTCGAGCCAAGCAGTTCTCTTTTTGTGTTATTCGCGGCCCAGGTGTGAATGGCCGGAGTGTGAGTGTGTCAGTGCGTGTATGAGTGAGGACGGGCTGGACGAGAGGGGGAAGGCCCGGAAAGCATATACGCGTATCCGAGTGGTAAAATCCAGAGACTTTCCTCCAGTTCCGGATCCGAGTGTAGGAACGAAAAAAGCTTCAGTACCGCACAACGCCGGGTGGATGGAAATAGTGGGAATAGTTTGAAACGTAGTCCCCTCGGGGAAATAGAAAGTAAACAATATTGACATGCCTTTACTCGTCATATCGCGGAGAGAGTATTTTGAGTCGGCCATGCCAGCCAAGCCAACATTATGTCATGATGAGCAACCAGATTGTCCAAAGACGGTGAGCTAGTAGCAGTACTTGTATGCCAGCTAGCAGATAAGTCAAAGGTTAAATGTAAGGCAGCTAATTAACCCCCCAAATTCTCGGCCAACGGCTCCTCTGTGTTTGCCTGTGTGCTCATCGCACAGAGGATCCTATGCTGCATTTCATCGAACTACGTTGCCAGTTTGCCATGCCGGTCTGAAAGCGAGTTGAATACGATGCCTCGTCACTACCCCTGTTCATTTCTCATCTGTACGCGTAATAGACCGGGCGTTCAAGCTAGGCAACCCTGGAATATGCGCCATCAGTTGGCCCCAGGGCACGTTGACGGGCATGACGGGCAGGTGGCAAGGAAATCGGGTCGGTCGCGACCTTCTCTTGTTACGACGACAGTGGGGGAAAACCCGCTCGAGCTACTGAGGCAAGCCACAATTTTTTCGCGCACTCGTTTTCGCTCTTATTCTTCAGACCTGGAGCCCGACTAGCCTCTGCTGGGTAGTGATGGGGCGGTTCGGGCAGACTCCAGAAGGCAGGCTATCAACCATCGGGACTAGATCGAGAAACAGGTTTTAGCGGCAGAGACAAAAGTTCATAGGGCAGAAGAGGGTTGCTTGCTTCTGGCGATGGCGATGATGGATGTGGCGTTACACGCACCAGTAACACTGCACCAGCCACCCTCCCAAGAGGAAAATACGCATTTCGGCCGAGGCAGGCAGGCTGCTGCACGAGCTGGACGGACTGGCTTTTATCTACCAGGATTCGCTGGTTAATGTCCGAGAGACACACACTCTTTTCTCGGCCGCTGGGTGCAGTTTCTTGGCAGACGCATCAGAGAACGCCCTGATCCATGACAAGTCCTTGAGGGGACCACCGACCTCCTCAATGAGGACGCAAATACCGAGAGCCTGATAGGTAAGTTCGCCAGGCTAGGCGTCTTGCTCTCTCTAGTAGCAAGCTCGAGCCAGCTGGCACATGGCGTTGAGTCGCGGCAGTCCGCCGTGCGAAGCCCTTTCCGAGCCCAAGAGGCGGACGCCGGACAGGTAGCATCGCGCGAATTACGAATATCAACTGCTGAAAGCGATGGAACCGATGGAGCCGTCTGTCTGGAAGCGAGCGTTCGTTTTAGGATGGAATGGTCTGCTTGCTCCCCGCCGGTGGCCCGAAGCTTGCGAACCCTTGGGACTAGCCAAGTAGCTCGGCCGTGGTAGACTGTAGTGCTGTAACAGGGAGTGTAAGCAAGGGTGGCTAGTGAGTCAACGTTGACGCTCCTTGTCCATTATCTTGGCTGCTCACGCAGTAATATGTCCTCCGTACATACCATGAGGCGAAGACGACTATCGGGCGTCGGCACTGCAGGCATACCAGGCAGGCTCTCGGCTGAGGTGGTGTGGCGTGTGCGTTGTGCAGAACGAGGCTTTCATCCAAGGCCTGCGAGTCTGCGACTGGTGACAGATGGACCAAGGATCCCAGACAAGGAGTGTACCTTGATTGGGCAAATGATGAGCTCACTGTTGCGTGGTTGGAGTGACTTTGTATTAGATCACTGGATTATACGGATAGTACTGGTAGGCTGTAGATGTAACTAGCAGGAGGAAGGACCAGATGTCGCCCCTCCATCAAGTTTCTGCGCCGTCGTCCGTCACCCGTTTGCTGCTTGCTTGGCTCTGTTTGTCTGCCAGCTGGCAAACCAAATACACCAAGTAACTTAACCACCCCTACGTTTGCAACCTCGTTTTCCCATCACCAACACTTCATTTTCGACTTCATTTTTTCTCTTCCTTTTTTTCATATCCTCCCAAGCGCCTTCAACATCGTCAACCACTTTGATCGGCTTCGCTGTCACCCTCCCCGATCCGAACCCCAATTTGCGCTTTCTTCAAAGTTTAATCTCGTACCAAAATCTGGCTCAGGCATTCGACCAGCAACTCTATTCACTGCCCGGGGGTTCGTATCCCGCCATCCAATCTTTGGGCGCGCGCCTGCATTTCCTGCTCACGCACGCATATTGTTTCTCATCCATTTATCAACACCTTTCCCCATTCTCACAGCAACACGCCTTGGTGCCGCCGCCACTTTTCTTCTCCCCAAAAGTCCGACCCTCGCAACCTCGTTTTCCCCTTGCGGACCACCCGGCGCTCGCTCCACGGACCACGGACCACGGACACTCCAACGACTCCGGACAACGACTAAAATAGCTAGCGAGCGAGTGAGCTTACTGCGGCGCCTGACAGCGGTCTGGCCTGCTCTGGTCCCTCGACCGTTCGAATTTTTTCAAACCCTGCGATTCTTCCAGACGTTCCGGCGTGCGATATTTCTTTCTCATTCTCGCGACTTCTGCTTTTATTTCCTCGGCATCTTCGCTTCGGTCGTTCGCCACGCCAACGCTTGACCTCGTGCCATATCCGACATCGAAATCTCACCTTTCCCATTTTGCTCCTTGCAGCACGCTCGCCCCTCCCCGCTGCAGCCAGCCAGCCTTTTTTTTCTTCCCTTGTTCTCGTCTCGGGGGCTGCCAACGCGACACGCATTCCGCGCCCGGTTTCGTGATGCGAGGTTCTGAGATTTTACGGCCGCGCGAGGAGTAGCTAGCACAGGAATTCTTTACTTGGCTGCTTGCTACTCGTAGTATGGCATCATGACCACCGACGTATCTACGCCCGCGCTAGCAGGCGATCTGCACACGACCAGAGATGATCGACAGGCAAAAGCTTCTACAATCTTCAAAACCAATCCTCCAGGTACGTTGTTCACTGTCCTTGTTCGACAAGTTGTCATGTCTGCAATATGGAGCAGCGAAAGATGTTGCGCACAAGCTGCGCCAATTCCCATGCGGTCCCGACCGTGCTGACTTGCCCACTATAGTCGATGACGATGTCGCCGATGCACTCTCTCCCATCACCAGGAGGCCGGCCTCCAAACACTCTCGCAGCGCCGGACCGCCCGTCACCAAAGACAGCCAGGCTACCAAAAACATGTTAAAACCTAGCACGTCAAATCCAAGCCACGGCTCTGGCCTGGATCCTCTCAGCACGGTAGGCCACATCGTCTGCTCGATACTGGGCCCTTACTAATTTTGTAGCAAATATATCTTCGAACAACTAGCAACACCGAACCGACAATCGCTCAACGGCTGCTCAATGCTGGCAGACCCGATAGCCCGACCCCTGATGCCATTGGACGCCCCAGCTACGACTCTGCCCTGAGCGCGCGACCTGATAGTACCAAGGAGCGCAAAAAGGGACCGTCTTTCCTCAGTCGCCTTTCCATCCGTGGCCCTTTCAAAAAGGACGACGACGGCTCTGATTCCGAATTTGGCGACGCCACTCGTACCGACGGCAGCAATGCGCGTGCCCTTACCTCGGTAATGGGTGCCGGCGGAGGCTACCTGCCGCTGCACAAAGAGCCGCCTAGATATATTCGCGTCAAGGCTCACAACAAGAAGAGCCGTAGCTTCAACCACCTTTTCCTCGCCCAAGAACTATGCGGTTCTAGCAAGCACGACGACCACGACCACGTCAAACACGCCCCCGCCACCGTTGTCGGTAGCAAAATTCTCAAAGGTGGCGACGCCATCTGGGCTGCCGAGTTCAGCTTAGATGGACGTTATCTGGCTGTTGCTGGCATGGACCAGGTTGTCCGTGTTTACGCCGTCCTCTCCACTCCCGAAGAGCGCAGGGCCTACGAGGAAGAACAGGAAGAAGAAGAAGACGAAAAGGAATGCCGTGCGAAGCGCGAGAGACTTAGTGCGCCCGTCTTCCGCAGCAAACCCATCCGAGAGTTCCGCGGTCACACCGGAGAAGTTCTCGACTTGAGCTGGAGCAAGAACAACTTCTTGCTCTCGTCTTCCATGGACAAGACAGTTCAACTCTGGCATCTCAGCCGACAGGAGAGCCTCTGCACATTTAAACATGAAGACCTCGTCACATCTATTGCATTTCATCCAACCGACGACCGATTCTTCCTGGCTGGATCCTTGGACGAACAGTTAAGGTTGTGGAGCATACCCGATAAGGCAGTTGCGTTTTCTGCAAAGACGAGCGAGTTTATCACAGCGGTCGCCTTTACGCCAAATGGTAAGACTGCCATATGTGGTCTCTTGAGCGGACTTTGCATATTTTACGAGACCGAGGGCCTCAAAAATCCCTGGCAAATTCATGTCCGCTCCTCTCGCGGCAAGAACGCCAAGGGCAGTAAAATCACAGGCATTCGCACCAAGGAAATTACTACAGGCACGCAGTCGGATGTCAAAGTTCTCATCAGCTCCAACGATTCCCGCGTGCGTATTTACAGCCTGAAAACGCGTATGCTCGAAGCGAAATTCAAGGGCCACGAAAACCAGTCCAGTCAGATTCACGCCCGATTTAGCGACGACGGCCACTACGTAACCTCGGGCAGTGAGGACCGCAAGGCTTATATCTGGGACATCTCCCACCCGGAGACGGAATTTCGTGACAAGCTGCCTTTCGAAAGCTTCGATGCGCACCCAGAAGTTGTGACGGCGGCTCTTGTCGCGCCGACTGCCACAAAACAGCTTCTCGGTGCTTCCGGTGACCCCATCTTCGACTTGTGCAACCCGCCGCCGGTGACTCTGCTTAGTCTGAGCGAGGCCACCATTAGCCAGAGTGCTCTGTCCGATGCTACGCACTCGGATGCGCCTGCGAGCGTCAAGAAGCAGACGGAGAGCCCCGCGTACATTGAGCGCTCGAAACACAGTGATGGAAACATTGTCATCACGACGGACAGAAAAGGTGTTATCAAAGTTTTTAGACAAGACTGCGCCGCCATGAAGCGCCACCTCAGCTTATGGGAGACTGGATCCAAGTTTTCGGGCAAGGTGGCGGGTGTTGCACGCAGCTCCAGCCTGGCTACGAGGACGAGTGGAGGCGGAAGCCGCAGTCAGTCGCGTCGCGGCTCGATCAGTACCAACGGCAATGTTCTGCCTCCGTCAATTACTTCTGACAGAATCATGAGCTGGCGCCAAGACATTGAGGGCGGAAGAAACTCGACAGGGACCGCGACAACGCGAAGTGAGCGATCTATGTCGCCGTCGAAGGCTGGAATTCGAACGCCGCACAACATTTCGGCGTCGAACCTCGCATCCGAAGCTCGAAAGCAGCCGTACGGTACTGTGCAGCCGGTCCGACAGCTGAGCAGCAGCAATATTGCGAAGCAGGGGCGATCGAAGACCAACAGCTTGGACCCGGTCAAGGTGTCCAAAGACAAGGAGCCCAAGGGGCCGACGATCCCGCCTACGCCAAGTTTCAGCCTGATTAGCGCGACTGGTTCTTCGGATACGCAAGACGAAGGACGCGACGGTAGCTTCTGGAATCTCAGCCGCTGGCGAGGTGGCATTTCTGGTCTGCGCAACGTGACCAACAGCAGCCCCGCGGGAGAAGGCGGCGGAAACGCCCCAAGGACAAGCACATCGACAGAACAGTCCAACGCAGCCCGGCGCCGCAGCATGGGCGTCAATGACCTCCGACGGCTGATTGCCAGCGCAGAAGAGCCAAGTCGGCGCAAGTCTATGATGCCGGCTGTGTCCGCGCCGGTGGCGAGCGACGGGGAGTCGGAAGTGATTTCTCAGACGAACAGCCACGAACCAGAGAAGCGCAACGTTGTGGTAGGTGGTAGACGGCGCAAGGAGTCGCCGGGCAAGAAGCGAACCGACTCTGGAGTTGGGCAGCTGAGCTCTTCGAGCGAAGTGAGCGAATGAATTCGCAGCAAGTCATAGCATCATGTCAGAACTGACAAAAACATCGTTACTGGGGCGGTCCTTGGGTCATTTATCTGCGAGCATATACGAGCATTTGGTGATTGTGTGCCGGCGCATGGAGCATTGCTTTCTTTTGTACTGGATTGTAGGAGGATATATCTCTGAAATATGTTTATGGAAGAGGACACGGTTTATATGCTGCAAGATGTATTTGTGCTGCAAAGCGTGGCGTTGGATAGCGAAATTGACATTTTGGATCGACTTTTTCTTCACCATGGCTGTTTGCCTGTGTAAAAATCACAATAACTGCATGTAGATGAATTATTTGATTTTACATTTTTTTTATGTATTGAGACGCGCAGCACGTATCGACGCGCGCGCGCCTCATTCGGGTATAACAATGTTCATGAGCGTTTTTTTCGTCTCTTCTCCGTCGCGTGTTCGTCTCGCGACTCTTTAAAAGTCCTCGCTCGTCGAAAACTACTCCAACACCCAACAAGATTAGAGATTGGAACCATCACCACCCGTCTTGCCGGTGTCTGCACTCACAGCGTCGCCACCGGCCTTGGCCTTGGCAGACAGGTCCTCGATAGCCTTTTGCAGGGCCGGGGGCTTGGGCCCCGTCAGGTCGGCGGCCTTGTCGCCGTTCTCGAAGAAGAAGAAGGCGGGGATGCTGCGGATGTTGAGCTCGAAGGCGAGGTCGGGGACCTCGTCGGTGTCGAAGCGGGCAAAAGTGTAGCGGTCGGGCTGGGAGAGCGTGGTGGCGAACTTGCTGAAGAAGGGGGAGATGGCCTTGCAGGGGCCGCACCAGACGGCGTGGGCCTGGAGGGCGACGTAGGGGGACGACTTGAGGAGCTCGTCGAACTGAGCCTTGGTCTTGATGTCGACGACGGACATGGCTGCGATTGTGCGGTTGTGTGTAGTGGGGACAAGTGCCGGTGGTGGTGTTGGAGTGAAGTTTCTGAGGTTGTGGTTTGGAGGGGTCGTTTGTGTGTGATGTAATGGGGAAGAAGAGCTGCTGGGAGGGTAACGGCTGGGATATAAGTGCTCGAGTAGGGGCATCCAGTAGTTTAATTGGTAAGCTACAACAGAAATAGAAACTAGTTACTGGTTCCGCCCTTTGTTCACCGGGCAAAAGGCTCTCTGATTTGCGAGCAGCGGCGGCGCGGCGCGTTCAATGACAAAATCGAAAAAAGGCGATGGCGTGCTTTAGCGGGGTTCTCCTAGTTGCCGGTGCTTATTATTCCACATACAGCTAGTTATATGGTGGGTTGCGCCGAGGACAGAGGATTTGCAGGGCACTCTTCTATATAAGGAATGAAGAAGACAAATAGACACTCCTCTGTTAAAGTCAATCGGATCCTCGGCATGGAATCACATCGTTTCCTCATCGTGGAAACCTGTTTTGCAGACTCGGCATCTTAGCCGCGCCGCGTCAGATGAGCATCTGTCTTCCTCCGTGCCGATGGTCCGACGGGCCACCGCATAAGGACACGGCGCACAGCACCTTGTCTTGGATTCCGCGTGAAACTGATCCTTCGCACTTGTTAATTAGCTTCCGAATATCCATTATAAATCCACTTTTCAAATCTGTCACCTACTTTTTTGCCTGCACCATGCTTTTACAGCCGCCCGACAGTCCGTGTCAGCCTATGCAAAGCGATGCGCCACAGCACTAGCCACCGCACCAGCCACAACAGCGGGGGAGAAGAAGCGTTTGCAGAACAAAACTTTTTTCGACGAGGCAGCGGGGCAGAAAAATATTTTGGATAAGCTGATAAGCTATTTTGACGTCGAGATATTTCACAGCTTTTGTTGTTCCTGTGCAAGACGTGCAACTTATAATTTTAAAATACATATTATATACGCCATATAAAATACCAAAAATGTCGAAACGTGCCGCCGACATTGAGCACGACGGCACCCCCCTGAAAGGAGGTGACCGTCCCGAGAAGATGGACGTCGACGACAAGGCCATGGGTGATTTTGAAGACCAGTACGAGGACGAGTTTGAGAGCGAGGACGAGATTGTCGAGGCCGGCGTCGACGGCCGCCCCGATGCCGAGCGAGAAGCCGACGAGGGTGAGCTGTTTCACGAGACATGCTGATTTTGACGCGCCCGACTAACTGATTTCCATCCCAGCCGCCGCCATGGACGTCGACCAGGGCACCTTCATCGTCGGCCGCAACAAGCTCGAGCCCGGCCAGGTGCTCACCCCGGACCTCACGACGTACGAGATGCTGCACAACCTCACCACGCCCTGGCCGTGCCTGTCCTTCGACCTCGTCCGCGACGGCCTCGGCGACGACCGCAAGGCCTACCCGGCGACCATGTACGCCGTCACGGGCACGCAGGCCGACTACAAGAAGACCAACGACAACCAGCTCATGGTGATCAAGTTCTCGGGCCTCTCGCGCATGAACAAGGACGGCAACAACAACAACGACGACGAGTCCGACTCGGACGACGACGACGAGGACGCCGACCCGATCCTCGAGTCCAAGAGCATCCCGCTGACATCGACGACCAACCGCATCCGCACGCACCAGGTGCCCACCGACCACGGCCGCGCCCCCGTCACGCTGACGGCCTCGATGACCGAGTCGACCAACGTGCTCATCCACGACGTCACGCCGCACCTCGCCTCCTTCGACACGCCGGGGACGACCATCACCCCGGCGCAGAACAAGCCCGTCAGCACCATCCGCGCGCACAAGTCCGAGGGCTACGCCGTCGACTGGTCGCCCAACCACCCCAACGGCAAGCTCCTCACCGGCGACAACGACGGCCTCATCTACATGACGACCCGCACCGACGGCGGCGGCTGGGTCACCGACAACCGCGCATTCGCGGGCCACACCTCCTCGGTGGAGGAGCTGCAGTGGTCGCCGTCGGAGCAGTCCGTCTTCGCGTCTGCCTCCTCCGACGGCACCATCCGCATCTGGGACGTGCGCAGCAAGTCCCGCGCGCCCGCCATCACCATGAAGGTGTCCGACTACGACGTCAACGTCATGTCGTGGTCGAAGCAGACGTCGCACCTGCTCTCGTCCGGCGCCGACGACGGCACCTGGGGCGTGTGGGACCTGCGCCAGTGGAAGACGAGCGCCGACAAGCCCCAGCCCATCGCGAGCTTCGACTTCCACAGGGAGCAGGTCACGAGCGTGGAGTGGCACCCCACGGACGACTCCATCATGGCCGTCGCCGCGGCCGACAACACCGTCACGCTGTGGGACCTGGCGGTCGAGCTGGACGACGAGGAGAGCAGGGACACGGCGGGCGTCAAGGACGTGCCGCCGCAGCTGCTGTTTGTGCACTACCTCAAGGGCGTCAAGGAGCTGCACTGGCACCCGCAGATCCCGGGCAGTCTCGTGGCCACGGGCGAGGAGTTTTCGATTTTCAGGACGATTAGCGTTTAAAGCAGCGCGCCTGCGAACGGATAGAGGAAAAAAAGAAGAAAAGGAAAAGGGGAAAAGAAGAACAAGTAAGAGAGAAATTGAGAATAATGGGATACCGCTGTATATACCCGTGCTGGGCTTGGATTATAGACGCTAGAAATGAGAAACATGAATACTTTGATTGCGAGGATACGTGCGTATATACATGTGCGTGTGTTATATAATAAATGCTACTGCAGTGACTAAGTCCCGCTGTTATAACAATGTGTGAGATGGTGCAGACTCGTTCCGCAGACTCGTTTCTTGCTACTTTCATTTCGCCTTCTCCTCTGAATGCGAGTCCTGCGCCGCCATCCCCTCCGTCGCGCCGACAGAATCGCTGCGCAGCACCGGCGGCCCCGTAAAGTTGTGCCGCGCGTGAATCAAGTACCACAGCCCGGCGATGGCCGCAAAGCCCGCAAACACGACCGAGGCGTAGTTCATCGTGTCCGCCTGCACGGGCAGCTGGCTCGGCATCGAGAAGATGACAATGGCGAAGAAGATCCACACCGCGCAGACGCCGTTGACGAACACGCCCCATTTCCCGAGGGCGTACGGTGAATCCTTTACCGCGACGCGGCCCTGCGCGAGGTTGACAATGACGGGGACGGCGTAGGACGCGGAAAGACAGATGGTGCCGACGCCGGTGAAGGAGTTGAAGGCCGTCGGGGAACCAAAGTAGATGCAGCCGAGGAGCGAGATGACGGCAGAGGAGAGGACGAGCGCCCAGATGGGCATGTCGAGTTTCGTATTCACGCGGCGCCAGAGCTTGTACCCGGGAATGGCACCGTCACGCGCAAAGGCATACGTGCAGCGCGAGGCGGCCGTGAGCGACCCGATGCCGGCAAACATGAGGATGCCGAGGATGAGGAACAGCAGGCCGAAGCCGCCGCCCGCGGAGCCGGTGGCCGTCTTGAAGATGATGCCGATGGGCTGGCCGCCTGCGTGGTCGTTGGCCTCGGCGAGCAGCGCCGAGACCTCTGGGATGACGAAGAGGAGCGGCACGAGGTAGAAGAGGCCGGTGACGCCGGCGGCGGCGACGGAGAGGACGATGGCTTTCGGGACCTCGCGCTCGGGGTTCTGGACTTCCTCGCACATGGAGGCGACCATGCCGTAGCCGGTGAGGACGTAGGCGGCTGTTTATTCAGTAAGCGTTTGTACTTTTTGAGCAGAGAGCTGGGTACTTGCGTTGTAGGAGACCGACAAAGAATGACCAGCCAGCCGGCCAGCCGCTGTCGGAGCTGTCGTAGTGACCAAAGACGTATTTTCCAGAGTTTCTCGTATCCGCCATGGTCAAGAGCGTGACGAGGATGATAATGACACTCGCTCCCGTCCAGTAAATGCAGACTTTGTTGATGAGGTCGAGATAGCGCGAGCCAAAGGCATTGATCAGCGCGCAGACGAGCATAATGGCCCAAAAGACCAGCACCGTGTGCCAGCTCTGGATGACGTAGCTCTCATTGAACATGTAAATCGCGGAGATGATGAGCTGCGCGCCGCCGAAATTGATACTCAGCGTAATGGTCCAGTTGCCGACGAGCGTCAGCCACCCGTCGATGAAGCTCACAACGGGCGCCCAGCGGCGGGAGCTCAGCATGGCGCTCCAGTAGTACACGCCGCCCGCGGTCGGGTACACGGCGCAGATCTCGGCGAGCGAGGCGGCGATGCACAGGGAGATGAGGGAGACGAGGCACCAGCCGTAGAGGGTGGTGACGGACTGGCCGTTGACGAGGGAGTAGGACATGGTGGTGGAGAGGCCGTAGGGGACGGCCATGATGGCAAAGGAGAGGCCGAGGACGGAGAGCATGGAGAGGTTGCGGGGGAGCTCGCCCTTGTAGCCGAGGGTGGCGAGGGCAATGTCTGCCTGCTGGCCGGAGGCGCGGCGGTCCATGGCGGTGTTGTCGTGAGTGTCGTGAGTGTCGTGATTTTTGGCTGTGGTCGTTTGCGGTAACTGGAGGTTAGGAGGGTCTCATTCGCGCGTGCTGCCGTTCGAGGGAAAGACGGCAGAGAGCGCGGGGGAAAGCAGAAGTTGAAAATCACGCGACACAGACGTTGACGAAGCAAAGAGGAGGAAGAAGAGGAAGAAGAAGAAACGGGCCGCAGATGAACAGCGTAGGCGAGCCTGGGCCGTGTCGCATAAATAAGTTGGAGATGCGCGCGTGGACGAGGGAGGAGAAGAGGCTCGGCACCTACCGTGAGGAACAAACACGCTGCAGGTTAGTTTACAGTGGGCTCGGGGGACTTTCACTAGTCAACCCGCCACATCAGCCCCCCTGTGCAGCGTTCTCCATAACGGGCGCCGGTCAGCCCTCTTATCGCCCCGTAATATGGCTGTACATGTACTAATGTACCAACTAGTTAATGTACCAAGTACCGCAAGAGTGGCGCCCCGAGTCTCTGCGCCGGGCATCCTCCTGACTGGGTTTCCCTGTACTCCGTATGCCAGCGAGCCTTGTCGCGTGGCGTCTTGCTCATTTCGGCCACAGGAAAAGCATGTGCTTGACTCATGGCGTTTATTTACTGTACGGAGCACGTTGCCTAACTTATAGCCTCGTATAATAAGGCTCCCGGTTGGGAATATTGAAATAGAATCATATCCACGCATCGCCCCTCACCGTACGGCTCCAAATCAAACCCCGTGGGGAACTCCGTTAATCTGTCAACTAATTACTAACAAGAATAGCTTAATTTCGATTCAAACCAGTCGTCTGCGCAAGCCCTCTAACAATTTCCTGCAATTTTTCCCAATTTTATTCTGCTGCAGGAACAACTAGTGCACGCACGTACGTCACAGGCCCTCGGACCGCGCTCAGCCCAACCCTACCGCGGTTACGAGCCGCGCTCACCACACCAGACGAACTCTCACGTTAATCCAGGCCAGTGGCCCTGGCTGGTTTGCACCCTCGAAATAACAAATCGAGCAGCCCTTTGGAGGCGCAGCCAGGCCCCATGCGCCGTTCAAAAAGGCCATGGACGCTGTCCCTGTAATACCTGTACGCCTATAACAAGCATGGGCGCGCCCGAGTCTCTGCGCGCCCGCACAGAAAGTCTGTTTCTTAGAGGGTACTGCTTCTGGCGCCCAGAGTATCGTCGCGGATAACTTACCCAGTAATGATACGTCACCCCGCCAAATAAATCACCCCGCCAGGACTGCACGCTTGCAGGAGGTGAAAGCTTTAGTATAGATGCTACGATTCATCTCAGCCGTCTCTGTGTTCGACCTCTATGCCATCTGCGCCTTTTTCTTGACTCCCCCGTGTCCCGCCGCTCTCAGTATCCTTCAGCCGCCTCGCCATGTCCTGCGCCACCGTCACCGGGTTCCCTCCCGCCGCAAAGATGTCATCAATATCCTCCAGCCGCACGTTGCTCGTCTCGGGGTAGTAAAAGTACACGAGCGGCACAAACAGCAAGTTCGTAACCATGAAGATCAGGTACGCCTCCCACTGCAGCCGGTGGATGATGATCGGTGTAATCATCACCACCGTGAAATTCCACAGCCAGTTCGAGCTCACGCCAATCGCCGCGCCCCGCGTCCGCGCCGCAAGCGGCAGGATTTCCGACACGTACACCCACGGTACGCAGTTCGCGCTCATGCCGAAAATCAGCATGTATAAAAAGAAAAACGTCACCGACGCCGACGCAAACGCATGCGCTCGCGGCGCGGCGTCGCCCGGCGGCGCCTGCGACAGCAGCGCGGCGATGAGCATCATGCACACGCCGAGCCCGAAACTGCCTAGCATCATGGTCCGGCGGCGGCCCATCTTGTCCAGCGCCAGCGGCGGCACGACGGAGCCGAAGATGAACATCATGTTGATGCAGCCGCCGAGAATCTGCGCAAGCTGCGGCGTCATGCCCACGTTCTCCACCAGCACGGACGGGATGTAGTACACGACGAGGTTGATGCCGCCGACCTGGTTCATGAACTGCATGCCCCAGGCGAGCACCACGCGATGCCGCGTGCGCACTTCGTCTTTCTTGAATATGCTGATGAGAGACTGCGACCTTTCCGACGTAGCCTCGAGCTCAATCGCGTGCAGGATAGCCTTGCGCTCTTCCAGGATGTACTCGTCATCGGGCTCTTTGTCATGCACCGCGCACAGCACACCTATCGCCTCGTCTGGCTGGTCATGATTGAACAGCCAGCGTGGCGACTCGGGCAGCGCAAAGACCAGGATAATGACGCCAATCGCAAACAAGATTTGTAAAGCCAGCGGGAGACGCCACGCAATCGGCCCGCCCACGAAGCTCATCCCGAAATCGAACCAGTACGCCGTCACGATGCCGACGCCGACAAAGAGCACCTCGGCCGATACGAGTCGTCCGCGCGAGGAGCGGTCGCAGAGCTCAGCCTGGTACGGCGGGACAGTGGACGTCTTGAGGCCCGTGCCGATGCCAGTGATGATTCTGCCAATGACGAGATGCGCCACTGTAAACGCCGTAGCTTGTAACGTCGCGCCGATGATGACAATCGTCATCGCAAGCCATATCGTCCTCCGTCGACCGAGTTGTTCGCCAATGATGAAGTTCACTGCCAATTAGCACACTATCCTCTTTGGCAACACTCGCAAAGAAAACTCACCGATGCATCCCGCCAGGCAACCGAGGTTATAGCACGACACGATGATCCCCGTCTCCGTATCGGCAGGGTGCCCGAACTGGTCCAGCCAGTCCTGATTCTGCAGGATACCGCTAAACACACCCTGGTCATACCCAAACAGCACAAACGCGACGAGGCAGCAGGCCGTGATGCCGACTTGCAGGCTCTTGCCGCGACTGAGCCACGATCTCATGTTGTAGTTCTGTAAATGAATGGCACGTAATTACATCGACAACCCAGCATCAGCCTAGAGAAGCACCAGTGCGGGCATCGTGTGTTTAAATACATTCCCGATTGGCACTGCCAAGGGGCCGGACCGAAAAGGCGCCATCATTTGCACTGGGCGCATTCAGCTAGTAGATAATCCCATTTGCCCATCGCAGATCCGGGTACGCATTGCTGTGTCTCAGTGCGCTGGTTTAGTGCCGTTGGGCGCAAAGTCTGGGGAATCCGGGGGAATTGCTTCGGGGCTAGCTGCGCTTGCAGCTGCCGTATGCGTGTCGCGACGGAGGCGTAGTGACGTCAGTTGGTGAGCGCGAGGCTGTAGAGGGCTCAGGAAAGTGGAAGCGCACTGGGGTTTAAAATGAATTGGACAAAGGAAGTTAAAAACTAATTGGATGCTTCACACGTTGGAGGGACTGAAAGACGTGGCTTGGTCTAGTTGCTGTCGTGAGACAGGTCGGTGTTGGCGATGAGGATGGAGTGTTGGTTGGTATGGAGGATGATTATCTCACGACGACACTTCCCGAGGCTAGTCAAAACCACCTATTCAATTCTTACTTTCTCCTTCTTTGAGCCTATTTGCCATCGTCAATAAAATTGTTTCAGATGTCCTATTCTGCCTTTATTTTCCTACTTTTAGCCATATCTCTGTCAGTATTCATTCGTTCTCCTCACCGACCAACGATCCTGACTCGCTACCCTCCATGGCTTTTTCATTCTCTCCCTGCTGCTGCCCCAACCACAAAAGCAACCTCTTATCCACCTCCTCCATAAACATCTCCGGATCATACCCGTCCCCCTCCTCAGATTCATCCCCGTACTCGCCCTCGCTGTCCTCGACCAGCCGCACGTCGCCAAAGCACCACGCCAACCCCGACATATTCGCCGCCTCCACCACCGCCGCCATGACCTTCAGCATAATCTTCATCTTCTTACCGTCTTCTATCGACATCCTCACCCGCGCAACATCCCCCGTTTGAACCCCCAGGGGCCCGTCCGGGCCGTCGTTGATATACCGGCCCTGCCAGACGTTGACGAGGAGGTCCTTGCTCAGCGTCACGTCGTCATGGGGACACACCGCGCGCTGGCTCATCCACCTCAGCTGGATAACAACATCCCCCATCTTGACGCCGTTTTCCTCGCCTGCCGGCTCGATCCCCATGTAGCAGAGACTGAAGCGCCAGTCCAACCACGCGCGCTGTAGATCGGCGCTTAGGGTGAGCATGTTCCAGCACTTGTCTGCGCAGCCCTCGTCCATCGTGATCAGCTTGCGACCTTCCCGGAAGATCTCCGCATCGACGTGTCTAAGGAAGCAGGTCAACGCTGAGCTAGCCAGGAACTTGTTGACGGCATGCGGAACGATGTGTACGGCGTCGACAGCCTCGGAGCGTGTGAAGACGCAGCGATGGCCGTCTCTCGCCAAACACTATGCGGCTGTTAGTGATTAATGTCGTAAGCTGAGCTAGCAGCCACGTACGTTTTCCCTCTCCGCGACGTCTCTGTCCCCCGGGGCGTCACCCGGCCGCTTGCCGACTATGACAGGCACTGTCTCCACGAAGGACGGCGCAACCGCACATGAGCTCTCTTGGCCCCAGGATGACGCGTCTCCTGATGATGAGCTCACGATCGAATACGATGAATTGCTACTTGAACCGGGATATAAAATTTTGACTGTAACAGCGAGTTAGCCGCGCCATAGAATCATCCTACAGCCAGGGTCGAAGCGAAAAGGGCATAGCTACGAAGCAGCTGTAAACTCACAGCATGACAAGTAAGGAATCAGCACATCCGTCGACATAAGAGGATTAGAGTCATGTGAATAGCAGAGCGCCTTGAGCTTGTCGATCGGCATGATGAGGCCGGAAACAAGGGAAATGTTGGTCAACGCCTTGCTCTCCTGACGCTCTCGCACCGCCGCCTCCAGATCCTTCATAACTGCCAGAAGCTCGTCGAAATTTCGCTCTGGGCCAATACCCGAACTGATAGCGTGTTTCTCCGTCTTCATCAATTCGGCCAGAGCGTCTCCCCCTTCTAGGCGAGTCCAGCTTTCATAAGGCATGGCTGCGGAAGGACAAAACGTGCCGCAGCAAGGATGGTTTGATGTCACAAATTGGCAATGCAAAAGGGAAAATCTGGATTTACTGCTTTATCTTTCTCTCTCATGGCTGCAACAGTGGCGTAGTCTTGAAGCCACGTCTGGCGCCAGTCTCATCGCAAGTGGCTGCGCCCGCTCATGCAGGCAGTATAGCTAGGTGCGTCGAGTAATGGCTTGTGAACATCTTGGTATGTAGTTTCTCAAAGTTGGCTTGTCTTGAGGCGCTGTTTCCTCTGCCTCCGCGCCTACAGCGTGAAGCAGCCAGATCCGCTGAACTACATAACAGTCTGCAAGACCTCGCAATAGTGGCGAAAGCAAATACTTTTGGGCGCCGTCACATCAAATATCGCGACGTTATGACGTTCTTCATTTTTCCGTCGACTTGGAGCATATCCCTGTCCACCGCCGTCGCAGCGGTAATCTTAAGTTAATATTCGTTGGGCGTTGTTACTCCTTTGGTTCTCCGGCACGTGTTGGTCTTGTCTGTCATGCGCACCGTTGGCCTAGCAAGCGATTTCGTACCTCTGTTTCGTGGCTGGTCTGTGGCTAAAGCGCCAAGCCGAAAAGTGGCAGTGCAGAGTTACATGTTATTTTTCTTTCGACTGACCGTTCAAGTGTTGGTGCAGAATAGCTGGCGTAAATCGTAAATATATATTGGTATCCAGACGAAATATAATATGCTGTCGCTAATAATCATAAATCGTTACTCTAATTCGGCCTGCTCATACCGGCCGTCGCCCCCCGTGCTGTCCTTTTCCGAGTCGTTATAAGAGCCCTCGGAACGCCACTTTGAAAAGTCAGCCGCCTTGAGCTTGAGCTCGAACATGCGGTCAATCTCGGACGGCGTGCGACCCTTCATCTCGGGAACCCACAGCCACGAGGCAATGAGGCTCAGCAGGCAGAAGCCAAAGAAGACGTAGCCGACCTTGGCGCGCAGGTTGCCGGCGTCGGGGTTGTAGACATAGGGGAGGCCGAGACCAAAGGCAGCGGCCAGCGCCATGGACAAGAACCAACCGGCACCCTGGGCTTGGGCACGAAGGTGCAGAGCGGAGACCTCGGAGCCAATGGCGTACGAGGCTGGCCAGACGGTGAGGCCGGACAGGCCGGTGACGAGGATCAGCGTGGCCGCACAGTAGCCGGCGACAGCGAGGTTGGTTGCAATGCTGCCAGCAATTCCCATGCCGAGCCAGAGGATGGTGGTGATGATGAGGCCGGCGTTGCAGAGGGTGCGATGTCCGAATCGGCTAGTCGACCACATGCTTCCCAAATTGCCGACAAGGCCGATGGCTACACCGACGATGAGAAGGGCGAGACTCAGATTGGCTTGTAGTCCGACGACCTGGCCGAAGTAGCTTGCCTGGGACAGCAAGGTGAGGCCGAAAAACTGGGGAAGAACACTAGCGAAGAGGACAATACCAGTGCGGCGAATGTGCTCCTTTTTGAAGCACTGGGCTATTGTGGCACGCGATTGGCGACGCTCCATCTCGACGTCGCATTCAATGGCGGCAATGGTTTGGTCGACGGTTAAACCCTTACCAACAAGCCTCTGCTGCATCTTGCGAGCCTGATCCATACGGTCCTTGCGGATGAGGTATACCGGGCTCTCGGGCATGATGAAAGAGACGATGAAAGGAGCAGCGGCGAAAGCCCACTGAGTAGCAAAAGCAATGGCGTAACCGTCCTTGGTTTTGCGAAGGCCAAACATGACGAGGGCTCCGATGAGCTGACCGACGAGGGTGAAGATGGGGAAGAAAGCGAGGAGAGGCCCGCGAAGCTTGGGCGGCAGGATCTCAGACAAGTAGGTCTGGCAAGTGGTCATGATGATGCCGAGCGAGATGCCCATGACACCTTTGCCGGCAAGAAATATGCCGCGGCGGGCGTGGATTTGGTCGGGGTACTGGGAGCAGAAGCAGACGGCGACAGCGATCATGGAGACGATGGAACCAAGAGCGAATGAAGCCTTGCGACCGAATCTGTCCTGCAAGGGCCCTGCGGCAAGGGCGCCAAACATGCCGCAGCCGGGCGAGATGAAAGTCCAAAGACTGAGCCACTCGGAGGGAATGATCATTTGGCCGCCGAAAGCTTCACCAAACGCGAGCCTGGGAAGATTAGCATGTGAGGACCGGGGAGGCCCGGGAGACGACATACTGGAAAGAGGGCATGGCGGTCGCGTTGCCCACAATAACATTGTCGTATCCGTACATGATAATGCCCGTGCTAACAGCGAGGGTGTACCAAAAGACTCGCTGCCACTTTTTTATGGCTTGGAAGAGTGTGAGGTGCATGTGCCCATCTTTCTGGACCCGGCTGTTGGGTTTGTGAGGAGTCGAGCCAATCATTGCTGAATCGGCGCCGATGGCATCCTTGTTGGAGGGGTCGTTGATGAGAGGAGAAGCCATGGCAGAGAGAGGCTGCTTGCTAACTAGGAGCTGCGAAGCTGTCGACTCGGGGGGCAGCAGTAGCTGCGGCGTGAGTATGAGACGGGCTGGAACGGCAGTGTACGCGCTGCACGACGTGGGTTTCGGTTTTCGTCTACTTCCCAATCCTTGCAGAGGTTCGCAGAAGTCGCGTCCATCCAGAACTGACAGGGTCGGACAGCAGGGTGGGTGGGCTGCTTATAAGTAGAAACAGAACCTGGTTAGGTCGAGCAACTCAGCGTAGCATTTTGACTACGCCGACGATCCACGCAGCACCGGCCTCCTAATTGACCCTCTCTAATCTTTTGCCCCTCTCCCTTCTGCCCCCTCTGGCACGGCCGACGGTGGAACATGCCTAGCGTCGTTCGGGCAAGGGTTCGACAGCGAGGGCGCAGTGTGACTGGAGACGGCGGCGAGCACCATTCCGGAGTTGGTGTTGGCGTCAAAGCCAGTCCGGGGGTGGGACAGCAGTAGGTTGGCCCATGGGACAGTGGCTACGACTTGCGGCGGAACGAATGGACAATGCGCTGGAGGCAAGTCAGCCAAGCAGCCTGCGGGCCTCCTTGGTCGATGCAACTAGAGATGGATCGGCGGCCAGTTGTGTGTAGTCTGGTGTGGTTGAAGGATGCAGAGGGGGAGCGCGCAAAGCGTGGAGATGGGGTTCAATTGGCGGCTGGTGACGGCGAGAGGCGATAGTCAGGCCAGCGCAGAGCCGAACGGTGTAAAGTTGGGATATCAGCCAGTCACAGGCAATGTGTTTGCGTAATAATGTCAAGATGAAATTATAATGGTAGCTGACGCAGGGTGTTATGCAGTGGTTGTGGTTTACAGAGTATTCAGTGGTACTGGACGGTATAGCGGAACTCGCTGTAACCGCCCAATCAGCACCCCCCCCAGACCAAGCAGCGCTACCCTATTGTAGGTGACTAAGCTGCCAACCGTCGGCAGCGAAACGGGGGGTATACAGCATCAGTGCATTTGGTACACGACTTCAACAACATCGACAGTTTCACATTGCTTAACTCAGCTACGCATAATTCCATCATCAAGATAACAATCTAGAAATAGGGAAATCTCTCACCATACTGCGCCTCCCTCTCACCCTCGTCCCGTCACAAGAGACAAAAGAAACGCCACGTTTCTCCTAGTATCACCTCGAGCTGACAAAAGTCTCACCAATCACCAAACCACTACCAAGCTGCTTCGCCAGGCCCGCGCATCTCCATCACCCACACAGATGCGGCTCTTAGTTTCAACGATGTAAATACGCTCCAAAGCTCCCCTGACAAGTGATGTAATTGACAGCGGCCGGATGCCTGTGCCCTCTGCCATTTATGCTTTTAAGGTGGTCAATCCACTTCCGAGACGACTGGAGACTGACTTGCGTGGACCAACCAGCCCTTTCGCGCGCCAGTGACGAGCCACCCCGAGCGGGCAGTCAAAGGTGCCGGCCGAGAAAAAGATGGGGGGATGCAAGCTCAACGAGCAAGACACAATGGTTACCACTTGTATGCGCTGCACGCTGCAACTCAACTTCGTCCGTACTGTACGTGTATGCGAGTCGCCCAGACATGGCGTGACATACTGCAAGACGCCTTTTCTCGCTTACGCCATCTTATTACTGTCCTGGCCACACCTCGCCCGCCTCGCGTCGACGTCAACCTCAGTTCACCCTATCCATGCCTTCTAAGCTTACTCGGAGCCCCATTACAGTCCGGCGTTGCTTTCCCGAACTTCATCAATGGCCACAGCCAGTTCAGCTCAAGGCGCCCCTTGCAAGCCCTTGCAGGCCCTTTCAAACCTCGGTAGTTGCTCGATTCAAGAGATTCAATTGCCTGACCAACGCGGGCGCTGTCCGAGCGCTGCCAAGTGCGACTAGCTCCCTCTTCCGGGCCCGCGCTGCCCAGGCCACTGGTCGATCTCTCGCTCTCGACCTCCACAGCCTGCGGTCGCTGCTACGAAGCCCGATGCTATGCCACAGTATAATGTTCTGCATGGTAAGTCATCATTACCATAAACATTTACCTCACTAATAAACGGCCATGTCGGGATGCAATGGAAACCTGCAAGTTTGCTGCAGCCCTGTTCCAACAACGGCTGAAAGGCTCAAAATGGTATGGCAGTGTCCCCCTCGGCCATCTTCCACCCAACCTTACATTTTATAAATTCGACAATATCGTCAATTTCTTCTGGAATCTTATACCAATGGCCCTGACCGGCATATCGTTTCCAGTCTACCGTGTAGCCCGCAGCGCGCATCACAGCAGCGCCTTCTTCTCCAAGTCTCACAGGCACTTTTGTATCCGCATCACCGTGTCCAAGAAAAATCGGTGTAAGCATAGATGTCTTGTCCGCACATGCGGCACTGAGCCCCTCCAGACCCAGAAGCTCGCGCTCAAATGTTTGTGCCTTGACCGGCTTGGACGCCGTTAAACCTCCATCCTCCCTCGCAAAAGGGTCAAAGCCGTCCAAATCTTCATCGACCAGAACCATGTTTATTCCGCTCGCATGACAAAAATACCCACTCATACCGATGTAGCCACCGATTGGGTGATCCAGGCAAAGCAATACTGCAAGCGACATGGCGCACCCTTGACTCAGCCCTCCAAGAATGATGTTCGCGGGCGGCACACGACGTAACTCGGCTGCGACGAGGGCCATGATCTCGCTACCCGACTCGGCAAGGCCCTGCAGCTGCGTGTCCTGGCGATATGAAGGTTGCTCCAGGCGGCAAATGTCGAACCATTGTGTGATTATTGATCGGCCAAAGGCAGTTGAGCGCCGGCGCTTGGCGGTAGGAAACACGAAGCGTACATGCGGCAGAACTTCCGTGAGCTTGTGGCCGGATGACAAAGTCGCAGTGTCGAGCAGTTCCTTGCCAAACTTCTCGCCGTTGGAGCCGAGTCCGTGAAGAAGAATGATGGTGTGAGTATGCGCCAGAGCGGGCTCAACCACGTACGCGGAAGGCTGTGAAATAGCCTCCATGCTTTTTCTTTTCCTTAGGTTTGCCTTATTACAGAGTGCGTGAATTTTGCAGTATCCGCTCTGAGTCCTCTTCTAATCACGTTCGTGTGGTGACTCACGTTGCACAAGGTCAGCCTCAACTGAACACTCTGCCGCAGCCTCCTTGGCCGCTCACCACCCCGGCCACGCAGCTACATCGCGAGACCAGAAACTTCAGTTAATAACTAATTATCGCAAATAAACTAATTTGTACATGGTTGCGTAGTTGCGGGCACCACTGCCGAAGAGCTGTATTTTCTGACTGGGAAGCATCACACCTCTGCGCAGAGCCCCCTCCTTCCGGCAACCTCCATCAGCCCCTGGACAGCTGCCGCCCTATTGCAACACATTTCAATGCATATTGGCATTTTTCTCATGCGTAATCCTTATTCTGCGATAAGCGCCGATCGTCCCGGACAGACAAACCCGCCGACGCAGCCTCACTCTCACTACCAGCGTGCGCCCCGTAAGCCCTAGCCACAAGGCTGTGCGGATGTCAGGTGTCAGACGGGCTGCCCGATATGGTTGGGCTGAGGGCAGCAAATCAAGTGAGAGGCTGGAACTCGCTCAGCACGTGTGTGGTCTGTATCATCTTCCAATATTTCTCCCATTCTGTCACGATTTTCCATCTGCCTTGTCTCGATGGAGCCGCCTTTCGATGTCTACACTTCCGTGCTGCACTTTCGTAAGCACTGGCCTACTCACACGCGACAGTGCTTATTTCCAAAGTTCGCCAATAACCTGGATCAAGACCTTTCCTGCAGCCAGCGATATCCTAGATCTGGTGCGGTTACACAAGGGAAAAAGCGATTGCGGGGGGGGGGGGGGGGGGGGGGGGGGGGGTGGGGAAGGTTGGGGGATTTTTTCCGTTTT